>CM053596.1:63037757-63165174 GCA_028646575.1 Pseudocheirus occidentalis
AGTGGGAGTGGGTGACAGGGAGGAATTGCAAGAATCTAGTATTTAAAGCTATACAATCAAAGGTAACTGGGAAATAATACATTCAGGGATGGGGGCAGGGAGCCCCTCCCTGCCCTGCTAGAAAGCTAGAGGGGTGTTGGAGGAGGGCATCAAAGGGAACAGATTGTGGGAGGGGCCTTACAGTGGGATCAATGTTCTGGGCTGGGGGGTAGGGGCAAAAAGGGGAGAAAATCCGTAACTCAAAACCTTGTGGAAATGAATGATGTAACCAAGAAAATAAATTAAAATAAAAAAATAAAAAAAACCCAGAGCTGAACAGAAAATGTGACTTTCAAATACAAAAAGAGAACCATGAGAAGGTAAACAGAAAGAAGAAATCATAGGGAACTTATTAAAGTTGAACTATTTACATTCCTACATGGAAAAATGATAATTTTAGCTCATGAGACTTTTCTCAGTATGAAGGGAATATATATGTGTATACATACCTATATAAGTATAAGAGGGTGTATGTGTGTATAAATACATATATGAGTGTGTGTATATGCATGTACATGTATACATACAGGGCACAGGATCAGTTGAATAGGAAGGGAGGATATCTAAAAAATAAAATTAAGAGGTGAGAGAGGAATATAATGGGAGAAGGAGAAAGGGAGAGATAGGATAGAGTAAATTATCTCATATGAAAGAGGAAAGAGAAAACTGTTACAATGGAAGGGAAGGGAGGAAGGTGAAAGAGAATGGGTCAACCTTACTCTCATTGAATTTGGCTTAAGGAGGGAATAACATACACACTCAATTGGGTATCTTACCCTACAGGAAAGTAGGTGGGAAGAGCATAAGAGGGGGGATGATAAAAGGGAAGGGAGAGGGTAGTTAGAAGCAAACACTTTTGAAAAGGGACAGGGTCAAAGGAGAAAATAGAATAAGTGGGGGGAGGGATAGGACAGAGGGAAATACAGTTAGCCTTTCACAATAGAACTACTATGAAAACGTTTTGCATAACTATACATGTACAACCTATATTGAATTGCTTGTCTTCCCAGTGGGGGTGGGTAAGGAAGGAAGAAGGGAAAGAATCTACAAATGTTTAAAAAAAGTGTTTTTTTACATGCAACTGGGAAATAAGATACAAAGGCACTGGGGTAAATCCATCTTGCCCTACTAGAACGTTAGGAGTGGATGGGGGAGAGTATAAGAGAGAGCAGACTGGGGGAAGGGGTATTCAGTAGGCTTGATATCTTGGGGTGGGAGTAGGGGAAAGAGGGGGAGAAATTTTGTAACTCAAATCTTGTTGAAATGAATGTTGAAAACTAAAAATAAATAAAAGATAAAAAAAGAAGTGAGTCAAGGATGGCCCCTTTAATTAAAAAAAAAAAGTCAAACTGGGAGGAGAAGACACTCAGGGTTACTAGTCAAAAGAAAAACACTGGGAGGGCCCAAAATATAGCCATTAAGTGGAGCATGGACAGGGGCATACTGTGGTCCAATCTATGAACTCCAAAGTGAAATGTATAAGATTTGATCTTTGAAGAAAGTGAAAAAGACAGGAAATAAGAAAGACAGGAAGTAAAGAATCTAGTCAGTAAACCCAAGTTAACTGGGCAGCTTCCAACCATCAAAATGGACTTTCTTTTGGAGAGGGAGAGGGAGAGGAAGAAGATGAGCTGAGTTACCCAACTGACTGGGTCCCCATTCATGCAGCTCAGACTACTTATGCACTATGTTTGACCTTCATTTTCAAAAAAGACCATGACATCAGGGAAATGATGACATGACTAGCCAATGACTTTAATTTGAACAATTCATATAGAAACTGATGATCTCAAACTGTTTTCTAATGTTAAATTAGGGCTTTCTCCCTTTGAATGAATCTAAGATAATAAAAACAATGAAAAAACTTAAAATATTGTGATCTAGACTAATATTTTTGGTTAAACATGTTTTCCTTTCCAAAGGAGACATTTTAGGTGGTTCTGACTATGAAGCAACCAAATTCTACACATTATTTACTCTTCTTACTTTTTTTTTTTTTTTTAACTTTCTGGAGGGCAATTGGGGTTAAGGTCACATGGCTAGTAAGTGTTAAGTGTCTGAGGACAGATTTGAACTCAGGTCCTCCTGATTCCAGAACTGGTGCTCTATTCAATGCACCATCTAATCTCCCCTTAAATATTTCATTTGTGGTCTCTCATTTGTTTTACTTAATTGGAAATAAGAGGGGGTGGGAAAAGTTTCCTGTAGAGGGTGGGATTCTGGATGAGACTTGAACCCACATCTGTGCTGGCTCCAGCACTTTCCCCATGTCTGCCTCAGTCCTTATCAGCCCATTTCATTCCCCTCCCTTTACATTTTTCTAGAAGCAAATAAAAAATACATTTTTTTCCCCTGAAAAGGTCGATGCAAAAATACAACTTTTTGAAAAAGGACTTTAAAAAATTATGCTGAAAAAAAGTTTCTCAATTCAGACTTGCTGGGTTTGTGATATGCCTACTCATAGGCTCTTGGGGGAAATGGGATTTAATTATCCTCTAAGGAAACATCATATTCTATCAGGGTATATATACTAAGTGAATTTTTAGAATGATATTCACATTGAATCATGATATTCTGTAGCAAAAGAATTTACTAGATTATAAACTCTGAGAGCATGTAGTTATCTTTGTTTCTGTGTATAGTTTGGGACTTGGCAAATAGTAAACACTAAGTAACTGTCTTAAAACACATAAAATCCACGTTATTCAATTTCACAAAATCAGAACACCATCTCCATACAAGGCCCTGGATTAGGTGGTTTGGGAAATAGTAAAGTGAGTAATACATAATCTCAATTCTTAAGAAGCTGATAATCTAAAGAAAAAATATAAGATATACACATCAATAAAAGTAGGAAATGCCATGAACAAATCCTTTGCTTTCACCTCTCTACATCAGGCTTTTCAAGTTCCTCTAAACATATCTCATGCTTTCTTGCCTCTGTACCCCTGCTCACATTATACTCTACTATTTCTCTACTCTTGACTAAAGCAAACCTAATGTCTACCTGTTGACAGTTTACTAATCTTCTAGGGCTGGGCTCAAGCATACCTCTTCCCTGAATTCTTCCTTGAACTTTAGTTTGAAGCTTCCTTCTGACCTCCCAGCAGATTCTAATTTTGTTAGGTACTTAAGACGCCAATTAAAATAGCATCTGTATATGTTCTCTCTCCTATACTATACTAAGTCCCTTTTTCAAATGCAACAGAATAAGGATCAGTGTCCTTTCCAAAGTGTATGTATAATATGCAAACATGTATGTGTGTGTATGGATATATATGGATATATGTGTGTATATATATGGATATATGTGTGTGTATACATATATATAATATATATTTTTCCCTCTATGGGATATAACCTCTTTTTTCTTCTATGACCTTGCTCAATCATCCTTCCCAGATATTCTGTGCTCTTTGGTTTACATGACAATACATTCTCAAAGTTTTACTTTTATCTCTGTTCTTTTTCTATTTCAGCAAACAACTCCTAAAATTTCAATGTCCCACTAATCACTATCCTTGATTTACCTTCCTAGCCTTCATCAAAATAAATAAAGGTCTCTACTTGTATAGTTTCCATCACTTTGATACAGATGACTCCCATTTCTATGGGAGTCTATTTCTGTCTATTTCTGAAACCCAGACCTTTCCTCAGAGCTCCAGCCTTACATTTCAAACACCTCACATTCCAAAGGGGAATCTCCACATAACTAGTTAGTAAACTTAAACATGTCCACAATTCATCATCTCCCCCTCTTTTCTACTTTTCCTGTTGGCAGCATCATATAATCCTTGAAGTCCATGCTCAAAAACCTAAATCATGTCTTATTCATCCTTCTACATCACCCTACCCATCCAAGTCCTGTTGAATCTATTGCCAAAACAAATCTTTTATCCACCTATGTGACCTCCTTTCCTACTGCATCCAACCAGATCCTTTTTAATAGGTGAATAATCTACTATCTTGCCTCTAATCTCTTTCTTCTCCTACTCACCCTGCACACCACTGAATGATTATAAAAATAATCATTCTAATGTACTACATAAGGTTTTACCTCTCTACTCAAAAATCTTCAGTGATTGCCTACTGCCTACCTATTAACAGTCAAGGTTCTGATCCAGATATTCAAAGGCTCTTTACAATGTGGTTAAAAATATCTTTTCATTCTGCTCAAACTACTCTTCTCCAAGAAGCCTATATTCCAGCAAAACTATAACTTTGGGTTCTACAATGTCCTTTCTTCTGTCTACTCCTATGTTTAGGATGTGCTCTTGACCTATTGCCACTTCTGAAATACTTCCCCTCCCTTTAAGGTGCTACTTACTCCACAATCCCACCAATTGAAAGTAATCCCTTCTTTTAACAGCACTCCCTACACTCTGCCTGGCCCTCTCCTATGCATTTGACTGTGATATAAGGCAGAATGCAATCTTCCATTCCTGCTAACTGTTAGTCATTGTCTCTCCTCTCTTTTATGGTTAAACTCCTTGAGAAGGCCATCTACAATAGAAGCTTCTCCTTTGCCATCTCATATTTTGCTGGGGAAAAAAAAAAGAGACCATTCAGAGTAGCTTCTTCCCTGCCTCAGAGGCCTTCCTTCACTATCTCCTCCTTAATCTCTGATTCACATGAAGAGATGGTTCTTCTCCCCATTTACATCCATAAATGATCCCATTCCATCTTGTTTCCGCCACTAGATTGCTCTTTCCATCCCTATCCTCTTCATTTATCGTCATTATTTTCCTGTCTGTTGGCTGTTTCTGCCTATAAATCTAGTTCATCCTAAAAACAAAAACAAAAACAAAACCCTCAATTGATTTATCTATTCCTGCTATTGTCCCTTTTGTGGATAAACTTGAGATGGCCATCTATAATAGGTGCCTGCTTTCCTTTCCTCTCACTCTTTACTCTCCAGAATCTGGCTTTCAAACTCCATTTAACTTCCATTTAACCAAAACTGTTCTCTCCAAATTTATAATTTAACTTATTTAAACTTAACTTTTTTCAATTAAGCATTTATTTTCTCTTCCACCTCCCTCCACTTTAGCTGAAAAAGAAAAAAAAACCCTTGTAACAAATAAGTGTAGTTAAGCAAAATAAATTTTTGCATTTGATGTGTCCAAAAACATGTCTCACTTTGCATCTTGAGTATGTCACTTCTCTATTAGGAAGTGAAGAGCCTATTTCTTTTTTTTTTCTTATGACTCACCATTTCCTTTATTTGTACAAAATAGTGAATAATCATACCCTGGCTGGGAAAAAAGGGTGGCTTTAGCTTTAAACAAGTCCTTGTGTCCTGAAGCATCTATTTTGAAGGCTTGGGACTAGCAGCTTTAGCCCCAGCATCTTTGGGTTTGGACTTGGTGGGCTTAGCAGCCTTAGAATCAGACTTGGCTGCCTTGGGATTGGACTTGGCAGCCTTGGGATCAGATCTGGCGACCTTGGGGTCAGACTTGGTAGCCTTAGCATAAGATTTGGTAGCCTTGGGGTCAGACTTACTGACCTTGGTGGCAGACTTGGTGACCTTGGGGTCAGTGCGCTTGGTAGCCTTGGGATCAGTGGTTCTAGCAAACTTAGAGTCAGGCGTCATGATCCTGGAGCCTGGACGTTTGATGCCAATCCTAGGACCTGGGCGCTTAGTAGCTATCTTGTGGCCAGCACGCTGGGCACTGGCCTTGGGGATCTTGGGCCTGAGGAGCTTGGCTTTGGAGGCTTTGGTGCTCAGGGCCTTGATGGCCTCTGCTTGGGCCTTGATGGCTTTGGCATTGTTGGCTTGCATCTTCTTCAGCCCCTTCTTGTTGTGTTTCTTGGCAAAGCACATGTTTCTCAGAAACTTGGGGTCAATCCCTTTTAGAGACTCGTATCTCTGTGACCTAGGATTCTTGATGCCATTTCTGTGCCATTTTTGTGATTGGTTGTGGGTGGTATGGTGCTTAGACTTAGCCATCTTTACACCCACAGCCTGCGCTAACAGGCACTCTACCGACCAGAAGAGGCCAAAGGGAGAGAGCGAGCCTATTTATTAAAAGGTCCTTTGGAATTACAATTGGTCATTTCACTGATCAGAATTCTTAAGTTTTTCAAAGCCATCTTTACAATTCTGCATCAGTTTATACAAATCTTCCTAAATTTTTCTGAAAATATCCCTGTCTTCATTTTTTTTAGGGCAAAACAGTCTTCTGGTTCTCACTTGCTATACATACACACATACACATGTAAATATATGTATATGTGTGTGTATACACAGAAAGAGAGAAAGCAAATGTCAAAGACCATGCACAGTTTAGTTACATTGTGTATATCATTCCAAACTTTTCCAGAATAACTGGACTCATTCACAATTCAACAAGTATGCATTCATGTGTCTGGTTTCTCATAGTTCCTCTAATAGTTGTCAATTTTCATTTCTGTTGTCACATTCATCAGTTTTATTGGCATGAGCTGGAACCACAGAGTTGCTAAGAATCAGAGGAATGTGAATTTTCTGTATTAATGATTTGGAGCATTTTTTTTTTCATTTATTTATTGATAGCTTGGATTTCTTCCTTGAAACGAGCTGTTCACATTCTTAGACCTTGGAATGGCCCTTCTTACAAATTTAAATCCATTTCTTATAGATATTGGAAAGGAGATCTTATCAAAGAAAATGCAGCAAATATTGTGATTCTGGGATGATTCTAATGATGTCTTAATTACCAAAACTTAACTGCCTTTTCTCAACTCTCATTCTTCTTGATTTTTCTGCAGCCTTTGACACTGCTGATCACCTTCTCTCTGATACTCTCTTCTCTAGGTTCTCATGACACAACTCTCTTCTGATTCTCTTTCTTACCTATCTGAATTTCTCTTCAGTCTCCTCGCCTACATCTTTATCCAGGTCACGCTTGCTAACTGTTTGTGTCCCACAAGGCTCTATCTTGGGCCCTCTTCTCTTCTTTCTTTATACACTTTTACTTGGTGATCTTATCAGTCCCATGGATTCAATTATATCTAGGCTGATGATTCTCAATTCTACTTATCCAGTCCTAAACCTTTCTGACCGCCAAAATCACAATTCCAACTATCTACTGGGCATCTCAAAGTGGATGTTCTATAGATATCTTAAACTCAACATGTCAAAAACTGAACACATTTCCCATGAAACCCTTCCCTCTCTTCCTAACTTTCCTATTACCGTCCAGGACATCACTATAATCCCAGATATACCAGCTCACAATGTTGGCGCCTGACTCCTAACTTTTTCTTTTTTCTTTTTGCCCTTTGGGGGGGGTGGGGGGGGGTTGGAGGGCAATTGGGGTTAAGCGACTTGCCCAAGGTCACACAGCTAGTTTTATATTAAGTATCTGAGGCTGGTTGTGAACTCAGGTGCTCCTAACTCCAGAGCTGGTGCTCTATTCACTGCACCACGTAGCCGCCCCACTCCTAACTTTTTCAACCCTCATATCCAATCTACTGCCAAGTTCCATCCACTTAACCTGCATAATATCTCTCATATACAACCTCTTGTCTCCTCCACTCAGCTACCAAAGTCATCTTCCCATACTGCAAATGTGACTATGTCATCTCCCTAATTTAATAAATTTCAGTGGCTCCCAATCACTACCAGGATCCTCTATTTGGTGTTGAAAGCTCTTTATAACCCTGTGCCCCTCTCCTCCACCTTTCCACTCTTCTTACACTCCCCAACGAGATCTATGATGTCCTTTCTAGCTCAAACAAGTGATTCTTCAAGTCCTAATTATTACTAATTTGTCTTCTAGTTATCAATAACCATCTCCAGCCTTAACATGTCTGTCTTAAGGTTTGCCAAGTGAAACTATGTGCAGGATTCCAATGACCAATATTGCTACCGTCCTGCTAAATCCCATCCTCTTTTTCCTCATATCCTGCGTTTTATTGGCTTTTCTGGTTATAGCAGTACATTAGAGTGTTATCCATGTGACTCCCAGGTCTTAAGTGGCAGTTCAGATATTTTTCTCCCATTTTTGTCTATTTACCAAAAGCACAATGAAAACTTCCTCCAGTTAATCCTCGTCAGTTTGAGCTTTTAGTATTTGGAAAAGTTCGATTTAACCACAGAATATTCTTGAAAATAACTTAGTTACAAACATTTTAAACATTCACCCTAAGACTGCTTCTTGGGGAATTGCTTAGTGTATCACTATTCCGTTAAGTGACGGCAGTGTCTGTAAGCATGTATTAATTATTTACTGCATGCCAGGCACTGAGGATACAAAGAAAGGCAAAAGACAGTCCCTGTCCTGAAAGACTTTACCACAATTTGAGACAATTTGCACACAAGATTTAGCAAGTGAAACTTTGTGATAATATCTCTATCCCTACCTTCTAAAGCTTTCCCAATCCTTTTAATTCTAGGGCCTTCCCTCTAGGATTATTGTGCACGTGTGTGTATTAAAGGGGACTGGGAAAAGCTTCCTGTAGAAGGTGGGATGGGAATGGGTATACAAATACATTTATATACATATATGTAAAATTTATATGTGCAATGGTCTATATGCAGTGTTCAGGAAAACTAGCACTCTGGTGTGAGGACTTGCTGAGCCCTTTTCAGGGCTTTTCATCCTCTATTTGATTCACTCAACTCTCACCTGTGGCTCCAAGAAGCTGTAGTTAGCAGCAGCCACACCTCCATAAACCATCTTGGCAGAAAGGCTAAACCAGGTCGAGAGTAACCAGTAGGTCTTAAACCTATTGAGGAGTTACGGGAAATGTCTACCCCAAACATGTGAAGGCCGCCTCCTGGTGGAATGGGTAGATGAGAACAATTTGTTCCAACGGCCATGAAAGTGGCTGAAGTAGGTGCTATAGAGGGCTTAGGGCTTGGTTAGACATCAGAGTGATACCAAGGTCATGTACTGAGTCCAGAACCTTCACCGGTTTTCTTGATTTTTGTCCTTCAATGATTTAGGAAGAGAGGGAAGCTGTTGATTCTGTGCGACTCTGTTCACTTAAATCCAATTTATGCACAAGATATCAACCGTGAGACATCATTGATCCTCTTCAAAAACAAAGGACAAACAACATGTATAATACACACACACATACATATACACTCTGTGTGTATATATATGATACAACATACGTATATATCTGTGTGTATGTATGTATTATGTACATCTGCCTGCATCATAGACACACATGATAATCTCAGAGGAAAGCCACTAGAATGAAAGGGGATTGGGAAAAGTCTCCTGTAAAAAGTAGAATTTTAGCTAGGACTTGAAAGAAGTAAGGTATAAGAAGACTGGAAATGTAAGGGAGAGGAGCCAGGTGATGAAGAACTTTCAATGCCAAACAGAGGATTTTTTTATTTGATCCTGGAGGTGACAAGGAGCCACCGGAGTTTACTGAGTGGGTGAGGGTTGGGGAGGAGGAGGAGAAACCTTAGGAAAATCAATTTGAAAGGTGAGTGGAGGGCAGACTGGTTATTACAATAGTCCAGGTGTGAGATGAAAGAACCTGCATCAGAGTAGTGTCAGAAGAAAGAATAGGGCACACACAAGCTATGTTATGAAGGTAAAAAACTGTCAAAATTTGGCATTAGACTAGATATAAGGATACAACATGACAAGTTAAGGATATATCCATTTGTGCCCTCTTCTCTTTAAACCATAATCAAAACGAGACACTGAGCTCAATTTTGTGTTGTTTTTTTCTTAACCTTTGAAAGCATTCTCAAAACATCCAAAAGTATTCCTAAGTTCAATAAATAAAACACAAATATTTTCTCAACAACAGATTTATATGAATGAAAAGTACGTTAGGATTCAAAAGAAGAACAAACATTTGTGGTTGAAAAGAGCACTGTATTATCAAGGGGATGCCCATCAATTGGGGAATGACTAAACTAGCTGTGGTATATGAATGTAATGGAATACTATTGTGCTGTAAGAAATGAAGAGTGAGAAAAAAAAAGAAATGAAGAGCAGACTTCATAAAAACCTGGAGAGACTTATATAAACTGATGCTGAGTGAGGAGGGCAGAACCAGGAGAATGTTGTACACAGTTACAGACACATCGTATCTGTGATGACTAACTCAGATAGATTGGATTCTTCTTGGCAATACAACACTATAAAACAACTCCAAAAGACTCATGATGGAAGGGGCTATCCACATCCAGGGAAAGAACTGCAGTCTGAATGCAGATTGAAGCAAACTACTTGCTCTGTGTCTTTTTTGCTTTGTTTTGTTCTTTCTTTCTCGTTGTTCATCCCATTGGCTATAATTCTTCTTTATAACTTGACTAATGTTTAATGTGAAAGTATCTGTAGAACCTATATTGGATTACATGCTGCCATGGCGGCGGGGGGCGGGGGAAAGGGAAGAGAAAATTTGGAACTCAAGGGATTATGGAACTAAATGCTGTAACCTAAAAGTAAATAAATAAATTTATTTTTTAAAAAAGAAAATAGCACTGTATTGAAAAGTAGCAGCAGTCATAACATCTTTGGTCATGATGACTGCTTCCAGTTTGTTGCTTTAAAATACAAATTTTTCAAAGAAATGCTTGCTTATTAGAATTAAAAGGGAAAAAATGAGTCATACAGAAAATTCTGTTCAGATCACAAAGTTAGGATTTGATGTTTCTCACATGCAAACTTCATTTTTAATACTTAAAAAGGATGAATCTGTATACCCTAGGTAAAGTTTTTTTGGGAATGCTATTGCTTTAATAAAATTTTAGAAGGTTCTTTTTCATGGCCTGCCAAAGTCTTATCATCAAAAAATTCAAATGTGCAATTTTAATATGAGAAATACACATTACACAAAGTCATACCAATAATGCAATCTAGATTCAGGGTCCTTACCATCAATATTAAGCATCATTTTCCACATGGCAGGTCGAACAGACTGATGGAATCCAAACCATACTTCCCTGCCTCCTCCCAGAGGATGATCATATCCTTCAGGAGCAGAAAAAAAGGAACGGCCCACTGGGGTATACCTACAAAAAGAAAAAAAAATCATTTTCTGTGTTCAATTGGTCTTCTGGATGAATTTTTAAACAGCCCTTAGGACATATTAGAAACTTCAGTTGTGACATATAAAATTATATTACCTAAAGAACAGAAATGTCAAATATATGAAAATAAAATGAGCATTTTTCCAACCAGGGAAAAAAAAGACCCAATTGGATTATAACCATTAATCATACATTAATGTTGTCATTATTTTAAAAACCCATTTAGTGAAATGAGTGTTTCTCTGAACATTCCAAGAAGTCACATGGGTTAAAAATTCAAGAGTTCCATAAGCCTAAGAAAAAGCTATCTGTATTACGTAACTGTTGAAGTGTAAAAAGTTACCATAAACAAAGCAATGGAGATATTCCTCTATAATAGAGCTAAATATGAGGTAGTATCATGATAAAAACTCAAGTCATTCACAACTAACATACAACTAATTTAGAGTCTACTGTAGAGGAAAGTAGCGAGGCAAAGTGACTAGAAGAGAAGATTTGGAGTTGGGAAGATTTGGGTTCAGGTCCTATTCATGACACAAACTGGAAGTGCTTCCCTTGGCAAGTCACTTAACCTCTCAGTACCCCAGGCAACACCCTAAAATTGTAAATTGCAGAGGAAATGCAGACTTGCAATGATAAGAATTTCTTTGCTTGGAAGTGAAATCCCAAATGTGGTTTAAAAAAAACAAACAACTGTATTCCCACTCTTATTCTTCTTGACCTCTATGCTGTTTCTGACCCTGCTGACCACCTTTCCTCTTAGATACTCTTTTCTTTCTGGGATTCTGTGATTTTCTTCACTCTGTTCCTCAAAGCTCCAAATTAAGTCTCCTTGTCTTCTTCTCTCTCTCTCCCCCCTTCTCCACTCTCACTTTTCGATTAATGCAGCATTACTTAAAGAATGAAATCATCCCTTCTCACAAGAAACTTACATTCTAGTGGTAAGACAATAAGAATAAATAAGAACACATACAACATAAATATAAAGTTAATACAAATATATACAAAATGGTTAAATATAAGGTCATTTGAGAAGGGGCAATAGCAATTGAGAGGATGGAAATCAGGAAAAGCTTACAAGCTTCACAAAAAAGATAGCTTTTTAGCTCTATCTTAATGGAAAAGAGGGATTCTATGAGGAAGAAGGCATTCCAGGTATGTGAGATGGCCAGAGCAAAGGCATGATGATGGGAGATGGAATATCATGATGGAAGAATGGAAAGAAGTCCAGTTAGATTAATCAAAGAATAGGAAGTAATGCCTGCAAAGACAGGTCTTATAGAGCCATATTAAAAGAGGTTTAAAAACTAAACAGAGGAATCTATATTTTATCTTAGAGGGAATAGAAGGCAACTAGAGTTAACTGAGTAGGCAGGTTATTGGTCAGGCCTATGCTTAAGTAAATTTAACTGACAGTAATGTATAAGATGAACTGAGAAAAACAGAAATTTGAGACAATGAGACCAATTAGGAGGCTCTTGCAATAATCTATGGAAGTAAAAATGGCAAGAGATGGCAACTAAATGGATATATGGCGTGAAGCTGAAGACAATGCTAAGATTACCAATGTGGAATAATAGAAGGATGGTAGTATCCTTATCAGAAACAGGGAAATTTGGAAGAGGAATGGGTTTTGGGGGAAAATAACAAGTTATTTTGCACAAGCTGACTTTGAGATGACTCCAAGGTATCTCGTTTGAAATAATCAATTCAATTGCAGATGGGAGTACAATTTAGTAGAGACTGGGGCTGAATATATGGATCTAGGAGTTACCAACATAGAGATGATAGTTCAAACCAAGGGAGCTGATGAGGTTACCAAGAATCAGTAGAGAGAGAAGAGGGCCTATGATGGAGCCCTAGAAAACACCCAGTTTGGGGGGGCATGATATGGATGATAAGCCAGCAAAGGAGATTAAAAATCTACACACAGGAGAAGTAGGAGAGTTCTCACAAAAACCCAGAGGAGAGAGTAGTCAACAGTGTCAAATGAAAAAGAAGATAGGTTGAGAAGGATGAAGGCCAAGACAAGACCATCAGCCTTCCTGCCAAGACAGTTGCCTGAATGGGAGGAAGACTGTCTAGCATCTACATGCCTATTCCAGCAAGACCCTAAAGTGCACCAGACAGAATGATAATGACTAAGAAATCCAATGACAAATCATACTAAGTAAATTCTTCTACCCCAGAATTGTACAAGAATTCAATCAAAAGCTCAAGGGTAACAGGAATGAGCCTGCCAGTGTAGCATGAGCAGAATGGGCAACTGCAACCTGCAAGGCTCTGTCTCCTGAGGAAGCAAGAATAGATGGTTCCCTTAAGAAAGCCTATACATAGTCAGAGAGACCCTGGGGGATAGAGAGCAGCCCAGCCTAAAGGTGACCACAGTAAAATAGTACTCAGACCTGGCCAGTCCAGGTCCAAGGGCTCTATCCTAACATTCCAAAGAAGGTCTGAAGATCTTACCCACAGTCTGAACCTCAATGATCCAGAGAGGCCTAAGAGGGAAAAAGTCAGTGCAGTAAATTCAGGTCTATGAGTAGGAATTTTTTAGCGTAAGTCTTTTATAACATAATACAATCTACGTGTCCAAAACATCACTACCTCTCCCACATGGTGTGATCCATTCCATCTAGCCTTCTTTCTTGTCCCTTTCCCTACAGTCTCCATGCCTTTGCACTGACCATCCACAATACCTGGAAAGCAGTCTTTTCTCATCTCTACTTCAATAAATTCCTCTCTTCCTTCAAGAGGCAACTCAAGCACCATCTCCTACATAAAGCCTTTCCTGATCCACATCTTATAACTGCTAGTGCCCTGCCTTCCTAATGACCCTTGTATTTATTTTTTTATGTTTATTAAATACACACTTATATAAGTAGTGGGTATCTATTAGAATACAAGTTTCTTGAGAAAAGCTCCGTTTTTTATATTTCTAACCCAGTGAACAGCACAGTACAGTGGTGTACCTTGACATATGAGTGCACTAACTTATGAGATTTTGAAGATACGAGTTGTCACTCGGTTGATTTTTTCCTTTGAATTACAAGCCAAAATTTGAGGTATGAGCCACAGCTAATTGGTGAAGCAAATGCCACAACCCAGTGCCCACCCAGCATCCCACGCCTCACTCGTTCAGTTCATGTGTTTACCTCACCAGTGAAGAAAATTAAGTGAAAGCAAAAAAGATATTGGAGCAATTGAGTTCAGGGATAAAGTGTAGCATTAAGAGTGTGGCAAGTAAGTGAACAAAAGAGACCAAAAGAGGATGAAACGAAACTTCTCTGACCTCCTCCATCCATCTCCTCCACCAATATCTTCTGTTAGCTCAAGTCGTCTCATATCCAAGGTAAATACACACTTTATAAAACCAGTTTATTTCTTTACATTCTCTTTTATCATGTTTTTATACAATATTTGTTATTTATAAATACTTTTTCTTATTTAAAAGCATGTAACAAAAAATACTGGGGTGGCATTTTGGGGGCTGGAACGAATTAATGGCATTTCAATTAATTTTAATAAAATGAATTAAACTCATAAATCAAGGTACCACTGTACCTGAAAAACAGTAGGAGTTTAACAAATGCTTACTAATTGGTTGAAGAGCCAGATAACTAGATTTTAAAATATAAGGTGTAGTACTGTAGCATAGTGTAAAGAATAACAAGTTTGGAATCAGAAAACCTAAATTCTAATCCTAGTTCTGCCACTTACTGTGTGACCTGCACCTACACCAAGTCAAGATCTAAGCCTGTTTCATCTGAGAAATGGAAATAACACTTATATGATCTAATGGATAGGGGTTTTGCGAGGATTAAATGAGATAACATGGAACACATTAAGACATAAAAACTACTATAAAAAGTAAGTAGCTAAGAGAAAGGATGAGTGTCTACTTTAACACAATGTCTATTTTACCACATGTAGCTATCAGCATACAATTATGACGGATACTGACACAATGAGCTACATGATCTCAAATACTGAAGGAAAATCCATCTGTGCTTCAGATGATCACACCTATTATACCTGATCAACACAGGAAAACTAATGAGGACCTTTCAAAGAACAATGTGCACAAATCACCTCTCATTGAAAAAAAGAAAAAGAAAAGAAGAGAACCCACTTCATGGAGGGTAGATGTCGTAGCACCACATCGACAGCATGAACTGGGTTAGTGCTGATCGGTTTGTCTAGTTCTATAGGCTCAGGTAAAGCCCGTCCTGTCAGAACTTCATGCAGCAGATGCCAGCTCACCCGAGACACAAATTTTATTGACACCTTGAAAGGACGATCTTTTCCACCTTCTCCAGGCAATGTAACATCCAAATCCACCTGTAGGGAGGGGAAAAAAAAAAATCAACACCTAACAAGATATACACATTCTCTGATCTTTAATTACAAGTTCTCCACTAAGGTCCAACATTTCATCATGGCATGAGGTTGACACTAGGATACAAAGACTATGTGAGGAGAACATAAACCCTGTACTGCACTAAAACAAAGAAAGCCTTCAAATATGGGCTCAGACTTAATTTAAAGAGAGTCTTTGGTGGGAGAACTAGCCAGGTTGTAGTCAGGTAACTTCGTTACCAGAATGTTGACAGAAGGATTACTTTTTTTTTGGTCAGAGAAACTACCGAGACTAAAACTACCAACATAAAAGGAATATAGATGATAGATGATCACAAATGTCTTAAAATATCGAAGCAGTAATTAATAAAACAACAGATTAAAAGTGCACAGTTACATAAGAGCTTTTAAAAATGCATATATTAACAATGAAAAGTTTTTATACAAGAAAATTAAAACAATAAGGATAAAAAAGGAATCAATTAAATGGGCAAAAATATTTGCATCAACTACCTCTGATTAAGGGTTAGCTATCCCAAGATATATAGGAAATTAATGCAAATATGCAGGACAAAAGAATTCCCCACAAACAATGTGGTTAAACTATATTAACAAATAGTTCTGGGAAAGATAATTGTAAACTAACGACATCCATATGGAAAAATTTCCAAATCATCAATAAGAAAACCACAAACCTAAGTAACCTTTGATGTTTCACCTCCCATTCAGAAAATTGGCAAAGATGAAAAAGGAAGGGAATAATAAAAAATAGAAGCAAACATACTGATGCACTGCCAGTGGGTCTATGAACTGGTCCAAACATTCTAGAAAGCGCTTTAGAATTAAGCTAAACATACGCCATGACAGAGAGATTACAATGCTAGGCCCACAGTTCAAAGAAGCAATGGCAAAATGAAAGATCCAAAAAATCAAAATATTTATAGCATCTTTTTTTTTGTAATAAAAAGAACTAGTAGAAAAAGTAGATGCCATCAATTAGGGAATGACTAAACAAACTGTGTTACATAAAATGTGATGGAATATTTCTGTGTTGTGAGAAACAATGAAAATTAATACTGAGGAGAATGCCAAGTCATATGAACTGATACAAAATTGAAGTCAACAGAATCAGGAAAATAATACATACAATGGCTAGAACAGTATAAATTGAAAACAGCTTTTAAACTTAGCACTGCCTAATATGAACAAGCTTTCACTGAAGAGGTATAATGATGGACCTCCCTTCCTTCTTTGCAGAGGCTGAGGGATCATGAATCAAGAATGCTACATATAATGTTGGACGGGGTTGATGTGTTGTTGGCTGAAATGAATTTTCTTTTTCTTTTCTCTGTTAGAGGAAATGGCTTTCTGGGAGGAGGAGAAGGCAAGGACATAATAGGAAATGAGGTGCTATTAAAAGATATAAATAAAACTTTTTAGATGTATATTATTATTATTTACATGGACAAAACTAAAGCACTTTAAATGAAAGTAATGCCAGACTCTTTCAAAGGTAAAAAACAGAGATCTTAAATTAGAAGTTATTAAAACCTTAATAATAAGCATTGAGACAGTCAACTAAACTTGTTTGGGAACAGTAAATTGATGAGCATCTGCCATGTCCTAAATTCTGTACTAAGTATAAGTGATACCAAAAAAAAAAAAAAAAGACAAAAGACAGTCCCTGATTTCAAAGACCCCACAATCTAATGAGGGAGACAAAATTTAAGAACTACATACAATCAAGCTGTAGGCAGGATAAATAGAAAATGCTTAACAGAGAAAAAGCACTAGAATTAATAGAGATTGGGAAAGGCTTTCTGTAGTAAGGATTTTATCTGAGACTTAAAGGAAGCCAGGAGATGGAGATGAGGAGGGAGAGAGCTCCAGAAGGGGAACGTTGCTGGAAGAAAATACCTGAAGGCAAGAGGTGAAATATAACAAATTACATTTAAAATAACTTTCACACATAAACTATCAACTTTTCATCCACATCCTTGATTACCATCAGAGTTCTTAACTTCCTCCTCCCCCCACCCCAGGGCAATTCATTTTTTTCCTCTTATATGCTCATGGTGTGTAGTATTTTTCTGGTCCTGCTTTTATTTAGGGAGGAATGGAGGGGAGTGGGGAGTGCCTTAGTAAAAGCACATATATATTAATAAAATGCACAAAAAGCATGACTCTCTTACCCCAGAAGTTGCTACAGGAAGTGGATTGGCCGTATAAAGACTTCTTTTCCCATCATAAACTGGTCTTCGGTCTCCGAATATTGTTACCTTAAAATGCTGAACCATTGAATCAACCACTTCCCTGAAGATAAAAAAACAACATTAACATGAACTTCTATGTGAGACTAAAAGGAAAAAAATGATAAATCACAAATTTTAAGAATTCTAGCTTCACCTATTTAGCTGAATCAATTTTTTATAAGATTTAAGACCCTGTCAAAATTCTGAAAGGCATTTGGTTTTTTGGAAAATGATTATCAAAACAATATGCTCCTGGCAAGGATTAGATATTTGAGAAGGCAGGGAAGAATGCTTTTGGCTGGAGAATTTGATCAAGAAGGCTGCCAACTGAAATGAAGGAAAAGATAGAAAAAAAAATCTAAAAATTATAGTTAGACAACTCAGTTAAAACTGAGACAGTGAAATAGGTCTCATGACTGGAATATAGCAGTTACTCAAAAAAAAAATCAGGTTTAATAGGAAAGGTAATGAAATAGCCTTGTATATAAAGAAGCTTTGCGTATATAATTATATGGAAATCTCTAAACCTGAAGTTAGAAATACAGTAAACCTACACTGCTACCTGATAATCTTTTTATTTATTTCTGAATCCCATTCACAAAGCTGTTCTTCAAACTTTTTCCATTCTCTTCAGGCCTCTAACCATGCCTCATCTCCTCTTTTACAAGAAAAAGCTTTAATTTCAACACTGAAATTTCTTTCTATTTTCACCTATCCAACCATGTAACAAGCATTTAGTGACTGTCTGCTATGGATCAAGCATGGAACTAGACAATGAAGATACAAAGGCAAAAACAAAATATTGCCTTACTTCAAACAGCTTTTATTTTATTAGAGTAGAGAAACAAGGGCATTAAAAAATTAAATACAAATTAATTTTGGGGAGGGAAGGAACAACACTAACAACTGATGACATCAGGACTGGCTTCCTGGAGGTGACAACCAAAACTTTGCAGGCTGAAAGGGATTCTATGAAGGGGAGATAAGGGAAGAATACATTTCAAACATGAGGAACAGAGATGAGACATTTTCTACCCAAGCTGTAACACAGTATTCTTGAAGATTTTTTTCTATATTATAGCTAATAACTAAGTAAACCTCTCTTTGTTAAATGAATATGTAACTCATTTCATTCTAACACTGAACCTAAACTAAGAGAGCATCAGCTAGATTGAGGACTACTAAATCATACAATTTCTCCACTACTCAGGACTCAAGCTTTACTCCTTTCCACACATACCATGATCTGGTTAGATTTTGTAAAAGGTAGGATTTTAGTTGGTCCTCTAGCATCACACACCGTCTCCCAACTCTGCTTTTGTACTGGCTGCCTCCATTCCTGGAATGCTTTCCTTCCTCACTGCAGACTCCTGGCTTCCTTGGCTTCCTTCAAGACTTCAGTTTAAATTCCACCTTCTTGCTTGTTCTACCCCGCCTTATCCCTTCACTGCTAGCATCTTCCCTATGAAACTACCTTCCATTGACACTGTATCCACCTTGTATGTACTTAGTTATTTTTCAAATTGTCTCCCATTAAAATGTGAGTTCCTTGAAAGCAGGAACTGTGTTTTTGTTTTTCTTTCCATCTTGGTGCTTAGTAACATAATAGTAAATCCTTAATATAGGCTTGTTGACTCACTGACCAAATAGAACATAACATATCTGAGTCCATTTGCTAAGACACATGTAAGAATTGGATGAACACAACCACAAAGTACTTTTATAGAAATATAGACTTAAATAACTATTCCCCATAGTTCACCCCTGGGTCCTCTTCTCCTATACTATTTTACTTGGTGATCTCATCAACTCCTATGGATTCAACTGTCATTTATTTGTTCAGTCTTAACCTTTCTAATGATCCCTGGTCTCCCATCTCCTATGGGATATCTTGAAATGAATGTCCTACAGAAATCTTAAACTCAAAATGCCCCAAACTGAACACATTTTTTCCCAACACCCCCCCCCCCAAACTTTCCTATTACTGTCCAGGATACCACCATCCCCAGGCTTGCAACTTAGGTGTCATTCTTTACTCCTCACTTTCACTACCTCCCATCCCCTTTCCAATCAGTGGTCAAATCCTACTGTTTCTGTCTTCGTAATATCTCTCCCATATACATACCTCCTTCTATTCTCTGACACTGCCACCACCCTAGTGCAGGCCTTCATCATCTCACATTTGAATCATTATAAACAGCTAGCTGGCTGGTCCCCATGGATTCATGGTTTCCTTCTAGTCCCAACTAAAATCCTACCTTTTACAAAAACCTTTCCTTTATTTACTTTAATTCTAGCGCCTTCCCTCTGTTTGATAACTTCAAAATTATTTTTGTCTTTCTTTGTATACCCACTGCTTAGCACAGTGCCTGGCATACAACAGGTACTTCATAACTGCTAGATGACTAACTGACCTAGGATCACAGAACTCAGATTGATCTTTTACTATGCCCAGCTGCTTTTAGTCCTTGTTCCCGAACGTTATAGCTGTCACAAAGTTGAACAAGCTTTCTCAGGAGGCATTAGGTTCTCTCAGAATAGGTCTTTAAGGGAAAAGTAGATACATGACTAACTACCTGGAGATACTGTACTAGGGATTTCTGATCAGGTAAGAGTTGGACTAAATAACTAAGGTCCTCCTCCAAATTAGTCATTACATAATTCTCTTCATTTCCAATTGGCTACACTCCTCAGGACTTCTCCATATGTTCCAGAAATCTCTTCATCCTGGAAGATTCCTTCAGCCCTGAAACACCCACCAAAGTAGTGTCCTTTAGCCCCAGGGGCCCTTCTCTCAGACTAAATTACTCCTCCCATAACCTTTATTTAAGGAGGGACTCAGTTCACAGGTCTACTATACACAGAAAAAACCCCTCAAATTGAACTTTAAAAGGAGGACAAAGTTAAGGAAAAAAAGGAATCGATCTTCAAGGTCCTATTTATTCAGTTCTAAAATGTTATGATTTGCCAAGACGGTCAAAAGTTAGGAAAGGTATCAAATTTTATATGTAAAAATCCACATATAATCATTCCAAATTTTAGTTGTCCTAAAAAGAATAATTCTTCCCTTCAATTAAGACGTATGTAGATATTACTCCAAGATCGTTTTAAGTTCTGTGAGGCGTTCAACTGCTATTTACAAGTTTACTCACCAAGTAAAATAATGAACAATAACACTATCAGTTGATATATTTTGTTTGCTCTAGTTTCCCCAATAGAGTTTAACACTGAGAACAGCACCTAAAAGCAAGTTTCTCACAGACAGTGTCTTCTTGGTTATTTCTTCCTAATCACATCAAACAAAAGCATTCTATACCTGCATTGGAGCAACTACCCTACATTGTAGCCACTAATATTCCTATAATGATTGGAGCAGAATTAGTATGTCTATTAAAAATACCCTTATACAGAAAAATACTAGTTTCTTTTCTCTTAAAATTAGTCTATTAAGAAATTACATTGCACTTAAATATTTTATCATTTTTATCATTTAATATTAATATTAATTTGAATATTATCCCTTATTTTACAGAGAAGCTCTGGACAAAAAGACAAGCACTTGACAAGCTGCTAATACAGGTCAATGGCACAGCTTCAAAAGCATTCAAAAAGGATGTCATTTTCACTTTGTCCTACTAATTAAATTTGTGCTAGTGAGTTTCGCCTTAGCAGTCTTGACATAGTTATAGCCAGCTTGCTGTGAGTTATACAGCAACTGCTACAGGCTCAGGAGTGAGTTGCTAAGGTTTCCAAAGCAGAAATATGAAAAAATAGAAACTGAAGCTAGAGAAAGCAGCCCTGGACTGAGAGTGAACAGTAGTGGCTACAGAAAGAGAGAGAGCTGAAGGTCAAAGAAGATACCAGTCTGGGTGCCACTGAAGCACTGAAGTAGAGAAAGAAATCCTGGCAGCCTGCTAGCTTCTGTGTGATATCTATCTAGAAACCCACAATGATAATCACATAATGTATAAGAAAAAAATAGCCTCATATTCCACAGACTGGGGCATGTTCAGTTGTTCACTCCCCCCCATTAAAAAATCAGACGCTTAGATTTTAAACTATTTCTGTATTGTATCTAGTATGATACTTTTATTCTTTGGAGACTAGAGAATCTAGCTTCAATACAGACTGAAATCTCATCCAAATGTTTAATACTTCTTATTTCATAATAATTCATTTAATGAATACAAGCTTTCTGTGCCTTTTAGTTGGCAAGAAGTAAAAGGCCACACTGTTTCGTAGGTGGCCCTAGTACAGAAAAAAAGAAATTCCTTAAACAAAGGAGCTAAAAATTGTATATAGTTCTATGTAACTTTCTCATGGGCTTCATTATTGTAAGTATCAATAAAGCAGTGGAAAGTGTTAAGCATCCTAAAATGGACTCATCTAGACATTGGTTAGTATAGTATTGCTGATATAGCATTTAAGATCCTCAAAGTTACGCTTGATGGAATAGGGCCAGATGGCCCTATGAATATACCATAATACTTGTGAATACCATAATACTTTAGTACACAGATAAGCACTTGAAAGTAAATACTAGCACAATATAAAATAAAAACATGACAGAACATACAGTACTTCCAAAATTAGAATAACTTCTATCCTAGAGAAACTTGCAGGCATGATTACTGAAGGAAAGAAGGAAAATAAGTTATCAATGTTAATATAAGTTAACAAAATAAAGAGCCAGCATGGAACTCAGAAAAATATTTCTGATCTGGGTCAGTCCTTAAAAGGCTTCTTTTTATTATAATGCATATAATTTTTTAAATAAGTATTTATAGCATTTGATACCAGTGTAATAAAAATGGTCACAAGTTCCAATCAAAACCACTGGATAGGAAAAAAAATAAAGAGAAAAGGAACATTCCTTATAGCACAATAGTATTTTATTACATTCATATACCATGACTTGTTTTTGTTTTTTTGGAGGGCAGTTGGGGTTAAGTGACTTGCCCAAGCTCACACGGCTAGTTTTTTGTGTTAAGTGTCTGAGGCCGGATTTGAACTCAGGTACTCCTGACTCCAGGGCCGGTGCTCTATTCACTGTACCACCTAGCCGCCTCCATATACCACTACTTATTCAGCTATTCCTGATGGGCAATGGTTGAACAAGTTATGGTATATGAATGTAATGGAATATCATTGTGCTATAAGAAAGGATGAGCAGATAGACTTCAGAAAGACCTGGAAAGACTTGAATGATGCTGAAGTGAGCAGAACCAGAACACTGCACACAGTAATAGTCACAATGTGTAATGACTAGATAGACAGACCTCTCTCTCACTTTTCTAGACTAGCAGCTACGCAAGTTCGGGATACTCCCCCCCATTAAACCACAAATTTCATTAATTAATCAAGAGGTTTAATTGGTCCACTGAAGCAGTTATAGTATAGAAACTGAAAATAAACACTTCTCAATGAAACAGAATTTGAAGAATATGAAAAGGTACCAAGAATTTAGAATTAAATTCTACTGATCTTGACAACGCAATCAAGTCTACTGCAATTAAAAATATTTATAAAGCATAAAACTGATATTAGAACACCAGTAGTGGTTCCAGAGGTACAAAAAGTCTCTGAATTTAAATTAGTTTAATTCAACAAACCATTATTAAGTGACTATTACAATAGGAATGACAGTGTAGATAAAAAGACAAGCAAAATAGTTGCTGCCTTAAGGTGAAAAGTGTTATACGACAGAAAGAATGGAACCAAATTTGTTTTCATCTGGAATCACTGAAAGCAGTGCTTCTCAGACTATATTTTGTATGCTATGAATATATGAATAAGGTTTTATGAGAATTCAGATCTTAATAAATATTTCCTTTTAAAACATTTGATGTGAAATCATATATCCAAAAATATTTTTCAACATGTGGAAAATTTACAATATGAAAACAAGTTTAATTAGCTCTATTTTGCTCCAAAATATCATTAATATTTCCTATATTACACAGTTATCCTAGATCCTACCCGCATATTCCATACTAAAGTCCTCACATTATACAACCAAAAGTACTCCCTTGGCTAAATAGTTTGGAAGGATTTATCAAAACTATAGATCCTAATCACCTGTCAAATCTACAGATGAGTAAAGAAAGAATTCATGACTAAACAAGAGACACAGAGAGTCAAGGCAGATAAAATGGAATTCTGATTACACTAAATTTAAAAGGATTTGCACAAACAAAAACCAACGTAGCCAAAATTAGAAGGAAACCAAGAAACTACGGGAAAAATTTATAGCAAGCTTTCCTGATAAAGGCCTCATTTCTCAAATATTTAGGGAACTGAGCCAAATTTCTAAAAATAGAACCATTATCCAACTAATCAAAGGATGTGAATGGGCAGTTTTCATAAGAAGAAATCAGTAATTAATAGTCATATAAAATGCTCTAAATCACTAATAGAGAAATGTATATTAGAACAACTCTGATGTGCTACCACCTCACACAGATCAGATTGGTTAACATGAGAGAAAAGTAAAATGCAGGATGGGATGTGGAAATGTAGGGACACTAATGTACTTTTTGGTGGAGTTGGGAACTAAGTCCCACCATTCTAGAGAACAATTTGGAACTATGTTCAAAGGGCTATAAAACTGTGCATACCCTTTGTTTGACATAGCAATATCGCTACAAGGTATTAAAGAAAAGAGAAAAGGATCAATATGTACAAAAATATTTATAGCAATTCTTTTTGTGGTGGCGAAGAACTGGAAACTAAAGAGGAACCCATCAATAGCGGAATGGCTAAACAAGCTGTACTTTATGATTGTGATGGAATACTATTTTGCTATAAGAAATGACAAATGGGGCAGACAAGGTGGGGCAGAACCAAGATGGCAGAGTAAAAACAGGACCTCTGCGCGGCTCCAGCTCTGGCTCCCACCATCTCCAATACATGCTAAAAAATTACTCTAAACAAATTTTAGAGCTACAGAACCCACAAAGTGACAGAGAGAAACAAATCTCCTGCTGAAGGCAGCCTGGCAAGCCAATAGGAAGGTCCTATCATAGCGTTCTGGGAGCCAAGCACAGTCCCATGTAAGCCACACAGATCCTCAGCACAGCCATACCAGCAGGCTCACTGGAGCAGATTTCAGGAGAATAAATCACCAGCAGGTATGGTGGTTTCCAGACTTCTCAACCCATAAACACCAAAGAGAAAAAAAGGTCAGTGGAGATCTCTGCTGGAACAGGTGGTTAAAAGAACATACTCCAGCCCCTACCCCTGGGCCATAAGTAGCAGAGGTGCTGTGGCTGCAACTGCTGCAATGTGGCTGCCTCCAGAGCTCCTGGCCTGCACATCATAGGGGGACCAAGCAACCATTCAGAGGGTAATCACTCTTGCTTTAACCTGCTTGGATCTGGATCATGGTCTGGGGTGGTAGTCCTGGGGTATATGGCCAGTGTGCCAGAGCTTGTGGGGGCTGAAGAGAGAGCACCCTCTTAATAGCTCTGGCAACTATGAAAACCCCAGCAATTTCGGACATAGCTCTCTGTAATCTGGAAGCAGAGTTTTACCATGGCAAAGAGCTCAAAAGTCAATTAATTGCTGGCAAGATGAACAAGCAAAGGAAGCACAGACCATAGAATCCTTTTTTGGGGAAAAAAAGGATCAATGCATGGAATGGGAGGAAGACAATGAAATCAGAACTTCTGCATCAAAAGCTTCCAAGAAAAATATGAACTACTTACAGGACATGGAGGAACTCAAGAAGGATTTTGAAAATCAAGTAAGCGAAGTGGAAGAAAAATTGGGAAGGGAAATGAGAATGATGCAAGAAAATAATGAAAAGCGAATCAACGGCCTGCTAAAGGAGACCCCAAAAACTACTGAAGAAAATAACACCTTAAAAAATAGACTAACCCAAATGGCAAAAGAGGCCCAAAAAGCCAATGAGGAAATCCAAATTTCCCAGATGGAAAAGAAATTTCAAAAACTCACTGAAGAAAATAATTCCTTCAAAATTAGAATGGAGCAAATGGGAGCTAATGACTTCATGAGAAATCAAGATACTATAAAACAGATCCAAACTGTTGAGGACCACAGGCAAGTGGGACTTGAATCCTGAGGGCTGAACAAGGCCTCTCAGGTTTTTGCCTGCTGATGGCCTGAATCGGTTTCCCGTCCCCCAGGAAAAGTGCGCAAACACACAAGTGTCAGGATTAGGTCCTCGAGATAAGCAAGGCATTTTACACCCATGGCCTGGAAACATACAAGTGTGCAATGTTTGAAGCGGCAGAAAATTAATGTAAACAGATTATGGCTCATAAAATTGTGCGTGAAACAATAAACACTGGCTCTTTACTTTCACCATAAGAGAGTCCCATCTCTTTTTATGCAACTACTAGTAACCTCTAGGCCAGTGACTCTTTCTCAGCCCTGCTTGGGGATGGCAGGGCTCCCACACTTTCTCAGTCCTGTTGAGGGACAACAGGGCTCCCCATAACTTGGCTCCCCACACCAAACAAATGAAAAAATAGAAGGCAATGTGAAATATCTCATTGGAAAAACCACTGACTAGGAAAACAGATCCAGGACAAATAATTTAAAAACTATTGGACTACCTGAAAGCCATGATCAAAGAAAGAGCCTAGAAATCATCCTTCAAGAAATTCTCAAGAAAAACTGCCCTGATAGTCTAAAAGCAGAGGGAAAAATAGAAATGGAAAGAATTCACCAAATGCCTTTTGAAAAAGATCCCAAAAAGAAAACTAGGAATATTATAACCAAATTCCAGAGTTCCCAGGTCAAGGAGAAAATAGTGCAAGCAGTCAGGAAGAAACAATTTGAGTATTGTGGAAACACAACCAGGATAACACGAAATCTAGCAGCTTCTACATTAAGGGATGGAAGGGCTTGGAATATGATATTCCAGAGGTCAAAGGAGCTAGGATTAAAAGCAAGAATCATCTACCCAGCAAAACTGAGTATAATGCTTCAGGGCAAAATATGGTCATTCAATGAGGTTGAGGATTTTCAAGCATTCTTGATAAAAAAGACAGAGCACAACAGAAAATTTGACTTTCAAATACAGAAAGCAAGAGAAGGTAAACAGGAAAAAGAAATCATAAGGAACTTATTAAAGTTGAACTATTTACATTGCTACATGGAAAAATGATAATTGTAACTCATGAGACTTTTCTCATTATGAGGATAGTTGAAGGGAATATATATGTGCATATGTGTATGCAATACATATATGTATTGGAGGGTATATGTGCATATAAACATATATGTGAGTGTGTGCATATATATGTACATGTATACATAGAGGGCCCAGGACGAGTTGAATAGGAAGGGATGATATCTAAAAAAAATAACATTAAGAGGTGAGAGAGGAATATATTGGGAGAAGGAGAAAGGGAGACAGAGATTAGGGTAAATTATCTTATATAAAAGAGGCAAGAGAAAAATGTTACAACGGAGGGGAAGAACAGGAAGGCAAAAGGGAATGGGTCAACCTTACTCTCAATGAATTTGGCTTAAGGAGAGAATAACATAAACACTCAATTGGGTATCTTACCCTACAGGAAAAAAGAGAAGGGAATAGGAGAGGGGATCATAGAAGGGAGGGCAGATCGGGGAAGGGGGTGATTAGAAGCAAACACTTTTGAAAAGGGACATGGTCAAAGGAGAAAATAGAATAAGTGGGAGACAGGATAGAATGGAGGGAATTATAGTTAGTCTTTCATGATATATCTACTATGGAAATGTTTTGCATAACTACACATGTATAACCTATAGTGTATTGCTTATCTTCCCAGTGGGGGTGAGTGAGGAGGGAAGAAGGGGAAAAAAAGCTGGAACTTATAGTTTTAAAAACAAATGTTTAAAAAAAATTGCTTTTTACATGCAACTGGGAAATAAGACATACAGGCACTGGGGTATAGAAATCCATCTTGCCCTACTAGGAAGTTGTGGGGGATTACGGAGGATATAAGAGAGAACAGATTGGAGGAAGGGGTATTCAGTAGGCTTGCTGTTTTGGGGTGGAGATAGGGGAAAGATAGGGAGAAAAAATTTTAACTCAAAATCTTGTGGAAATGAATGTTGAAAATTAAGAATAAATTTTAAAATTGGGGGAAAAAAATGACAAATGGGAATGGCTAGGTAGTACAGTGAATAGTGCACTGGCCCTAGAGTCAGGAGAACCTGAGTTCAAATCCAGCCTTGGACACTTAACACTTAATAGCCATGTGACCTTGGGCAAGTCACTTAGCCCCAATTGCCCTTCCAAAAAGAAAAAAAAATGACAAATGGGATCGTTTCAGAGAAATCTAGATTTATGTGAACTGTTGCAAACAGTAATATTTAACAATAATAAACTGTAAGAAAATTGGTTACTTTGATCAATGATCCATGGCAGTTTTGAAGGCTTCATGATGAAAAATGCCATCTACCTCTAGAAAGAGAACTGATGAATTCTGGATGCACACTAATATATTTACACATATATTTACATTTTTTTCTTACTTCCCCCCTACAATATGGCTAATATGGAAATATTTTGCATGATTTCATGTGTATAATGAGTACTATATTTCTTGCCTTCTCAATGGATAGGGAAGAGGATGGAAAGAGGGAGAGAATTTGAAAATAAAAATAAAATGAGCAAAATCAAAGATCCTCTTTCCTCCTACTTGAGTAACAATAAAATGATGAAACAAATGAGAAGATAATCAAATTTCAAGATATAAAATTGGAGACTTAATGGAACAATGTATTAAGAATAAGAAACATGGAGATGGAAAAGAAGTTATAAACAATCTAATCCAACTCATACCCCAAGGATTAATTACATCTACATTTAGCATTTTTATAGTAAATGAAACAATTTTTTAAAAATACAAACAGAACCACACACACACACACACACACACACACACACACACACACTTTAAAACATACACAAACTGGTTTGTGGTTTCATAGTTTACTTGTTTGTTTTTAAGCATCTAGTGAACTAGTATATCCCTTTCTTCTACTCCAACTGCCACAATTCTTTCTTATCCCCTCAATTCTGGTCTACTTCAAGAGTCAATCAACCCTGCACTACCCTACTATGTAACTGATGTATCTTCCTAGAATACTATTTTTAACATAACATTCCTCCTTCTCAAATATCTATAATGGAATCCATTTTGGGTTCACATATATAGTATCTTGTAGTTTTCTTATCTATATTCAGATAGAAAAAATAAATCACCAATAATCTTCAAGTTAAGACAACATAAAGGCATTTTTCAGCCCTATGCATGTTTCCCATGCCTGGGAAGCATTCCTTCTCACCTCTACCTCTCAGAACCCTTATCTTCCTACAAGGCTCAATTCAGTATCACAAAATTTAGAGGGACACCTCAGCAGCCTAGTTCAATTGATATCCAAAAGGAATCGCCATTACAGCATAGCTATCAAGTAGTCATGCAGTCTCTACTTCAAGACCTCCACACAGGGAGAACCTGCCACCTCTCATGGAAGCCAATTCGACTTTTGTATGCTTCTGAAAGTTTCTACTGACATCAAGCCCAAATATGCCTCTTGGTTCAAACAAAACAAGCCTAATCCTTCCTCCACACATCAATCTTTCAAATACTTATAATGTATCATGTTCCCTAGAGTCTTCTCTCATCTATCATAAATTTACTCAGTTCTTTCACCTGATCTTCACTTATCACCAATTCAAGGTCCTTTACCATTATGGGAGCCCTTCTCTGGACACTCCAGTTTATTAATTTTCTTCTTATATCTTTGCACCCAGAACTGGAAACAATACTCAAATTACAGTGCAACTATCACCTCCTTATTCTTGAAAGCTAGTTTTCTAAAGATGCCTTTTTTTTTTTAAATTGGAGTGGGGAAAGATTTGAGGAGGGAGGTCAATTAGGAAGCTATTGGCAGTAACCCAGGTGAGAGGTGATGAGGGCTCAAACAGGAATAAAAAGCCACTAAAGTCACAGACCCCTTTCATTCACAATTACTATCTAATCATACTTAAGCTTTTAACATGAAATCTTCCCCAATTCCAACTCTATTGACTTTCTGCCTTCCACCCCTAATATTTTCATTCAGCTCAAATTACCCCATATTTAGCTATGTATTTAGTACATGTTGTAACTTTCCACTAAGATGTATGCTCCTTAAGATCAGGAATGATTTCATTTTTGTCTTTTGTATCCCCGGTAAGTCCAGGGTTTCTTGAAAATATGGCAACTCAGAAAGACAGGTTCTGAGAACCCCTTAACAATCCTTACCACTAACATGGAATGGTAAAGATAGTAGGCAATGTTTGTTGAATGTGATTGAACAGCATGGAATATACATTCAAATATTTGTTGAATGATCGAGTTTTTAGACACCATAGTAGCAGTTCACATTAACTTTTATATTTTTATTATTTAATAGTTTAGTGCATCATGGATTACTTTTCCAACAAGGTTGTAAGTTGCTTCAGGGTAGGGATCTCTATTAACATCCAGACATGAGCATGTAAATGCTCAATTCCTGCTGAATTCAAATTGGGATAAACCTACTTGTACTGATTTTCTATTTATATTTGTTATGGCAATATAGTGAAAAATCCTGATTTTGACACCAAAAGGTTTTAGTTTCCATCTTCTATGTGCCATTCATAGTTGAGTGACCCTAGGCAAGTCAATTTTTCTGGATCTCAATGTCCTCATTTGCAAAATGAAGAGATTTGACTAGATAATCACTAAAATGCTTTCCAGCTCTAGAATTTTATGATTCTAGGTTACAACCCATCTAAGCCTCCACTTCCTCATCAATGAAGATAACAATTCTTACGCTAACAGCTTATTTTTATATATCATTTTATAAACTTGCAATTCTCATGAGGGCCTTTTTTGGAAACAAATGACAAAATGTGTAAAAGGCTTTAAAAGTATAAGCGGGGACAGGCAGGTATAGAGAAAAGGTAGATTCTGGTTAGCTGAAAGATAAAATTTATTCAAAATTTTTTTTAAAGCATAAAGTACTATGTCAATATGAAAACTATTATTATTTTCTATGACTACGGAACTGGGATACAACTGGATCATCAAGTTACTTCGTACCACTCAAATGACCTCATTACTCAACTTTCTTCAAAGGGATCATGATCTCTTAATTACCAATTCTGATAGTCTTCTCAGTCCCTCATTCTTCTTGGCCTCTGCATCTGACACTACTGACCACCCTCTATTCTAGGATGTTTTCTCCTCTCTGAGTATTCTAGACACTATTCTCTGGTTGTTGCTCCTACCTCACTGACAACTCCTTTGGCTAATCTACCATATCATACACTCCTTAACTGAGGGTATTCCCTAAGGCTCAGTCATGTATCCTTCCCTCTCTCAGTGATATTATCAGCTTCCATGAGTTTAATTATGTTTATGCAAATTACTCTAAGATCTATACATACCCAGCTTGAATCTCTCTGTGGAACTCTAGTCCTGCACTGCCACTTGCTTATTAAGACATTTCAAACTGGATATCTCTGAGAGATGTCTTAAACTCAACATAGCCAAGAGAACCTGTTATTTTTGAATTTCTCTATTTCCGTCGAGAGCATTACCATCTTTCCAATCTCCCAGACTTTTAAACTCAGGCATATTCAATTCCTCCATCTCACTCCACATACTGAATCATATTTGACAAGTCTTGCCATTTCTACATTCACAATATTCTTCATATTTGACCTAAACCCCTCTCTCTATCTCTCACACAACCACCTTTAATTCAGGAGGCCTCCTCATCTCTCATCTGCACTATGGCGAATAGCTTCCTATTTGATCTACCTGCCTCAAATCTTTTCCCACTCCAATTAATCTTCCACACAGATGCCAAAATTATTTTCCTCAAATGAAGATTTAATTATATCACTCTGCTACTTGATAAAATCTAGTGATACTCCATTGCCTTTAGGATAAAGTATGAATTAATTCTGATTGGTTTTTAAAGCCCCTCACAAACTGGCCCTAATCTATTTCTCCAGTTCTTATACATTGCTCTCCCTCCCTTAGTCTATGGTCCATTAAAACCAGCTCTCTCCCAGTTCCTCACATACAGCATTTTATCTCCCATTTTTGAGCCTCTGCATTGGTCTCCTCCCATGCCTGGAAAGCACTCCTTCCTCGCTGCCTCAAAAATTGCCTCACTTCTGTCAATATGCAACTCACACAAAGTCTTTCTTGATTCCCGCCTCCCCCCCCAATAGACAGCACTATCTTTAACTACCTTGAAGCTATTTATATGTATTCTATATGTACTTATATCAGTACATGTTGTCTCCCCCGTTAGAAAGTAAGCTCTTTGAGAGAGTTTGGTTTTTTTTTTGGTCTTTTTTTGATTTTTTTTTTTTTGGTCTTTCTATTCCCTAGCACCTAGCAGAGTATTTGGTATATGGGCACCTGAAAAATACTTATTGACCAAAATAATCTCTAAGCTGAACCAATACATTAGTTGGTTCAAAGTCCTGTGACTAATAAGTATGACAGGGTATTAATACATCCTTAGTAGCCTAATATCACATAAACTATATTTCTGACCATCATTGTACCTAAACAGGAGGAACAATTTGTTAGAAGCCAAAAATGAGGAAATGTGGGCAACTCTGAAGGATGGGTGAAAAGAGGTAGAAATGGGAGAGAAGAATATAACACAAACACAAGACCACAGATTTAGGGCTGGGAGGGAGTGCAGGGATTATATAGTTTTAACCCCTGTTTTTAGAAATGAATAAACTGAGGGCCAGAGAGGTTAAATAATCTGCCTCACATCCAAACCCAGCTCCTCTGACTCTTTCTACTATGTCAGAATTCAATGCTCTCCACCTCACTACTGGGTCTACCCTGGGTTGAGGAAGGATGTACAGATGCATCAGACTTTTCCTATCATAACTAGGAAAATATAAATGTTGAAGTTGAAGTGAAACACAGTTTCAAAGCAGTTTATACAATAGTACTGCTATTTGTGCAACTTTTCTATCTCTAAGGTATACTGATTTCTAAAGTAAGTTGGAGTATACTTAGGCAAAATGTAAACACAGTCTTATAACATATGCACAAACAACTAAAGTAGGTTGCAGCACCAAGAAAATCAAAATGTTTCGTATCTTACCTGTTTACCCTCCTAGGACATTTGTCAGGTTTAATATCTACCTCATAGAGATAGACATCAATCTTTGGGATTTCAACTTGGAAGCAGTTGGCCAGAAGCTTAATGGGTTTGCCCATGGTGCCATAGCCAGGACGTCTGGGCACCATGAGCAGGGGCTGTGCCCCAACAGGTCCTGCTAGGAAAAAAAGAGAAATATATCATGACACCTTACATTTGCTATATTAGGGTCAGAGATTTAGAGGAGGAGAATCTTATCTTGGGATCCATGAATTTCTTATTACCTTAAAAATTATTTATAACTCTTTCAATATAATTTGTTTCTTTTATAATCCTCTGAATTTTATGTCATGCATTTAAAAATATTATTCTGAGGAAACGTCCATAGGTTTCACTAAACTGCCAAAGTGGGCCAAAGGCCCCCAAAAAGGGAGGGGATGATGAAGCAGCTTATAAATCCCTGTTCTACATGACTAATATTTACACTGTCATATCCAATTGCAGGTAACCTAACAGTACTTGATAGCTCCTGTATCTGGGCTTGCTGCAAAACTTAATGTGTATACCTTGGGTTTAGGGTTCCTATACATTTAGTATGAAAAAAGTCAGTTTTGACAGTGTTGCCTATAATTATATGTGATATCTACTTAAGAGATAATCATCCTAAAACTACTGAGATACCCACAATAGTGAATTTCAAAGGGAAGAGTCATGGGGTTGGTAAGAACTTAATAACCAATGTACTTTAGGAGTCAGAGAGGTGGAGATGGGAAGGGGTAAAATACAAAATCTGTCAGTTTGTCAATAAGTATTTATTAAGCACTATGTGTCAGGTACTGTGCTAAGCATTAGGAATTCTTCCCTCCCCCCACAAAAAGGACAAAATACAGTTCCTGCTCCCAAGGAGTTCATAGTCTAAGGGAGGTAGGGGGAATGACATACTGCTATGTACAAACAAGTTATGGACAAGATAAATTGGAAATAATCAAAAGAAGCCACTAGCATTAAAGGTAAGCAAAAAAGGCTTCTCATATAAAATGAGATTTTATCTGTGACTTGAAGGAAGCCAGGGAAGCCAGAAGGGAGAGATGAGAAGAGATTATTCTAGGCAAAAAAAAAAAAAAAAATTCCCAGAGTCTAGATATGAAGTGTCTTCTTCCAGGAATAGCACAGAGGTCAGTATCACTGCATTACAGAGTTCACTGAGGAGATTTAAGGCAGAAGAAGACTGGAAAGAGAGGAGGAGGAAACCAGGGATGAAGGGCTTTGAATGTCACAGGATTTTTAATTTGTTCCTAAAGGTAATAGGAAACAACTGGACTTTATTGAATGGGAGGAATAAAATGGTCAGATTAGATATGAAGAGTGAATGAAAGTAAAGAGCTGAAGATGACATCTAGATTGTGAGTGTAGGTGACTGGGAGTATAGTGATGCCCTTGACAGTAATAGGGAAGTGTGAAAGCAGAGAGTGTTTCAGGGGAGGAGAAAGATGAGTTGTTTTGTTACAGAACTCAAACTCTCTTCACTTGGGCAACTTATAGTCTTAGAAAGTTACTTAATACCTGTGACTTTTGAAAGTGGCTTCATTACCAGTATGGTAGCTGCAGGATTGGAACTTGGATCTTCTTGATTCTAAAACCAATCTTTTGGATAGTATACTATGCCTACCTCCATCTCCCTCCCACAAATACACAAATACACACACACACACACACACACACACACGCTTCAATGCTCTAATAATTATAAGAGGGAGATTAAGTCTGATTAAAATCTACTGAAGTAGGAACAATATAGATTTTAAGGTTATGTAGGCCAACCATGTTTTCGCTGCTCCCCAAGATGCAATGCTGACTTATTTTCTCAAGCCATTCTTAAGGACTGATTGAATGAGTGGCCATTACCAGTGGCAATCACTCTTACTTTGTTTAACTTAATTATTGTCTGGTGAGGTACTAAAGGTACTAGGTTGTTGGTTTGTGTAATTAAGCCTACTTGTGCCAAAACAGAAGAAAAGAAAAAAGGGAGAATTTCCATAGGGATGGCACTCAAGAGTCCATCCTGAAGTTGCTCCCTTTTCTTGCCACAAGATTTCGATCTTTATCCTGCAACGGCCGAAATCAAGATGGAAATTCAACAGGCTTGGCTGAGTGGTGCAGTGAATAGAACACTGGCCCTGGAGTCAGGAGGGCCTGAGTTCAAATTCAACCTCAAACACTTAACACAAAAAACTAGTCGTGTGATTCTGGGCAAGTCCTTTAACCCCAATGGCACTCCAAAAAGAAAAAAAAAGATGAAAATTCAACAGATACAAATATGTACTGGGGGCTTACTGTTGCACTGGGTCTTAAGAGATATAAAGAGAAATCAAATAGTATTAAGCCTCAAGGAGAGAAACAGAACATGTACACTGATAGATAGAGATAGAGATAGATAGATATAGATATCACACTAACCTGTAGAGAATAAGAAATAAACATAAAAATATCCTAAGAAACTTTTAAAAGGGAGAAAATAATAATAATGGAGGAAATTACAGAGGACTTTATTGAAATAGCACCTGAGCTAAACCTTCATGATACCTACAATACCTACAATCAGAGTTGAGAAGAAAGTACATTCCAGGCATGGCACACAGCTGGTAGTTCAATATTGCTAGAAAACAAGGTGTTAATATTACTTAGCAGATATATATTTATAGCATTTATAGCACTTTAAGCTTTGCAAAGTGCTTTATGTATTTTGTATTTACTTTACCTATCTTTACATACATAACTCATTTGATCCTCATAACACTTATATGAGGAATGTGCTATTAGTATTACCCCATTTTACAGATGAGGAAATTGAGATACACAGGTTAGGCAAGGTGTTCAGGGTCCCTTAGCTAGCAAGTGTCTCAGGAAGGATTTGAACTGAGGCCTTCCTGTCTCCAAGTTCTATACTACTCTACCCCAGAGGTATCAAAATACCACTCTGCATTACCACCTGTGTGCCCTGCTGGGATTCTTATGTACAGTTTAATGGCCTTGTTTCTCTTTGAGTTTGACACCATGCTCTATCCAATATATCACCTAGTTGCCCAGTACATAATGTGGAAAGGATAAAATAAAATAAAGCTAGAAAGGTAGGGTAGAGCCAGAACGCAAAAGTGCTTAAATAAATGCCTTTAACCTAAAGGCAACAGAAAGCTACTGAAGGTTTGAGCAGGGGAATGATGAGCATAAGGAAGAGTTTTTTTCCCCCCATAGCTAAGTGAAGGATAAATTTTGAAGCTGGATACACTAGAAGTACAAAGAACAATATGAGGGACATTTCATTACTTTAACCAAGTGATGATGAGAGCCTCAATTAGGATACTAGCAGAATAGAGAAAAAGCAATACAATGAAAAAGCAATGTTGTGAAAATAGAACTGACAAGACTTGACAAGTGATTGAAAATTTGGAATAAAGGATGAGAGTCAAAATTCACCGTTAGGTTATAAATGTGGGTGAATGGAATAATGGGAAGTCTTCAACAAAAATAAAATAGTTATAATAGTTAACACTTTTGTAATGCCTTAAGGCTTGCCAAACACTTTACATATATTAATCGATGCATTTGATTAATGCAACAATCCAGTGAAGGAAGTTCTATTATTGAACCCATTTTGCAGATGAGACTGAGAAGTTAAATAACTTGCCCAGTATCACAGAGCTAGTGATTGAAGTAGGATTTGAATTTAATCTTCCCTAACTCCAAATCTGACATAGTATCCACTATGTCACCTAGCTGCATAGTTCAGAGGTGGACTGAAGAATAAACTTAGGAGTTACATTAGACAGTAGATTTTACAGATAAGGAAACAAAGGTCCAGAAAGGTTAGGGAATTTGCCAAAGGCAGTTCCATGTCATCCAAGTAGTTAAGTGGCAAAACTAGGATTTAAAACAAGGTTCTTCTGACTCAAAACCAGTATTTTTCCCCTGCACCATGATTTTCAAGTGTCAATGAGACAACCAGACTAATTTGTCCAACAGGCACATAAAGATATAAGAAGAACCAGACCACAGTAAGAGAATTATTACAGAGACAGAAGGGACCCCAATGGCCATTTAGTCCAACCCACACATGAAAAAGAAATCCACTACAACAGACAAGTCTCTGTCAAGTCAAGATGTATTAAGCATCACCTACGTGCCAGGTACTGTGCCAAACAAGAGAGACAACATTAATTAGGGATAGTTCTAGAGGGAAGGCATTAAGATTGAGGGAAATTAGAAAAGATTTCTTGCAAAAGGTAGGACTTTAGGTAAAACTTAAAGCAAGCTAGGAAGCAAAGATGAGGAAGGAGAGAATTCTCCTTTTTATGGGGGATTAGCATGGGGAATAGTCAGTAAAAATACCTGGAATCAAGATATGTACTGTCATGTACAAAAAAGAACAAGGAGGCCGGTTTCAGTAATTGCAGAATACATGGGGAAGAGGTGGGCATTTAAGAAGAATAGAAAGGTTTTCTATTACTATTAAGTGAAACACCAGCCTCCTAGACCCTCAGGCTCACAACGTTGGAGTTATCCTGGATTCCTCATGCTCACTTACTGTTACCAAGGTGTTGCCAAGGCCTGCCAATTTCACCTTTGCAACATCTCTGGAATATGTCCCCTTCTCTCCTCTGACACTGCCACCACTGTGGTAGCAGGTCATCACCTCATGTCTTGATTACTACAATAGCCGGCTGAGGAGTCTGGCTGCCTCAAGTCTCTTCCCACTACAATCCATTCTCCATTAAGCCACTTTACTAAAGTAATTTTCCTAAAATGCAAGTGTGATCATGTCACTTCCCTACTCATTAAACACTGGCATCTTCCTATTACCTCCAGGATCAAATACATAATGTTCCATTTGGCATTCAAAGCTATTCGTAACCTCCCTACTTTTCCAGTCTTCTTACACTTTACTCCACAAGACATACTCTTACCTACAATGACACTGGCTATTCCATGAACAAGACACTCCATCTATCAGCTCCAGGCATTCTCTCTGGCTTTCCTTCACACTTAGAATGCTCTCCTTACTCTACTCTGACTAGTGACATGCCTGGTTTCCTTGAATTCTCAACCCTTGTCAATTCCAGTGCCTTTCCTCTGTTAATCATTTCCTATTTATCCTACACATAACTTATTTTATATGCATTTGTTTGCATGTTATCTCCCTTATTAGACTGTAAGCTCCACGAAGCAAAGATTGTCTGTTTGCCTCTTTTTGCATCCCCTGAGTTTGGTACAGTGCCTGGCACACAGCAGGCAACTAATAAATGCTTACTGAAGTGAATTTCTCAATAGCATTTTAATATGATTCTGGCTGCTTTCAGACTTTAGTCTAATGTTAAGCTTGACAACTTTGATTCAGAAAGCTAAGAAAAGAGAAAAAAGTAAGAGAAGGCACATACTGTAGATGGCTTTCTCAAGGAGTTTGGCCACAAAACAGCAGAGGGCTATGGGCCTATGTTATTGGGTTTTTTAATCCTTAATAGTGTTTTCCCCCCAATTACATGTAAAGATAGTCTTCAAGACTCATCTTTATAAAATTTTGAGTTCCAATTTTTTCTCCCCCCATCCCTTACCTTATTCTATCCCAAGACAACAAGCAATCTGATATAGATTATACATATACAATCATGGGCCTATGACTCATTTAGGGTTTTCTTGACAAAGATACATGACAATCATGACTTATGTAGGGTTTTCTTGACAAAGATACTAGAATGGTTTGCCATTTCCTTCTCCAGCTCATTTTATAGGTGAGGAAACTGAGGCAAGCACAGTGAAATGACCTGCCCAGGGTCACACAGCTAGTAAGTGTCTGAGGACAGACTTGAATCCAGGTCTTCCTGACTCCAGGTCCAATGCTCTATCCCCTGCATCACCTGGCTACCGACCTTATCAATACTTAGCAAGAATGGATGAATCAAGTCAGGGTTTTTGAGATTGAGGAAGACTTGGGCATATTTACTGATAGTAAGGAAGCAGTCAGTAGTAGACAGGGAACAACTGAAGATAAATGAGAGAGTGGGAATGCTAGTGGAGGCAATCTATCAATATCCATATATCAGTTTTGAGATGGCCAATGCAGGAATTCATTTTGCTCGGTTATGCATATTTTATTTTCTTTTTCAATGGAAGAAGAGGGAGAGAAGGTGGATTTTTATTAATTAAAAAAAATTTAATTATGTTTAAAAATAGGTGTGGGTTAAAAAAACTTGGAAGTTTCTTTGAAAAAGGCTCGTTTCCAAAATATATAAGGAAGTAATTCAAATCTATAGGAATAAAACCCATTCCCCACAACTGATAGTCAAATGATATGACCAAGCAGCTTTTAAAGTAAAACACCTAAGCTATCAGTAGCCATATGAAAAAATGCTCCAAAACACTAAAAATTAGAGAAATGAAAATTAACTACTCCATATTCCTCAGACTAGCAAAGTTGACAATAAAGGAACATGGCAAATGTTGGAGAGGTTATGGTCAAACAAGCACATTAATGTACATCTAGTAGAGCTACACAGTTCTGGAAATTCTAGAAAGCAATTCTAGAAAGCAATTTTAAACTATACCTAAAAAGCTGCTAAACTGTACAAGTCCTTTGATACTATGAGGCCTATAGCCCAAAGCTATCAAAGAAAGAGGAAAAGGTTCTATATATGCAAAAATATCCATAGTAGCCCTTTCTGTATTGGCAAAATAAATGGAAATGAAGGAGTACCCATCAATTATGGAATTGCTGAACAAATCATACTAGACAAATGTAATAAAACATTATTACACTATACCATAAGAAATGATGAAAGGGATGATTTCAGGGAAACTTGGGAAGATATGTATGAACGGATACAGAGTGAAATAAGCATAGTCAGAGGAACAACACATGCAACAACCACACTATAATAACTTTGAAGACTTAAGAACTCTGATCAATGTAATGACCAGCCATGATTCCAGACTGATAAAGAATGTTACCCTTCTACTGACAAAGAAATGATAGATTCAAGATGCAGAACAGACATACAATTTTCACAAGGTTAATGTGGGAATTTGTTATGCTTGACTATGTATATTTCTTAAAAGTTTTATTTTTCTTTTTTAATTTTTTAAGGAGGGAGAGGTTGGAGAGATTTTTAAAATCTCAAAATATCTAGAATATGCAAAATAAATACAAGATTCTTTTTTTGGAGGGGAGGGCACTAGCAGGCAATGGGATCAGGAAATGCTTCATATGGAAGGTATTGCTTGGGCTCTGAAGAAAACGAGATTCTAAGAGATAAAAAGGCAATTTGAAAATATATTTTAAGCATAAGGGACTGTCAGTGCAAAGATACAGAGATGAGAGGTGTCATCAGAATCACGACTATAAATAACATAAATGAAAGCCCTAAAAGGCAACTGGCTACAGATTATTTGCAATGATCAATCGCAGATACAGAGAACAAGTGACAAAAGACATTTTCCCTCCCTTCATTAAAGAAGATTTACAGGTATAGAATGAGGAAACTCTATGTTAGAGATATTCATCAATTATGTTTGGTGGTGAAAATTCTCTCTGCATTATAATATGCAGCTTCTGAAATTGAAGAACAACAGAGCACTGGAATTGGTTTTCACATACCAAAGCAACTGTCTAATTCTTTCTATCTGCTCCTTTGTTGTCTGTCTTAGGATTCAGGTAACCTACCCTACATATTTTTAGCTGGTATATCTTGTGTTTCACATTTTTCATAATTCTAGAATTCCTTTTTCTCCTGATGATGTTATATTACTGAGTCATGTGACACTACAATTTCCAAAAATAAAAATTTTTAAAACACCAAAACTAAAAAAACCCCAAACACCAAAACTCCAAGGCTCTGGGCTTTTTTTAAAAAGCATTTTTCTAAGCGGAGGGCACCCACTTTATTTCCAGTTCTTTGCTACCAGAGATAAGTGCTATGAAGATTTTAGTATTTATTGGACTTTGACTTCCTTAGAGAGTTATACTCAATAGTGGGTTTGGTGTCACTTTCTTGAACGACATCATATTGATATCCAGAATGACTGCACTGCTTTACAGTAATCTACACTTAGTCATACTTAAATCTTTATGTATTGGGATGATACACTTGAAGTTTTAAGTGTTACCTGAGTTCATTCAAACAAACTAGGTGCTAGGGAAGATAGAGGACTTAGATAAGATAGGCAGGATTCCAGTTCCTGTGGAACTTACTTTCTAGTAGTAGAAGAAGACAAAACATAAATGAGTAAGGTAATGCTCTAGTTACCAAATGCTTAGTATATGCAAAATATTAAGCTAGACTCTGGAGATACAATGACAATAAAACATTCCCTGTCTTCTAGGAGATAAATTATGTAGAGGCTGTTATTGAAAGTCTTTGTGAAGGAGATGATGTTTGACTTGAGCTTGACTGGACAGTGAGGAATAAAACAGGATGAAGGAAGAGATCCAAAATAGAGAAAAAGTGAAATGGTAAAATGCAGGGAGAGTAGGGGTCAAGTAACACAAAGAATAGTTGAGTTTGACAGTGTGTTTAGAGAGGAATATTAGAATACTAAAAAGTAGTGTTAAGAAATTGGGGAGAGTCTGGAATGCCAGACAAAGGAATACTTAAAATAATTTTCCCCTATTATATATAGAAACAATTTTTCATATTTGTTTGGGTTTTGAGTTCCAAATTCTATCCTTCCCTTCCCCCCTCCTCCCACCTCAACAGCAAGCAATTTGATATGGGTTACACATGTGCAATCATGCAAAACATACTTCCATATTAGTCATGTTGTGAAAGAAAACAGACCAAAAAAAAAAAACCATGAAAAAATAAAGTGAAAAATACTATGTTTTGATCTGCATTCAGACTCCATCTCTGGCTATAACCAACTACAAAAGCCTATATTTAAGATGGAGGAGTTAGGTGAAAAGGTCCTGCTGAATCCTTTTCCCCTCTTCTGAGAGAGAAAGAGAGGAAGAGACAGAGACAGAGAGAGACAGAGAACAAATACCTGAAGTCACTAATAGTATCACACAGATAACAGAAGACCAAAAAAATTCCACAAACACAGAAAAGCTCTTCATGTATCCTAACTGCAGAAACACTATGATTGAACCATATACTACACTTCTTTCTCTTGTCTATTTTGTTTAAAAGCCAAGGATAAGGATCTATTCCCAGTGGTTCTCAACCTTCCTAATGCCATGACCCTTTAATACAGTTTCTGATGTTGTGGTGACCCCCAAGCATAAAATTATTTTCATTGCTACATTTTGCTACTGTTATGAATCGTAATGTAAACATCTGATATGCAGTATGTATTTTCATTGTTACAAACTGAACATAACCCACAGGTTGAGAACCGCTGATCTATTGAATGTCCTAGATAACTGAATTAGAAGTAGGAATGTTTGGTAAAGGGTATTCAAGAGAGCATTCTGAGGCATCATAGCAATTTTTTCTACTCTTCTAAACAAGTATGAAAGGAATATCGATCTGAAATAAAAATATCCTTTTATTTTAACCTCCCCCTCAAGCAAGAAGCATTAGTTCTCCCTTCCTCCAAGCATATAATTTGCCAACAAATTTTACCTTGCCAACAAGGTAAAAAACAGCATACTTTTCTATTCTCAGTGCTCTGTATCACAAAACAAAGTATTTGGGCCTAGATTAATGAAATATTTCATCTAATCTGCCCTTTAGGTAGAACCAAAATCCTTTAAACAGATAAGCTGTGAGACAAGATAGTTTTGTTATTAAGTAAAATATCTCTTAACTATGGTTCAGAAGCTCAAAATAATTCGTCTAAGCAGACATTCTGTTCTAAACTAAAGCTTTTTTATGTCATAGAGAACTGGTTTATGTCCAACAGAAAGAACCCTTCTAGGAAAAATTCCCTTTTACAGGGCCCCAAACCTTTGCTTAGACTCAGAGGCCCAGTCAGAACTCATCATTTCCTTTGGAAAATATAAGTCAATTCCACATTAATGATGATATCCTCACCCCCTTTAATGAAAAAAAATAGCTTTAAAAAATACCATCTTCTAAAAGTCTTTTCATTCATTACATTAATTTTTCAGTTCTTTATAACATTTGCAATTCTTTGAGTTCTGTTTTAAGATTATTTTCTTCAATTTACTCCATCAATTGCAAACAGTTAAGTATAGCTACTAACTTAACACCTCACCATTTAAATCCTTCACAATTGTTTAAATCTTATAACTAGTCAAACCTACTACAAATATTAACAAATTCAAACTGGGCAATTAATAAAAAGTATGCTGTATTTAGCATCAGAGAAATATGAAATCCATTACTTCCTAAAAACAGACATGAATATCCTTTTCTTCTTAAATTATAATAAGCATACCAAGAAATATTCTAAAATGGGTATTACATTGAATATGCAAGCTGTGTTCTATACTCAGAGCTGTATTATATTTTAATGTTTACTAATTAATTTATTAACAATTACTACATGGCCAACTAAGGATATCCAGAAGAGCAAAAATAGTCCTCACCCTCAGGGAACTTATAGATTCTAGTAGAAAGGGATATGTGAATAAATAGATATATACAGAGTAAAAGGAAAAGTAATCATAGAGAGGAAAACTGGGGCATAGGGAGAGGAAGAAGAATCTCAGGAAAGGTCTCCCCAGAAAGGGGGGCTTTGAGTTGAATCTTGAAGGGAGCCAGAGCTTCTAAGAGAGAGAGACAGCAAATTGCAGTCATCTGAGATAATCAATGTAAAGGCACAAGATGAAAGATAGAGTGTCATGCACGCAGCTTAATAGAGATCAGGGAGTGTGGCAGAAAGTAAACTACAGGGAGATAAAAGGTAGAAAAAGGCCTGCTTTAAAGAGTTTTAAATGCCAAATAAATAGCAAGGTGGCAGAATAGATAAAGAACTGGGCCTGGAGTCTGAAAGACCCAAGTTCAAATCCCACCTCAGAAACGTATAGGTGTGTGACCGTGGGCAAGTAATTTAACCTTGCCTCAGTTTCCTCATCTGTAAAATGGGAATAACAATAGCACCTATCACCCACAGCTATTGTGAGGATCAAATAATATGATTGTAATGCACTTAGCATAGTACCTCACATATAGTAAGCACTATATAAATGTTAGCTCTCATTATTAAATAACTTTATATTTGATCCCAGGCAAGACAATTGTCTGAATTTAGCTTTGTAAAGATCAGAATGCTTTACTTTATTGACAGGAATTTCAGAGGTGCTTGTCCTTCATGATGTTGCTGCAGCCAAGATCAACATGAAGTTTGTATTTCAGTATAGAAGTGAGTGCTATTTGCATGAGTGTTGAGATGCAATGAGAAGAGTTTGAACAGTAGAAAAATCAAAACAATATACTTAAGTTGAATGAAAATAACTAACCTACTGTTTTTAGTCAAAAATTCTCAAAATCTCCTAAGAATTATTAACTCTTTTCAAAAGCTATATGGAAGTCTACAGTGGTATCTTGACTTACGAGTTTAATTCATTCCATTACTGAGCTCTGTATCTCAATTTGCTCCTATATCAAATCAATTTTCCCCATTGAAATTAACTGAAATGCCATTAATCCATTCCAGCTCCCAAAATGCCACCCCAGTATTTCTTGTTACATGTTTTTAAATTAGAAACATTATTTATAAATAACAAATATTGTATAAAAACATAATAAAAGAGAATGTAAAGAAATAAATGGTTTTATAAAGTGTATATTTACCTTCGATATCAGACAATTTGAGCTAACAAAAGATACTGGTGGAGGTGGGGGGTGGAGGAGACAGATGGAGGAGGTCAGAGGAGTTTTGTTTGTGCTCTTTTGGTCACTTACTCGCTACACTTTTAATGCTACACTTTATCCCTGAACTTAATTGCTACAATATCTTTTTTACTTTCACTTAATTTTCTTCACTGGAGAGGTAAATATGTGACTGAACGAGTGAGGTACGGGATGCTGGGTGGGCACTAGGTTGTGGCATTTTCTGTGCCAACTAGCAGCATCTTGTATCTCAAATTTTGGCTCACAATTCAAAGCAAAAAAACTGACCAACAATCTCAGAAATCTCCTAAGTTGGTGTACTCACGTGTCAAGGTACCACTGTATGAGTATTTCAGTTATCTAAGCCAATATATGCAAAAAGATGCTGTAGGGGCAGAAATCTTACATTTATAGTATTGTTAATGAAATTAAGATTAAAAATACTTGAATATGAATCATGTGGGCAAAATTCTTCAGTCAAACCTATATAATCTTATCTTTTGCAAGACTATATAAAAATAATGTTTTTATCTTTGTCTGCAGCCTTTGTTGGCTTTTCTTTGAGCAGTCTGTGGTTGAGATTCATTCTTTTAAGAAACCTACATTTCTTCAATGATAAAAATAAGCAACACTGATTTGAGGCCAAGTTTGAGAGGGCCATTTAAGTTGATGGAATAGTGAAGCTAAACTCAGTAAGAATGGATGATGGCAGCAAAATACATGCCTTTATTTCCACTCATAAAGTTATCATTCTAGTTCTGACTCTCACCTAGACTACTTCAACAGCCTTCTAACTGGTCTCCCTGGCTCAACTCTTTCTGCTTCAATCCACCTTTTTTCACAATTGCTAAACTGGTTTCCTGAGGTATAGATCTGACCATGTAGGTCATTTTTCCTTCCTTCCTTCCTTCCTCCCCTCTTTCCCCCTTCTTTCCTATTATCTATCCCAATTAGAAAGCAGGAAATGTTTCACTTTCATATTTGTATTCTCAGTGCTTCACACAGTACCAGGCACATAGCAGGTGCTTGACAAATGATCACTGTTTTACTGAATGATTTACTTCATATACAAATCTTTCCATATGCCCTAACTCAGTCAGCTCCAATGTCAACCTCTCTGCAGTCATTTCCCACTCAATTTCTTTTTACTGTTTTGCAGAGCAATGCTGCTCATAATTTCTTGTCATACTTGAAATGCTTTATAGAGGAGTTTATAATTAAAACTAGCATTTCCATTGGCTACTGTGTCTCCCTGCTTAGTAAACAAGATTCAGTACTTTCTGGCTGACATAGTTTTTTGTTATCTTTCATACTCCTTCCTAGTGGTCATTGTTTTGCTTTGTTTACACACTACTATAATGGTGATGGGTCAAAGTCAATATCTTTGCTTTTAAAAGGTTATCTTGCTATTTTTTAGAGGGGTGGGTGAAGGAGAAAAGGCACTCATAATTTTTTTTAAAGTTTGAGTTGAAACTACAGTAATCCTATCTAGTGCCTTAAACCACAGTTTAAGTTTGGATAAGTTTCTCACTTGTATCAATGAAGTGTGACAAATAGGGAGGTCAAGATCATAAAATAATCTTAAACGCTAGTTAAAATATTTTATCTGAAACAAGAGGCTTAAGGTTTGTGGAAATGATTCACAAAACAATTCAAATAAAATTATATAGGTTTTTCTCTCCAGAGCTATCTAATGCAAAACAATTCTATAATTGGAGTTTATTTTGTAACTACTAATTAAAACAATTACCTTATGTCCTAAGATTCTTATTTCAGAGCATTTCAGAAATTCATAAAAAATAACATTATCACATAACTGGGGGGGGGCTCAAATTATATTTCTAAAGTGCCAAATAGATGACTAAAACACTTTGATGATCACTTGTCAGGGAAGCTGTAAACTAGGATTCTTGTTCAGACAGTTTGAAATGACTAGATCAGAGGCTTCAAACACTGCAGACAGACCACACAACACCCCAAGTGCAGCCAGAACTAGATTAAAATGTAATTGGAAAATATTCAGGAAAATAAAAAAATTAAAAACAACACAGATAATGTTAATATGTGGTTTTCTAAGTCAATACACAGTCCACAGGGATCCTTCTGTAGTGGTCCCATTCTATCTGAGTTTGACAACACTGAATTAAATGGTCTTGAGAGTCCTGATTCTAACTCTGAAAATCTGAGATTCTAACATCTAAATATTCTACTACAATATATTCTCTACTACATATCTCAAGTTCTTTTTCACAAACTTTTTTGAGGTTCAGTATTCCTTTTTCATCTAAGCAAACCTTAAAGTGCTATATAAATGCTTACTATTGTCATTTGCTATCATAAAAAATTTAAATAGTACTAGATTGTTTTATTAATAACAACCACTGATGATTATTTTAAAACAATGTTACAGTTATTTTTAGTTACTTGGCTATAGTAAATTTACATACTAGCTAAAGCCAAGCATATAAAGTGATTATTTCACGATGCTCAAGCAAAGGGAAGTACAAATTAACTACCTCTGCTTTCACTTAAACTGTATGAGAATGTATTTCAGCATTAGTATAAGATAAAAGCAGTAAAACTATTCAAATGGCAAGGCCACAGTATAATTTGCACTAAACTGAACTTCTAGGCTGAAAGGCTAAATTAGGAGAAAATATTTGGAGAAATTTATTTTAAAAGGCAGATTATACCTGATCTTTCCTATAACTTTGTACAAAAGCAGAAAAAAACAAAGTGGATGAGTCTAGATATGTAAAGAATCAAAAAAGGAAGGAGAAGGGGGTATGCAGAGAAAATTGTAACAAAAAACCCTTTTACTTTCTTTTACCTAAAGTATAAGTGAAAAAAATTGTTTCAGAATGACTTATAGGATAATGGTAAGGTCCTCATACATTGTTACTGGGCTAAACTAAAAACCATGTGATAAAAAAACTTAATATACAAGATATAACTGACATCTACGTAGAGTTACAATTTGCAAATTATTTTACACATTTAATTTATATTTCAGAACAACGTGAGCAGGTACTGCAGATACTGTCCTTGTTTTGCGGCATAATCTCTTACCCACAGTAGGTCCTTACTGTCTGTTGATTTTAAACCTTAATTTCCTCATTTGTAAAATAAGGACAATCCTTCCTAATGTTGTTAAAGATCAAATGACATAACGTGTATGAAAGGTTTTGCAAATAATGTAATATACTATAATATAGTATAGTATAATATGATTAATATAACATAGCAAGATGTTTGAAAGGAATTTTTGTCTTCACAAGTACTTACTTGAAACTTAATAAAATGCTTACTGAATTTTCATAGTCTCAGATGGTATCAGCGAACCCAAGTCCCTCCTGATTTTCAAGGTCAGTGCCAAAATTCTTGTAAAAGATGGTGTAGTTTGCACAAATGCAGGTAAACAAAAGCTCCCTTTTATAGGATGTTATAAAGGTAAGAAAGTAGCATTTTAAGAACAAAAATTGTAGTCAATGAATTTGGAAATGGAGGGCTTTTCCCCCTTCACAATCTTTTCTGAAAAAGAATGTTTTCTATATTTGCTGAATGTTACCGTGGGCATCATGCCCAGAAAAATGTAGCAATTTGGCTTTACTACAATGTCGGTTTCTTCTTGTTCAAGTTTTTGCCTGTCTCTAAAACAAGCAAAGACTAAGTTCAAAGCTCAGCAATTTGTAGTTCCATTTATGATAATTATCTAATTAGCGAATCAAATTAATTTCTACATATCTGAATAAACTATACTTTTAAAGTTAGATTTGCCAAATATGATCATTTTAGAAACAAATCAAGTAGGGCACATATCTCAATTTCCTACACAAAGGGAGTTTTGATGAATAAAAGTGGACAAAGCATTGCTTAGATTTCAACTCCCCCCCCAGCGAAATCTCCAGAAGTGTTATATTTGTATTTAAAACTGTTTAAAAACAAATCACCACTGACACTACATTTTATCAGTTTCCACAGGCATAAAGACCGTTCCCCTCACACACCCACACAAATTAAGCAATTACTTTGTGTCAGGCACTATGCTAAACACAGGGAATACAAATAGAAACAAAAAGATAGTGCCTGCCTTCAAGGAGTTTATCCAGGCTGACACATCTCTAAAGTTCCCAAGGGACCCCCGTCAGTGCCAGGCCACCAAAGCACTCTCGCAATGACCTTGGCTGATTTGCTTAAAGGGTTAATTTTAGAGCACTTTACAAAGATAAAGACGATAAATGGTAAAGAGGAGAGTAGCAGCAACAAGTATCACCACGTAATTCCATAGTAGTTTATACACTTTTTCAAAGCTACTCCAACACATTCGTTCTCTCGTCAATCCTAACAATTAGGTGAGGAGGGCAAGAAATCTAAAAACAAGTCTGGGATGGACAGACAGACACACACACACACAGAGCCTTGTCTAGTGAGCAAACTATCTTCCTGCAGAAGACAAAGTAATGAACTGCAGAGCATCTCCTAAAGGTGACATGTTCCGGACACACAGCGATGTCGACGCACACGCGCACACACCCTCTAGACCACTCCTGGGGGTGGGATGGAGAAGGCGGCCGAAGGATGAACAGCTGGCCCACCAGGCTCTTCCCCACACACCTCATCCAGAAGTGACAGAGATGGGTGGCTCCCACCGCTAGCAGCGTGACACAAACACACCCCCACGGGACCCCTCAGAGACTCCCGGGAGGGGCAGAGAGCTCACAGCGGGGTGAGGGTTCCCACAGACCTCCCACGGGGAGCGCGCGGGGCTGGGGAACTGGACGACGCACCACAGGGGGCTCCCACTCACCTGCGGGGCCGATTTCCATTCATGGAGATGGGCAGGGCTGCTCTAGAAGAGAGTTCGGCCCGGTCCGACGAGGGAGGAGACGAAATGAGGTGGGTGGCGGCTCGCTCCCCGAGCCTGGCTCCCGGGGCGGCGGCGGCTCCTCCTCTGGGGCCCCTTCCACGAGCTGGCAAACTGCCGGCCGGGCTCAGCACTCGTCAGCTCTGCCGTTCCGACAAGGCGGAGCGGGGACGGCCGCGGAGGAAAGGTGGGCGGGCCGGCCGCACAGACGCGAGCTGAGGTGAGAGGAAGAGAGGACGGGAGAAGAGCTAGCCGCAGTCCCGAACTATCGTCGCCTGCAGCCTCTGACGCTCTGACTCGTTCAACCGCCACTGCCACCGACTTCCCCGCCGGCGCTCCCCCCCGGAAGCTCTCCGACGTCACTTCCGTAGCCAGTTCTAGCCCACTGACTCCGTTGCCTAGCCGCCCTTTACCCTGAATGAACACTTTATTCCAACGCGCGCTCTAACGCGCCGCGACTGGGAGGGGAAAAGGAGGCGGGGCACGAAGCTCCGGGAAAGCCCGATTTCCTAGTGCCGGAGGAGGGCGGGGATGGAGGCGAAGGGAGTGGCGAATGGGTGTGTGGGTAGGGGCGGAGCTGATGATAATAGAGTGACACATGCGGGGGTGTGTCTTGCCTCCAGGCCTGAGGAGACCTGCCGGTTTAGGGCACGTCCCATCGCCCTCAGGTGTGCCGGGGTTGGGGCCAATCGGAAAAAGGAAAGTTCTGGGGGGCGTGGTCTTCCTAGGTTGCGGAGCTCTCCTAGTACCTCCTTTTACTCCACGCCGACTGACGGGAGGGGGGCGGGGAAACGTAGCTTTTTCAGAAAGTTCCCTCCCCAGACGGCTTTAGCATTGGCTAGTGGCCAGGTCTGTCACCTTTTCCGCTTCTCTGATTGGATGCTCTGATTTCCCCCCCCCCCCCCCGTGTATGCAGTTACACTTCGGGGTAGAGTAGCATGAATATTCCACCAACTGCTACCGCTGGGCTGTTTAACGGTCGCCCGCCCACCGCCCGCGCGCTGGCTGGGTTACCCTGGACGTTCCTCCCCCCAGCAGCTTGCCTCGGCTCTGAGCTTCCCAGCAGGGCCGCCATGACAGTTTCTACTCTCAGTCATCATCTCTAGGCGGAGAGAGAGCTCCGCCCCCCATGCGGGTGATCAGTCAAGGGCTTATTATGTGCTAGGTGCGATGCCAATTCCGAGACTTTCGCATGCCCTGGTCATCATATGCATTCAGTAATTGTACGTAAGCTGTTTGAGTACAGGGGGCTTTTCTTTTACACCATGAATCCCCAGCACCTGGTACATAGTAGGCGTATAATAAATACCTATTGCATTGATGTCAACACTGAAAGGCACCTTAGGACTCATCTAGTCATTTTACAGATGGGAAAACTAAGGTCCCCTTCTCAACAGCGCTGTCAATTCTTCCGAACCTCTCAGTGGCCAAGGATTAAGGGTAAGGGATACACCAGCAGCTCCCTCACACGTTCCAAAGGAGAGAGACACATCATCTCCAAGAACGAAAACTGCTGCCTTAAAACCCATTCTTGGAATGAAGAGAAGTTACAGGATAGAAGCCGACAACCCATCCCTACCATTACCCCAGTCTCGTGTGCTCTCCATCCCTACCCCCCACATAGCCAACTTTTATTTTTTTCTTAAGTAAAAATCTTGGATTGAGCAATAAGTAGCTGAGGGAGTTTCAAAAACATACTCCTCCCCTGGCCAAGCTGGTCCTCTGGGAAATGAGAGTTGGGAAATAGAGCACCTGCAACTGACTGGAATTCTACACAGTGAGGGCCATCTCCAAGCCGTCTTTTGTCACCTTTTCCCAGTTGTTACATTTCCACTATGGTACACCGTGGATGGCTTTGAATCTCTTTACTTAAGTGATTCCCCATGCTCCCAGTAAGGGAGAGTGGATGTGTCTACTGCATACCAGCTGGCTCCTAGCACTGAATCCCTGGATTCCAGACATGGGGAGTTTCTGTCAAACAGATAACCTATTTAATTCAGCCTCTTTCGACTAAAGCACTGTGGCATTAACACCATTTTGTGTTTAGGCTGGAGATGACAGGATCACAGGCTTCAAATTCCTGAAGGTCATGAGAAAGAGGGATTATTATTTCTGGACTGACGTGAAAGTTATAGGGAGGCAGTAGTCAGCTCAAGATAAAGGAAGTACTATAGCTAACAATTGGGGTTATTAAAAAAAGAAATGAACTTCTTTGGCAGGTCACCAGTGAGGTCTTCAGAACAGAGGCAGGAAGAACTTTGTTACCTTCTTGTGGCATCAAAACTCCCTGAGTTTTCAAAAGCTCCACCAGCAGGATATGAGCTCCTGGAAGGTTTCTGCCAAGCTAGAAAGGCTTCAAGGACAGGCCTACTGACATAGGTGTTTGTCATACAGGAACCATTCTAGTTAAAGTTGAAGTTCATCATTCATTGTAGGGTTGACCATCAGGTAATGAATGTTGATAACCATAGTTCATGAAACAGACCACTAAGATGGAGGAATTAAATTGTACATAGGTGGAAAGAAAGTCCATAGCAATAAAATAATGAATTTTCTCTAGTATCTAATCCAACAATAATTTATTTTGTACCTACTATGTACTAGGTCCTGGGGTTACAACAACAAAAAGAAAAGTAATCCCCAGCCTCAGTAAGCTTATATTCTAATGGTATTGAAGTATCCAAGCAAATAGAGGGACTCATACTTCAGGTAGAGGATAGACCTCAAGGACTTCTTGAAACTGAATTTCTAACTGATTTTCTGAGATATGTTTAGTTCTCTGCAATAGAAATGAGGAAGTGGAAAGGAATTCGTATTTTTCTAAGGCATTAATTTTTTTTTAATGAAAAGCAAAGCTGGAGGTGGCTGTTTGGTCAATCTTCTAAACTGCCTTAAAAACACAAGGATCTGCTTCCTCACCACCTAAACTTTGACATTGGGGTGGGTTGCTAGACTATAGGAAAGAAACTCGGAGGGGAGGGCAGGTGGGAAAGAAATGAATTTTGTTTTGCTTGGTCCCAGGAGACAGAACTAGAACTAATTGGTAGAGGCAGATTTTGACTGGACATAAAGAAAAATTTCCCACCAATATCTATCCACAAATGCAATCAGGTGACCCAAGTTGGGTAACAGGTTCTTCTTCTCTTTGAGAGCTTTAAGTGAAAGCTGGATAACCATTTGATGGGGACACTGTAAGAAGTAACCCTCAACCAGGTGTGGATTAAACTCTGAAATTCCTTCCAACTTTGTGATTATGAATGAATAAGCTACATCAGCTCAGCCTTATTCCCAGTCTGACAGCAGCAGCCACCTGCTTATAACAGCTCTTTCCTCCTTCCCATTGGTACACATTAACCCAAGAGGAACACTACAGAAAATAGAACAGAAGTCCTGGTAAAATAAGGAGTAGGCCCTATGAAAACGAAACCATCTCAGATTCCAACAAGATGCCTATTGTGCCCAGGAGAGATAAGGAGAGGATAACCAGATAGTTGCAGCCATCAAAGTGTCTTCTCGTCACATACACATAGCTCCCCCGCCCCACCAGTTCCCCAAGTCAGGCTCTGGCCCTGAGATGACTGAACATGGGATCTTTCAACCACTCTATGGGGGCTGGGACTGGATCTGGAGTAGACTCATTCCTCTTCCCCTGGGTCCAACTGCTGATGCTTGCCTTGAAAGAATGAAAAAGCATTTATTAAGCACCTAATATGTGCTACTCACTATACTAGGACCTGGAGATACAGAATTCCTAAGATTCTTTCCTATAGCACATTTTAAAAAAAACTCTTCACACAATATTTCTCCAAGACCTGGCTGGGGTCCTTTACCCTAATTCTACATCCCTGACATCTTATAAAATATGGGATATTTCTGCTGGGGAGAGAGGTTAGGGACTGATCAGGAAAACAAGGTGGACCCCAGGGGCTGCTGTTTCCTTCTGCCTCATACCTTGTCCTTCTGTAGCACTGCTGGCAGGGTAAGCTTTGAAACGGCCCCTGGAGCAGCATACTAGGGAGAGCAGGACATAATGTTCCTTGAGTGTAAACCACAGCAGCCTGTGGAAAGGGAACATCCAAGGAAAGGGAGGGGCTAGGGCAGAGAGAGGAAGCAGTGCTTTGGCTTGGCTGCAGGCCTCAGACAAGGCAGTTGTAGTGTGTTAACCAAAGGGCTCTTCAATCAGACTCGGCAAGCCTCGATTTTTCCAACCTCTCCTTCCAGAATTGCAATTTTAAAGGAGAGCTCTAGCTGGGCTTGGCTTGCCCTCCATACCAATCAGCTTTCCTCAGCTCAGGGAAGCATATATATGCCAGGTTTGCTGCTAGTGCTACCAAGAGAAGGGACTGCTAAAGTTACTGTATCGCTCCCCATAACCAGATTATTGTCTGTGCCAGGGCTGGCCTGATTAAGAGCAAGAAAGCTAGGTTCTTCTGGCCCTGTCCCTACATCTCCCCCCATCACAACTTACCTAAATGCCATCAACTTCTTGGACATGTTTTCTAATGTGTTGGCCCTATAACCCCACAGGGACCCCATGCCAACCTCAACTTTGCCTCTGCACTGACTTCCATTACCATTTCATTGGGAATTGCTGGAATACCCGCCCCCTGTGTCCCCCACACACCTGCAAAGATATGGGAGACGGGATAATTTGTTCACAGGAATGCGGGATACATGTCCCCAGCCCAGGATGGGCAGAGAGGCAGCACAACCTATGCAGAGAAAAACATGGAGTGGCTGAGACAAGCCTGAGCCCAGGATCTTTGGCTTTGGGCCCAGGTGGAATACAGCCTTGGCCTGGAACTGAACACACACTTGGCCAGCCCCAGCTCCCTGCACTAGCAAGATGTCTGTTCTCAGGGGAGTAGCTAGCTGCCTAATGCATAGGCTCATACAACTTCAGTTGCGTCTAAGTCCAAATATAGCAGCGAATCATCCAGGCCATCTCCCCAATTCTTACCTAGACACTTTGTGGCCCTTGGGATAGCAGAATAAGCCTGCTGCTAGTATTTGGATTGCAACTAATTTTTCAGGTTTCCATTTCAGTTGGAAAAAATTCATTCCAGGTTCCAACTTGCTCTACAGCTTCAACCACAGTCAGCCATCCCTCATCCATCCCTACTTCCTCCCCAAAAAGAAACTAGGAGTTGGCTGTTAATATTAAAGGTTTTTTCCCAGTGGAATCTGGCCAGGTATGTAGCCACAGGCAGTTGCAGTACTTGTGTTCAGGACATCTGGAAAAATCCCAATACCTAACCCTTATTGGAAGGCTGGGCTGGGGCATGTGATCTTTCTCCTCCCAATCTGGAGGCTCTAATTCCTCACATCCTGCTTGAGCTATCTCACTGAGATGACCATGGCCCTGTGCCAACAGCCAGGCCAGTCAGCTCAGCCAGAGGGGGTCAGATACTGGTTTTCCTGGGAGAGAATGATGTTCAATAAGACTTTATAGAGTTAGGCGCTATTTGGTGAACAATTTACAGTAGTCATGTGACCTAGTCAACTTTTGGACCATTTTTATTTATTTTATTTGGGGAAAGGACATGATGAAGGATGCTGGCAGTCTATCTTTACCTGATAATTAAGGAAGTGGTTTTACTTTACGAAAGAAAGTGGTGTCACATAATAATCCCATTTTTGAGTGCTTTCCTCACAACAGCCCTGTGAGGTAGGTAGTGCAAGTAATATCTCTACAGGGGAAGAGACTGAGGCTCAGAAAGGTTAAGCCTTTGCCTACCCAGGAAGTGCTAAGAATGGATCTAAAACCCAGGTTCTGACTCCAGTGCATTTTCCACTCCACCAATAGGACCAGTCTCTCTTAAACCAAACTGCAGCTACCCCAGCATGCCCAGCTCTAGTCTAGTCCCTCCACAAAGAAGCCAGGAAAGTAGATAGGAAAGCTGTTTTTTTACTTATGTCTCTGAAGTATCTGCAGTGGGGGTAGAAAAGGGTTAAGGGTGGCAAGAGGCTAGGAAAACACTTTGGAAGTGCCAGCCTTGGCCTTATTTAGAGGTGGTTCTGACATTCTAAATGAAAAGACATATTAGGGAAGGCCTGAGAGCCACTCCTATGCTTTTCCATGCTACATAGACACTTGCTCCCAAGGGAGGAGGTGGAATGAGGAGGCAAATAGGAAAAGACACAATCATTCCCTGGTATTAGTTAGGAGAAAAGGTCAGCAATAGAAAGCTAGTGTCAAATAGTTTGAAGCCTTCCTGGGTACCAGCAAGTCTCCCATGCTGAGGATGAGCCCAGGTATGACTCAGGATGATACAGTCCTGTCCACACGTAGAAGACTACTGTGAGGTCCCAAGTGGGATCTAGGGTCATCCCATCCAGGGAGGCACCCTGCAAAGCTCCAGGACTATTAAGCTCAGACAGTGAACCAAGCCAACAGACAAAAATCTCTGTCCTGATTCAATGTATATTCAGTAATCTGTCTCCATGTCTTCTGTGGTTGAAGTAGCAAGCTCTTACCTAGATCCAAAGTGCTTCTACCCAGAATGATCTCCTCATACACACCCCAAACCCCAAGATGTCTAATGGTTGAAATTCTACCCATCCTTCAAGACCTTTACATGACGTGCTCTTCGATGCTTTTTCTAGAGTATTTGTGCCACCCTTATAACGTAGTCTATCCTAGTGATAACTTGTGTTTATGTAGCTTCTTACAAAGTGCTTTCACATACATGATCTCATCTGACCCTCACATCAGAGTCCTGTGAGGTAGGTAATGGGTATATTATTATTCCCCATTTTATAGATGAATTAACTTGGGCTACAAAGTCAGAAGTTGAACCCAGGTCTTCTGATACTAAACCAAATATGTGATACAGCTTCTAGCTGTCCCTCATCTCTTTATGGCACCTGATCTTTGCACAAAGTAAGGATTTAATGCTTACTGAATTGAAGACAAGGCCCGTGGTTGCCTTAATCTGGACAGAAGCCAGTACAGTAGTGAAGCTGCTGATTAGGGCCCTAAGATAGTGACAGAATCAGGATCTACTTCCAGGGCCCCAGCAGTTTTGGAAGGCCTTCATACTCATCCTATGGTGTAAATATCAACGAATGAATTCTGAAGTATCCTCAATGGCTTGGTTGTTAATAGAAAATACTAGCCTCTATTCCTGCAGGAGAGATTTCATGAAGACAGAGACCTAGGACTACTGGGAACAAGTAAAGGTTTGACGTGAGTTTCTTTGTATGGAGTTACAGCGCTTTTTCTCTCTGAGAAAAGGCAGAAACCAATGAAACACTTCCTCTACCTTTGACCTACCTCAAAATAAAGGCTCTCAGAGCCTACCTGGGGGAAAGATAGCCCCTCACCCTCAGGAGCAAAGACATAAGCACCAGGGTCCAAGAAGTCACCTGTCATAAGGAAGCCACGTGTAGCTATAATGATCTGGAGGTTATTTAATTCTTAAATCTTTTTTCCCCTTAAAAAGCAATAGTGTTCTACTCTTATAGTATTATCTTTATTGTTTTGGCCTAAAATCAATGTAATTGCTCTTGGCAGCTTTGTTCAGATCTACACCCCTGCCCCACCCCTCCCCCTCCCACCCCAGCAAAAAAAAGAAGAAAAATGATGCTGCATTTTTAAAACATAAGCCATTGTTATCTTTATAAAACACAATATCATGCGGCTGCTTGTTTCAGAAATAAATGTCCGTTACAACCGCTTGGGCAGTTTCACAAATGGACCATCCAGCATACAGTCAGAAGCAGGACACTAACACAGGTCAAAGAGAAAACCAAAAGCAAACAAGGACTCTGGGTGTGGGGCCCCAAGGACAGCTCCGCCCTCACTGGGCTCAGGGAGGTGTGAAAGTTTAGAAACTGAACCGAAACTAAACCCCAGGAGTGCTCTGAACCCTCTGTCCACCATACCTCCGCTAAGTGCAACAATACCAAATACACAAAATAATGTCCTCCAGCGTTTTCTTATTGCTGTTCAGCCATTGGACTGTCATTAGACTCAACAGATTCTCTTTATTTGCACAAAGTTTTAAAGATTCATTTTCAAAAGGGAGATGAACCCTGCCCTTCTTTAGTGCTTCTCCACAAACCTTGGGTGCTCCGGTAATGTGTCCCCAACCTCCCTCTCCCTCTGCAGCAGCCTGAAGCTCAGAGTCTGAAGAGAGTGGAATGGCTGTAGAATACCATTTGGGGTCCTGCATCAGCCCAGGGAGAAGGCAAGTCCTTAAAAATTGAAGAGATTAAAAGATAAAAGCACCTCCTCGGTTGCAGAGGGCCAGACAGAGCAGAGAGGGTACAGAATGCCTTGGGCGTCCTCCACAGACTTGGCCCATCCACTTGATGTCCAAGCTTTTGGGAGAAGTGGGTAACCCAGTACTCATCCTGGCACAGATACCAGATTAATAAATAAAGCACAAACTACCCTTGGATGCTATTTCCAAAACCCCTTTTTTGCTACACAGAGGTAGCTCTCCCCACATCCTATTGCCAAATGACCCACCCTGCCAGGTCCCAGCTCCAGAAAAAGCCTCCAATAGCTCTGCACGTAACTACTGGCCTAGGCAAGGAGAAAAAGTATTTCCCAAGCTGTGTGTCCTGCCTGAGGGTCTCATCCCCACCACCAATACTGCTTCTCTGGACCCTAAAGGTCCTGTGGCATTGATCCTAGGTAGAAGGGAATGCCCAACTAGCACGTCAAGCAAGAATCAATTCAATCCAACCTTGGGCAGCTTCTGCAGTATTCAGGAGCAATCCCTCCCCTTTCTCTGTTTAGCCACTGGCTTGACATCTCGACACTCTAGTCAAAACAGTGGAAGGGATGGATCTTTCATCCAGTCTGACCCCATGCAGCCATGAAGGAACAGAAGGCAAGAATTTGTTCTCTCTGCTCCCCTTGCCCACCCAGCCTAAAATATTTGGCCACCTAAGGCATTGAATTCCAGGCCTCCTCAGAGGAGGCTACTCAGAGATGTGGCCCAGAAAGAGAGGCAGCTACTGGGGTAACCAGGACCAGAAGCATACAGGGTGCTCAGTATTACAGCAGGAATAGCACCTTGTGGTGGTTGGGGATGGGCCTAAGGAGAAGCAAAGCCTCCTGTTGTCACCCCAGCTTGGCATGCCTGTTGAGTCTGCATCAGCTGAGGCCTTGGGATAGAGACATAGCTAGAGGCTCACACGGACACTCATGCAGCACCAGATGCCAGGTGGGCACTACACTATGAGTCAGACCTATAGAAAAAATGGAATTCCAGGTGCTCAGAAGCAAATAAGCAATGGCTTCACAATAGAGCTTAACTATTGACACCAGGGCTCTGCAGAGGCTTGATCTCAAAAAGGCATAAAAGCAGAATGGGGGTACTGAGAAAGGTGGGGGAAGCAACAGACAGTTAAGCGACTGGCTGGGGCACTCTGGGTGCCCCCAGCACCTGGACAAGAAAGCCCACAGAGCTGAGAGCTTGCTGCCAGGACCACCTTCTCATCCTGCACACGGCACCTCACACACAAGTGCAAATTCTAAGATCAAGTTTATATTTCAAGTCTCAAAGGCTAAAAAAAAAAAAAAAATCACAAGAGCAACAAAGCTATTTTGTTTTTGTTTGTTGTTTTTTTGTTTTTGTTTTTGTTTTTTTACCAATGCCCAAGCTGCTCCTCGCACTTTCATTCATTTATTTTACAAATGGCATATGTAATGCCAACATGTCTAAAAAAGCAATTCAGACCCCAGCTCAAAACTCAACAGGAGGGAGGCAGAGAGAGAAAAGGAGGAACACAAACTGGGCCCTATGGCTGCCACTTGCCACGGGCATGGATAAATGCTGGTGAATGATTGTACCCTCCCAGGAAAACTGCCCTGAACCCCAACCCCAAGACACATGCGGAGAAAACATGCAAAGCCACTGGTCCTGGGGGAGCTTCAAAAGGCTGGAGCCCCACCCAGAGGTATGAATGGACACAAACTAGAGGCAAGGATATGGAGATGGACAGAGGTGGGCAGAGTGTTGACATCACGATATAGGCACTTGTGTAAGGAATGTAGGCTCCTAGGTGAGCTCACCCCCTTCCAGAGCCCCTCCCCACCCTGCCACCCACAGCTAGGGGAGAGCCACTGGCTTTCCCAGCCATCCAACCCTTGGATGGCAGGGTAGGCGATACTACTGGCTAGGAAGGAAGGAAAGGAAGGAAGGAAGGAAGGAATGGAAGGAATTACCAAACTGTCCCAATGCCCTATTCCACAACTACTGTTTGTGCTAAGTTTTGCTGATATCTTTGAACAATATGGTCAACAAAAATAGAGACTGGGGTAGATTATTTTGCATAGCAAATCATGGTCTGGCAACTCTTCTGCTGGGAAGGGGGAAGAGCCACTTCCAACACCTGCCCACCTTTCCCTGAGCAGACAAGGATAGAGACTTGGTTTCAAGCCAGCCTCCAGGCCTGTGCCTGCTTTACCAGCCACTAGGCCTGAGGGCCAAGTCTTTCCACATGGGCTTCATCTAAGGGTGTGGTCCTCAATGTCAGTGGCTGCAAAACAACCTAACTAAAGCCCAGTAGAAGAGATGACAGACTAAGCTGCCTAGTGTCTAATCCCTTAAAGCGTACAGAGAAATTCCCACAATGAGCTGAGGTTCCTTGTCCTCACCAGATGGGCAAAAACAAATAAGCAGTCCTTATGCTTATCCATGCCAGAGAAAGGGGCCTGACACCCTGGGCACCTAGCAGCCTAAAGAGGCCTTGGACAATCTGGTGCCCGTTTTCTTCCCAAAGTGACAGACCAACTATACCCTTTTGACCCTACCCCAGCCAGACCCCTTCACTGACTGCAGAAAGAGGGAAGACTATACGCACACATGCATACACTTCCCCATCTGCCCCTTGAGCACAGAACTAAAAGAATTTTGTGTAAACAGCAGCAAAAGCAAGCAGCAGAAGCTATCAAAAAGTGTGTACAGGCCATGCTGGACTTGGAGAGCCTGAGCTCCAACTAAGAATAGAGGAGACAACAGGATCCTCTGGGGAGGGGGCACAAGGGAATGATGGATAATGCACAGCGCAAGGGAGAGAGCCAAGAAACAACAGGGCTCCCACCCCACCCCTTGCCTTCTGGGCAGAACAATGACCCAGGTGCATGACCCTTCTATGGACAGACGGACGGACGGCTCAGTGTGTCTGGGATGTAAACTCAGAGGACATGAGAGTCACCTGCAAGTTTTGGCAACAGACTCAAGATACTGTATAAAAATAACATTTAGTTTTCTCTTTTTTTCTTCTTTTAGACCTAAGTATCTTTTGTTCTAAGATAGCCCAGCAAAGAAATGTTGAAACATGGGAGACCCAACTGTCATGGAGGAAAGTATGCCATTGAAATAACGCTCTGGGAATCTGGGGACCGGAGGGTGGGAGTTGGGGGAGGGCAAGGGTCAGTTATTTCAGCAGCTAAGAAACTTGTCATGTTTGAAAGTGCAAATGTCTTCAATGGATTTTAACCATCTTGAGGTTGTGATCTCAAAGCAATGGGTTCACTCTGTGAATGTCATAGTCAACTCCTTCTAATGCAGACAGCTGGCAGCGTCACCTACAGGAGGCCTGTGAGGCTTGGGGTGTTTCTCCCCTGCTTCCCGTATCCCCCTTCTCCCCCTCCCACACACAAAAAAAAGGTACAAAAAGGTTGCAGTTCTGCAGCATTACAGTGAAGGCACTGGTCACCCACCAGTGGGGCAGAAGGAAGACAGGGCTGTGTCAATTCGGACTAAGTGCCATAGTGCCTTACATCTGATGGGGAGGGGGAGGGAGGAAGGTGCCACAGGGGAAGGTGTGCCGCAGAGGGGAGGGGTGACAGCTAGGGGGAGGAGCAACCAAAACTACTGCTGGTAGAATTTCCCTAAAACTGGATTTCAAACCCATTAAAACCTCTACTACCCTAAAATATTGGTTTGGGATTTTTTTTCTTCTTAAATGAATCTATACCTTTTTGATTAAGGCTCCTAAAAATCCTTCCCTCCTCCTCCTCCTCCCACACTCTTTTCCAAGCCAACACTTTTCCCTCTAAAAGAATGAACCCACACCTACCAGCTTCTGTCCCTCGAGCCGCAGCTGTAGAGCCGACCTTATGGAGCCCTCCCAGTCACAAGTCTTTAGTATTGCATTTTAAAATGGGCACCTGTGAGCGACGATGCTGCCTCTCTCTTGGTCCACTGGGGTCGGGTCAGATGTGGCAGAGCAAGGGAAGAGTCAGGGGCCTCTGGCTGGTGGTCCCTCTTTGCCAGCCCTGCCCCCCATCCCCCCACCCCCTAGTGATGCAGCTTCTGCTCTGCAGTGGGGAAACAAGCTCTCCTTCCCCCTATCCCCCCTCCCCCTGGCCTGTCCCCATCCCCCTCCCACTCCCCCGGATTCCTCTTCCTTGGGATTCCTTCCATCTGTATGGCTCCTTGGGCTCTGAAAGCTTTCTTCTTTCCAGTGAGGTAACAGCGTTCTGCCTTTCAAGCAAAGTACATGGTGCGCAAAGTGTCCTGGTGAACCTGCACAGCCTTGGCCAGGGCCTGGGGATCCCGCCCATTGCTCTGTCCCGATATGTGGCTCCCCTCGCCGCTAGAAAAAGGGAGACAGATAAGCACCCCCTCGGATAGTTACAGGAGATGCTTGTAATATTGTTCTCCTATGCCCCATGGCATCCCTTCCTCCTCATGCCCTACAGCCCAGGCAGAGGAGTTACCAGCACCAAGTTGTACAGAGTTATGATAGGAGAGATGTTTTCCCTACTTCTCTTTCCCTCCCCTCTTAGTCCTCTCCCTGGAAGTGGGGGAACAAGGGCCTAGCCTCACAAAATGAATAGAACACTGATGGCTTGGGACAACAGAGAACCTAGGGTCTAGGTCCATTGTTATTTCCTGTCTGACTTTAGGCAAATCAGTTGCTCTTTCTGGGCCTGTTAAAGGCTAGACTAGAAGGTCCCTTCCAGTTCTGCTAGTGTGCAAACTTAAGAAGCCCTCTCCCTTTGCTGAAGCTCTTGCATCCATCCTGCTGCTCATCCTGCAAAAAGCACTCTGCCACGTTCCCAATGCTACCCCTTCATCACTAAGCCAGGCCTCCCTTCCAGCCATGTACCTCACCTGTCATGCTCTTTGTCTACAAGGTGATAGCGGGCCCGGAAAGCCACGAGGCGAGCATAGTAGGCAGGTGCTGGGATGGAGACGGAGCGTGTACAGCGCACGTAAGTGTGACATAGCTGGTAGGTCAGGATCTGCAGCTCATCTGCTGTGAATCGGTTGTCATCCCAGAGAACATAATAGTGGGATGGTCGGCTTGTGCCCTACGAAGAGGGGGCCCAGGGAATTAGGGAAGGACAATTAAAAAAAAGGTTTCTGAGAAGGAACATCCAGACTATCTCCCTCCCTCGGAGATGGCAGACATATAAATTATAAATAAGCCTGCCCAGGAATTAAAATCCATGACTTCTAAAAAGTTATGTGTTCACCTAGCCTTATTCAATTCTCACATTAAACTTTTAATTAATGGAACAGGATTAAAACTGAGTTGTCCACAAATCTACAATAGGAGAGTCACATAAAATGAATACTAATCAATGAACTGAGTAGGGTTTTAATCCTTTCTTAGCTCACCCCATCATCATCATCATCATCCCCCAACCACTACCACCACCAAGACCCTGACGTTGCCAGGGATCGGCCTGACTACCTGGATGCCTGCATGGCTACACAGGTAGAAGTCAAATTCAAATGGATGAGTGATGTTGGTGTCCACGGTGGTACCTGCTGGGATATTTCCACTCTTCCCAATCTGCATGGAGGAAAAACACAAGATCTTGGAAATTGAGCTTGGTCCCTAACCCATCTCAGTTGAATTCTATAACGTCTGGAAGTAGGCAAAAGCAGTCCTGTTGAGACCTCTTGGTCCTTTGTAACCTAGGGCCAAGCCTGGAAAGCTAATATAATAAAGAGCATTGAAAGGCAAAGGTTGGACACTAAGGGGATGGTATCTGGGGAGGAATAGAGGGCTAAGAAAATGGCTGATTTTTATCTCCAAGGATGAATTATCACAGGACTTTACTCCTAGACTATTCTCAGAGGAGACTCTCCTTCATGTTCTCAAACACGTCTCCACATGACAAAAAGCAAACTTTTAATGAGGCAAGCAGGCTAACGGTTTTGTGTAACATAGAGGAAGAAGAAAAACTGGGGCAGGGGCTTTGTGCATCTTACTCTTTCATTCTTATCAGCACAGAAAAGGCGAGTGTGGTGGCGCTTCTGGACCACAATATAAGTGATCCCTGGTTGATAGTCCTTCTCCAGTTTGATACAGGCATCACGGATGGCCAGGAGCTCATAGTGGAGGATCTGGAACAGCAGAATTAAAGAACATATTAACTGCTGTTAACCTTGGGGGTGACCCATATGTTGGGCTCTAGGTGGCACAGTGGACATTGTGCTAGACTTGAAGTCAGGCAGACTTCGAATCCTGTCTTAGACACTTATTGTATATTAGTTAGTTAACCTCCTTTCTATCAACTTCAGCTTCCTCATCTATAGAATGGGGATAAATAAAAGCACCTCCCTCCTGGGGCATTTGTGAGGACCAAATGAGATTCCTATTTGCATAACTCTTTTCAAACCTTGGAGAGCTACAGAAGTGCTAGTGAATCTTATTAGCTATGTGTGTAACAATATGGATAGACAATCAGAGCACTGTCATTTAACATTCAATAAGCATCAACCTCTGCCCAAAGATCCTAAGCTAGGTGCAAGGAAAATACAATGTCTCACTAAGCCACAGTCCCTGTTCTTATGGAATTAAAAAGTATCTCATGGGAGAATGACGCATGTACAACAAATTGCTCTGTGAAGTTCAAGAGGAAGAAGTCTGTTTACTGATGTCAGAGGATCCTAGAGGGAACAGCTGATGAGTAAAACAGGCAGCATTGGAGAGGGAAGGCATGAGGGCATTCCAGGGACGAGGAAGAGTGTTAGCAAAGACACAGAAAGAAAGTGCAAGACAAGTTTGGGAGAGAGAGAGGGACCAAGTTGGCTGCAGCTCAGTGATAGTCATTGGACAAATCTGGAGAGAGAATCAGTTCCAGGTACTGGAAGACCTTAAATGTCAAGCAAAGAAAAGCTAAAACTCAGGAGCTGAGAGGATCCAGCAGTTCAAACTTTTTGAGCAGTGATATGGCATCTACACATAAAAGATTATTCTAGCAATAGAGCAAAAAATGGGTCAGAGGAGAGAAAGTAGATGCAGGAAGATGTTAGGAAGTAACTGCAGTAAGTCCAAATAGATGATAATCATAGCTAGCCCAATAGATGAAAATCTATCTAGAGTTGTGGCAACGTCACCAGAGAAGATGAAATGGATGCCAGAGATGCTGGAATCAACAGATTTAGTAAGTGATTAGATAGAAGACAAGAGAGAGGGAAGGATCCAAGTAAACACCAAGGTTACAAACTTGGGAGACCAAGGAAAGGTCTATAACAGACAAAAAGAGTGAGGTCAAAAGGGGAAAAGTTTGGGAGGGAAAATAATCAGTGTAATTTTGGATACATTCAGTTTGAGATGTCAATGGCATAACCAAATGGAGATGTCCTGTAGTCAGTTGAAGATGTGGGTCTGGAGCAAAGGAAGTGTGACTTAGAGACAGAGATTTCAGAATCCTCCTGACAGAGGTAGTAACTGAAGCCATGGAAATGAATGAAATCCTAAGGCAGAGAACAAAGGGCCAGGACACACCTTTGAGAAACATTCATATTAAGGGATCAGGAGAAGGATGAGAAGTCCACAACGGAGAATGAAAAGACAAAGCTGAAGGAAGAAGAAACCAGGCAAGTGTGTGTGGTGTCTCAGAAACCGAGGGAAAAGAAAGTATACAGGGGAGAGAGTAGGCAGCAACGTAAAAAGCCACAAAGAGGTCAAAGCAAATGAAGAATAAGAGAAGCCCATTAGGTTTTGACAATTAGGAGTATGGTGACCAGGAGAGCAGATTCAATAGAGTAAGAGAGATAAAAGTCAGGTTATGAGGAGCTGAGGAGAAGATGAATGAATGAGTAAGCAGACACTTCAGGTTGGTATAATTTTTTCAGTAAGATCAGTATTGAAAGAGAAAAGAGGTATAGAACAGTATGAAGACATGGTAGAAGACCCAAGGGAAGGATTTTTGTGGACTGAGAAGGCTTATGTTTTTTTGGCACAGGGGAAAGAAACAGATTAAGAGGGAGAAACTGAAAATGTGGGAGAGAAAAAAGGGATGACTGCCAGTGCAGACTGCTGGAAGAAATCAGGTAAAGGATGCAGGTAAATGGAATAGCATGAGCAAGGAATAGGGGTCTCTCTACTTCTATGACCACAGGAAAGGTGATCCAACCATTCTGGAGAGCAATTTGGAACTATGCCCAAAGGGCTATAAAACTGTACATACCCTTTGACCAAGTAATACCACTCCTAGGTCTGTATCCCAAAAAGATTTTTTTAAAATAGGCCCTATATATATATATAAGGATATTTATAGCAGCCCTTTTTGTGATGGCAAAGAATTGGAAACTGAGGGGATGAGCAGCAATTGGGGAATGGCTGAACAAGTTCTGGTATATGATTGTGATGGAATACTATTGCATTGATGAGCAGAATGCTTTCAGAAAAATCCAGAAAAATTTACATGAACTGATGCAAAGTGAAGTGAACAGAACCAGGAAAACACTGTAGACAGTAACAGCAATATTGTACAATGATCAACTGTGAATGACTTAAGCTATTCTTAGCAATACAAAGATCCAAGACAATTCTGAAGGACTTATGGTGAAAAATGTTATCCAACCCCAGAGAAAGAACTGGTAAAGTTTGAATGTAGATTGAAGCATATTATGGGTTTTTTTTTTTTACTTTATTTTTCTTGGTCTTCTTTTGTCTGTTTTCTTTCACAACAAAACTAATATGGAAATGTTTTGCATGACTGCACACATTTAACCTTTATCAAATTGCTTGTCTCCTCAATTCCAGGGGAGAGGGAAAGAAGGAGAGGAGAGAATTTAGAATTCGAAATTATAAAAAAATGAAGGTTAAAAACTGTTTTTACATGGAGGGGAAAAAAAGGAAAGAGGGTGATGCTAAGTTGGAGAGGGTGCAAAGGAAAACTAGGGGAATTCATTCTAAATCTTCTCAGCCGTGAAAGACACTAGATTATCTACTGCAAGTGCAAAACATGATGGGTGGGATGGAAGGGTATTGAGGGTGAAGAAAAAGTCTGCAACAAAGTGAAGAATGAGATAAGAAGGTAATAAAAGAAAAGAAGGAAGACTGTTGAATAGCAGTGAGAGCTCAGCTGAGGTTGTATCCCAAATTCATAGAGTGCAATTAACTTGATTTTGTCATTTTCACAAGCTTAATATTATTACTATGCTATTGGATGGATTAAGAAGGAGCCTGGAATTTGAAGAATGGATAGATGAAGTCAAGCCAGGTAGGCAAATTAGCAGGGATGGGGGGTGGGGGGTGGGGGGAGGAAACTGTTAAATTTTAGTAAAGGAAAAAGTTTTAAGTTTAAGGCCATAAAATCTGGGATTTACATTCACAGATATATGTGCTGTACAATTCTTGAAAATTTATGTTCAATCATGCAATCTTATTCTCTGGTATTATCTCTTTGTATATTTTAATTTCCTCTTTGAAAAAGACTATAAAATGTACTTATACCCCAGAATGCACAGACATAGGGAATGAAGTAAAGAAGCAGGAGAGGGAAGGGCACAAGGAAATGGGTCAGTGGCAAAGGGACTAAGGGTAATTAGGGTTCAGATGAGGAAAATATCTTGTGAAGGAAAAGGACCTGGAAAGACTTGAGAAATTGATCAATGCTATTGGCCAATCATAACTTTAAAAGAATGATGATCAACAATTGGAATTATAGAAAAATATAGTAGTGTGCCTTAGAAGGTAGTGTTTACCCCATCAAGAGGTCTTAATACTAGAGTTCAGATGACTCCTTGTCTTAGATGTTTTCATTTTATTTTAAATTAATTCTTTGATTGACCCAGTGCTTAGCACATTGTCTGGCACACAGCAGGCACTTAAGAACTAAAGGGCCTATTCATAATGGGTATGGACTAAACGGTCTCTGAGGAGCCTTTCCAGCCATCAAACTATGTGACTTTATTCAAAGGCAATGGACAACCACTGAAGGCATTTGAACAAGGAATTGATGAGATCTGCACTGTGTATTAAGAATAGAAATGTGGTTATATCCCTGATATAGATTAGAAGGAAAAAGGCCTAGAGTGAGGCAATGGCCAGGGAAAAGAGATGGTACAGATATGAGACATCTTAAATATAAAATCTACTAAGGACTAGGCGGAAAATATATAAGCACCCTTTCCCAGTTTGGAATGATATGCTAAAAGTCACTAAGCTATGCATAACCTTTGATGCAGCAATATTAAATCTATCCTCAGCATAAGTTCTGCCACTTGGCTTGGTAATACCTCTCAATGATATTACTGCAGGTTGGAATGGAGAAATTTAAACGCTTGGATTTTCTCTTCCCATTGTTGTAAGTTAGGATTGTCTTCATTGGTCTTAACCTATGCCTCAGTTTCCTCATCTAGAGAGTGGAGATTGGGGGTACGGGTGGAAAAGTTCTTTAAGAACTTTCTATTAAGCCAGTTCTTTCTTTGCACTTTGCTTCCTCTGAAGCCTACCCTGGTCTGGATACTATACCCCAAAGTATCTGCCCCCATCCCAGGGATTCCCTCACCTGTGGGAGCTGACCCTCAGGGACACCATCTCGGTAGAAGATAATGCGAGTAGGTTTAAATCGAGTGGATTTGTAGAACTGTATGAGTAGCTCCCGCACCATGTAAGACAGATCCTCAATGATTTCCTGTCTGGGTCGTTGGACTCGAACTGTTGCACAGTAACGACTTGGGTGAGCATCCATGCTGCCAACCACCTGAGAGAGGGTGACCAGGGAGAAGGAGAGAGCCCAGCTTAACCCCATTCTTCTCTTCAACCCTGTGTCAAGACTTTAAGGCTCTTGTGAACATGGTCTCAAAATACAGTATATAGGCTGGCCTCTTCTCATCTGGAACAGGTCACTGACTGGGTCTGGGCTTTCCGTGGGCATCAGAAAAGTTGCTGGTTCTTCCAATTACCTTGCTGAGATGGAGTCTGACGTGACGAAAGGGAGCAAATGGAATGGGGGCAGGGAGAGTGCTCTACATGAAAACCACTGCCCTGAAAAAATTATAGGAAGGATATCATATGTAGGAATACAGAAAGAGGTCCCTGCTAAAGGCACCTACCATGGTGGGCAGGAGGGAAGAGCTGGAGACAGAGAAAGCTGGCGAAAGTTAGAAGTGAAGCCTTGTTCCTTCCCTTCCTTGTATAGGAAACACCATGATCAGAGCAAGAAAACATCAACTCAGAAAGTCTCTGAAAACTTTCTTCTCCTCAGTGAGACAATGTGTTATGGGGGAGTGGAGGATTAGGACCCTAGCTTAATGCTGGAAATAAACCAAAGTACTCCATGGCCTCAAGCAGGAACCAAGAGTCTCTGATTTTTTCAGAAACCTTGTCCTGAGCCAGGGAGTGAGGAGAAGATGGGGCTTATATAGGAGCATCATTACCATAATCCAGTGCTTTTTTAGGTAGGAGGAAGGTAGGAAACCCAGGGAGGGAGACTGACTAAGACACCCACCTTTGCCAGGAATGACTTTCTCATCCCTCACTCCCTACTGAGGGCAAATCAGGCCAGCGTTTGGAACAAATGCACCATCTTCTGGTAGCTCCCAAAGCAGGGGGAATTTATTCTCTCTGATCCTTATCAGACTCTATCTTTCCTACCTGGCTCCCTTTTGAGGGGTATGGGGAAGGATACACCATGTACCATGGAACATTAGTGGAGAAAGAGTATGAGCATGTGCATGATTTTGTATGTGTGAAGGGATTATTGTCTCCAATTATGACATCCACTAGAGGGGCTTGGATGTTGGATGGTTAAGAATTGGCTGGGAGAGGGGAGCAGATATGAAGAGGAGGATCAAAGAGGTTAAGGACCATAGGCAATGTCTTGGGGGTGGGTAACTGCTAGGGTGTATTGTACATATGTGGTAGGGAGGAGGAAGGAGATTGCACATAGGAAAGCCAGAAGAAGGAGGAGTCACTCACAGCTGTGATGGAGGGTTTTTTCCCATCCCCGGCTGGAGGATGTGTGACATCTGCTCCCAGGAATATGACAGGCTGCTGAAAGACAGCTGAGCTAAGGAGGGAAAATACAGAAGTCAGGAGTACAACTCTTTCATTCCCATTCCCCAGCCTGGCCACACTCCAAGTTGAGGCCATCTCTCCCATACCCCCCTGTTCATACCGCTGATGAGGGACTAGGATGTTGTTGATTCCCCCAAGCTTGACGTTGATTTTGAGACAGAGATTGGACAGGGTCTGGGGAGATGTCTTCACCACATTCTTCACTTGCACACACTGAGTGGCCATGCCTAGCAGGGTGTCCCCTACGCGCTTTACCTCCGCTAAGGGTCAAGGAGAAAAAGAGATACAAGGAGAAAAGAGGCTGTGAGCTTGAGTACCCATATAGAAAGGCAAGATGCCTACATTCCAATTGCTGGCATGACCCTTCTATGTGGCAGTAGTGTGAAAGTGAGACCACTGCAAAATATTACTCCTCTCTGCAAAGTTCCTCAATTTCCCTACCAGTAACATAAGCAGTCAGCAAAGGAATAAATATTTAGTTCTTTTAGAAGACAACTTTCATGTACATAGCTTCTTCTACTACTTAGCCAAGCGAACTTAGACAACTGCTTCCCATCCCTTGGCTTAAGTAATACTTAGACTAGGCATTCTCTAAGGGCCCTATAAGTTCTAAAGACTTAATTCTACAAATCCAAGTTCTTCTTGGGTTCTTGCCTTACATAACAGTTAGCCTGTCTTCTAAACACCCCTTGAGGAGCTTCTGCCCAGAAGGGTATCTCCCCTCTAGACTAGGTAAGGAAATGAAAGTAGAGAAGGGTGCAGAGGGAGAGCTGAATCCTAACCAGGGGTCATTGATGGAGAAGGGTCAACCTTCCTGACAGAAGGGGATGAAAGTATCTTGAGCACAATCTCTACAAACCCTGGGTTCAACCTGTCCCTGTAACAAAGAGCCATATTTGTTGGCTATTTCATTATTAAAAAGTAGACTTTTCCATCTCTCACATTAGCCAGTGAAAGTCTTTTCTGCAAAATATGGATATTTGTACTCTTCCCCCAAAGGGCTAAGGAAGCATTTTAGCAGCCTTTAGGGTCTGTACAAACAGAACTATAATTATATAACTATGTAATAAAAATATAATTAAGATTTCAATAGGCAGAGACTAGGGGTGGTGCTATCTGAGGAGGAGGGAATCTTTCTCCAATGTTTCAGGTAGGACAAGCCTAGAGATATTTATTGTGGGTGGAATGTGATGGACCTAGAATGACATTATAAGTAGTTGAGCCTTTACTTATGAGGGGCTGGAGTATGAACTAAAGTTTTCCAGCAAAGAAGTGACACAATAGTGTAGGGAGATCGGTACTGGGGGAAAGGGAACAGGGCCATTTGGTGAACAGAGAACCTTGACATGGGAAGCTGATTAGAAAACTACTTGGTAATCAAGGTGTATAGCATTAAGGGCCTGGATTAGAATGGGGACAGAGGGAACAGAAAAGAAAAAGGAGGAATATAAGGGAAATACTTAGGTGGAAAAATCAATACAATTAGGAAAATTAGAGGCAGTATATGGTGAGGGAGAGAAAGAAGAGTAAAAGATGACTGAGGTTTCAAGACAGTGGGACAGAAAATGGACAAGAAAAGTCAGGAGTGGTGGTGAGAGGAAGTATGAGATGTTTTAAGTCTTGAATTTGTGGAGAGGCAGATAGCTAGAAGAGGAGAGGGAAAGAGTGGAGAAGGAGAGAAGTGGAGGGAAGAAAAAAGGAGGGGAGGAGAGAAGGGAGACAGGGGAGGAGAGGAGGGGAGAAGGAAGGGGAGAGAAAGAGAGGAGAGAAAATAGAGAGAGAAGAGAGGAGAAAGGAAGGCAGAGAGAAGGAAGAGACAGGAAAAAAGGAGGAGAAGGAAGAAGAGTGTGGAGGAGAGAAGTGGGGAGAAAGGAGGGGAGGGAATGAAAGAGGAAGAGAGGAGAAGAGAGGAGAAGGGAAGGGAAGAGAGAAGAGGGAAGGAGAAAGGAGAAGAGAAGAGAGGGAAAGTGAGAGGAAAGGAGAGGAGGAAGAAGAGAGGAGGGAGAAGAGAGGAGAGGAAGTGGAAGTTTTATCTATCTATCTATCTATCTATCTATCTATCTACGAAATACATATGCATATATGTGAACAATTTGAATAGAAGTGTCAATGAATACTATGGCAGTGAATGAGATTGCCAAGAGTATGTAGGAAAAGAAAAAAGAGTGAGATGACAGAACACTGGGAAATGTCTGTGTTTAGGGACTAAAACAAGTGAAGGAGTCAAAGGAGGAATGGTCAGAGAGGTAGGAAAAACAGGAGCACAATGTCAAAAGAAGAGAAGCCAAGGGAGAATGGTGAACACCAAAAGCAGATGTTAATGAGGATGAGATTTGAGAAGATGGCATCTGGTGATAAAGAAATTCATTAGTGACCTTGCAAAGAGAGGAAGCTGTCACCAAGAGGCTTTTTAGCAGCTATGAGAAGAGAATGCAGACTTCAGAGTGAAGGTTAAGGAGTAGGTGGGTGGTAAAGCAAGGGCTTCCAGTGGAGGGCTGAGCACCAACAACTCTTAAGATAGGTTTGCTAGTAAAAGGGAGGAGAGAGCTAGGATGGTCAATCAAGGGTAGTAGGATTGAGGGAAGGGTTTTTCTTTTAAACTGTTTTTCTTAGGATTGGGAAACCTGAGCATGATCATAGGCACTGGGAAGGGATCTGAAGAGAGGTAGAAAATGACCTCTCCTTCCTCAAATTTCTCACAGCACCCCTTTTTTGAACTTGCCACACTGTGGTTGCTAACAAAGCTATTTGTTATACATATCTTATCTCACATTATTAGACTGTAAGTTCCTTGAGAACAAGGACTGTGTTCTGACTCATCTTTCATTCATTCATCATTCAGAGACGAGTCTAGGGCCTCAGTCAGAATAGACACTTGTTTGTTGAATAACTGATGGAATCAGGGCCTGTAAAAGAGAGACTCAAGAGCCCCAGTGGAGGAAAGGATGGGAAAATGATATCAATTGTGAGGTAAAGAGGAAGGGAAAGAATGGAGACAGTCTCCTGAGCAGACTGGCCATTTGCTGATACAGAGTTGACAGCAACACCACCACCTTTTTACCCTCCTCTGCCTTGTCTCATGGTAATGTGTCCTCTCCTAAGTAAGTGAAAGGTCAGGCCAGGGGGTACTCTTTATGAGGAATTTGGGCAGGCTGCTGCCTGTAACCCCAAAGTTGAAAACTAACCCAAGAGAGCAGATCCAGGCAGTTCATCTCCCAGCCCTGAGGCTCCATGTATTTTGGCTCCCTCCCCTCTCAATTTTGCCAAAGCAGAAAACCAAGAGCTCTTTCCCTATGCCCTGACTTTCCTCAACCTCTGAGGGGGGGGGAGGGAGCCCTCTCCAGGGTCTGGATTCTGCCCTCACACCTCTCAGCCACTGGGGCTAGTCTCTCAAACTCAAAACCCCTATCTCCATGTCCTCCCCCAGGAGGAGCCGCACCATACACAGGCGTCTTCCCAGGCAGGATAACAATGATGAGCTGCAGTCCCGAGTAGGTGTTCTTGAGATGCCGGAACATGGGCTCCACGCTGTCTGCACCCTGCGCGTATTTGCAGAAACAAGGCTGGCCCTGGATGGGCATCCCTGCATCCTTGGAAATCTTACGGAGCTGGTCTGTGAAGTTCCTGCAGGGCATTGGAAAGAGGGAAGAGGGAGTGGGAGGGAAGCACTAAGAGCCTGCCAGCCTAGAAGAACTGCCGAGTGCATTGTCAGGGCTCAGAGCCCCTCGCATCTGAGGGAAGGTGAGCCCTGGCTTCCCTTTAAGAGGTGGCCATTGGGCTGAGATGTCAAAGAATCATGTCCTTCTCAACCTCCTTAACTAGAGTTTCATTCGTGTGGTTTAAGGCTTCAAGAAGCAGTGTAACATAGTCGAAAGAGCCCTGGATTTGGAAGAGGAAGACTTGTATTCAAACCCTAGTTCTGCCCCTTGCTCTCCTATGTGACCTTGGATGGTTCTTTTATGTCTCAGGAGCTCTTCACATGTAAAAGGAGGAAAATGGAATAGATAACTTCTAAGATCCCTTTCAGTTCTATCTAAATCCATGCTGCAAATCCTATGATTACTATACAAATTCAAATACCTCTGCACAAATTCAGACAGCTAAGGATCACACTGAGATGGCTAACAGGCCAGATGACAGGACTGGGACCTGAAAGTATGGGAAGGCTGAATGGGCTAAAGCCAATAAGATGGAACCAAACAGTGATACACACGAAGTCCTGCCTCAGGCTTGGGGTGGGAGGTGGGGGTGCTGGAGAATGAACAGCAACACACACGATCACTTGAAAAGCAGTTCACTGGACACTGGTTTTCAGCAGGAGTTTGAGCTACTGAAGGCTCAACATGAGGCAAGAATATAATATGGCTGCTAAAAAAAAAATTTAAATGGAGCTTGGGCGGCTTTAACAGATATCTAATAGAGCCTCCAAAATAAGGAAGGGACAGTGAGGCTGCCTTTCCTGGACAGCCCTCATTGTGTTGTATTTTAGAAACACTTTTAAGGAAGAGTGTGAGCCTGAAGGCAAGGAGGACAGAGGATGCCAGAAACCATGTCATATGAGGGAATAGTTTGAAAGAGTAAAGGATGTTGAGGCTACAGAAGAGAAGACTTCTGGAAGACATGATAGCTGTCATCAAATATCTGACAGCTGTTATGCAAAAAGACCCTGGAGCTATTCTTTTGAGCCCAAGAGGGTAGAGCAAGGAGCAACAGGGAGGGGAGGAGAAGCAGGGAAGAGTCACAGGGAGGCTGACTTTGGCTCAATCTAAGGAAGAATTTTTTTCATAACAAGGGCCCCAGGGAATTAAGGTGGGGCATCCAAGCAGCAGAGGCCCCAAGCCCAAACTGGACTGAAATATAGAGGCTTCCATCAAGAGGCAGAACAGTCCTCTCGGTGTGTCAGTCACGTATACACATGAAATTCTATCCCCTTTTCTTTCCCTAAATGAGCCTTGTAGACAATTTCTTGTCCTAGACCTGGACTAAAACTAATGGACTTCAGAATCTCTTCCTGTAAGGTCAGGTTACAAAATAAGGGAATTCCCATGGGAAATAGGTAGAGGTGTATGTGCATGCATGTGTGCATGCGTGTGTGTGTGTGTGTGTGTGTGTGTGTGTGTGTGTGTGTGCTCCCACGCACGCGTGTGGTTTCAGGGAAGCTTCCCCAAAGGATATGTTTGGAAGAGAAAAGGACTTTAAATAGAGTGTTCCCCTCCCCACCCCAACCCTGTTGGCTGTCTTTCCTGGGGGAGCTCTAGGCAATATCTAAACAAGATCCAACCCAGAAAACAAATCAGCTTCTACACAAAGGGGGACAAGGCAGAATGCTATGAAATTTGGCCTTGGAGGGTTTAATGGGACAGAGAACCTAGCCCACCCTGAGCTCCTTACTTCAGCACCTCTTCCCGACACTGCTTTTGGGGTGCAAAGCAGGCAATGGCCCAGACTTTTATCTCAATTCCATTGTAGAACTGCTTTCCTCGCATGTCCCATACACCTTGGTTGGGTGTGGCGATGGCTCGGTTCTGAGAGCATGGGTAAAAGACAACCAGTGATTACTTACTGCCTGGGGTATCCCAACCAAACCCCAGGATGGGAGGACAAGCCTTCCAGAATGCTTTTCCTCCTTCTTCCTCCCCACCCTATTAAATAAGCCAGATCACAGGAGGTGTCTGTTCTTCCCGTCCCTTGCCCCAAAATGTGATCCTGGCCTGCTCCCTAGCCCAAGGTCTTCTCTGTTATTAAGCTGGGGCCACACGGACACTGCTGAGTTCACTGACTCTTGCCCTAGCTCACCCGTCCACCATACTGCAGGATTGGAGCAGGGAGCACTCGGCCAGTCACTTCTGTCATGTCATCTCTCACTTTGATCCCAAACTCCTGTATGTAGGGGTCTAGATTATAGCTGGCATTCTTCATCTGTTTGGAAAGCAAGAAAAAGGAAAGTGAAACATGAGAATAATAACGGCTTCAGTTGTGTGTGAAGGAGATTAGGGAAGAAGTCTAATTAAAATCACGATGGCAGCAGAGCATCGAGGAAACTGAAGACCCTGCCCCCTCTCACTTCTGCCTCTGAACTAAGGCTTTGGGGAGGATGTCTAAACCTGGGGCTAGGAGCTCTGAGTGACTTTGCTGTGGGAAGGAATAGGCTATGTTCAGTGCAAGGGAGAAGACAAGGAGACTTCAGCATGAAGAACTAAGGCAAACAGGAATGAGAATCTCCCATATTCTATTTTGTTAAGCTTACATGGGTCCCTTGGAGGGTAAGCTCTAAAGCACTGGAGCAAGGATCCCAGGACCTAACCCCACCTTTACTAGTCCCCCAAAGATTTTCTTAAGGAACAGCAGAATCTAGGTGTCCTCTGTAGAGAGCCCTCTTACCAGGCGGCTAATTTCCTCCTGCCTGTCCGGGGCTGACCTTGCAGTAGCTTTGATCATGGTTGAAGTCTGATTGTCCGTCAGCTTCTTGATACAGCGCTGTCCAGCCACAATGTTACAGACCTGAAGAACATGGGCACGTGTACGTAAACACACACACACACACACACACACACACACACACACACACACACACACACACACGGTTCTGGGACCTTTACCACCCCTGTACCCACATCTCATCCTTTTCAGGGAACTCCCAGAGAAGGATAAGATCCCAGGCTTCAGAACTGATTTCAATCCCCTATTCAGCCACAAGATGGGACAGAAGAACAGCTTTATGTATGAGCAGCCCAGTTTTGCATGTAGTTATGCCCCCACTTTAAAAAAACTGCAGTGGCAGCTAGGTAGCACAGTGAATAGAGCACTGGGTCTGGAGTCAAGAGGACCTGAGTTCAAATCCAGCTTCAGACACTTAACACTTGCTAGTCATCTGACCTTGGGCAAGTCACTTAACCCCAACTGCCCTGCCTTCTGTCCTTCAAAAAGCAAAAAAAAGAAAACTGCAAATGTATGAAAATCAAAATTTATACAACAGATTAAGAGATGATATTTATGTTACAAAACAATTCTTCACTTTACAAAAAAATTCACAAAAGGATTCCTCTAAATATATAGCTCCCTTAGCACATTACAGAAATTGGATTTACATTCAGGTTTGAGGTGGCATTATATTTAGTCAACACTTCTTTCTAGACATTAATGAAATGGGATGGATAAGCATAATTCCAAAACTGACCATCCTACCTCAGGGACTTCAGAATGCACTCATCTCAAAAGGGTATAAACAGTTGCTCACTGTCATATTTTGTCTGCTTTTAACACTTATTCTACTGTGGGATGACTTCAGATAGAGAGCTAGACTTGACAGAGAATTCAGAAACCTAGGTTCAAGTCCCTATCTTGACTGGGATTTTAGGTAAGCTCTGTAAATTAGGAATTCGAACTCTCTTGTTAGTTCCCTATGGAAAGAGATAGGACTCAGTTACCATTTCTGGAAAAAGCATAGCCCAGGTGGATGTGATTCATCTCTTTCCTAAATATATACTAGAACATTACTGCCTAGTGAGCTCCATGGGTCTCTCTGTTGCTTTTAACACTAAGCACAGAGCCCTGCATACAGTAGACACTTAATGAACACTTGAGTTGAGCAAGGCTTCCTGATGATATTCCCCAACCACAGGCCCCTTTCCTACCACATTGGACTCAGGTGGCTAATAGCACTGGGTTCAAACACTGATAGAAGGATGAAGAGGGGAAATGAGATACAACATGGCCTCAAAGCTTGCTGAGAAGAAGAGGGGGAGGAAGAAAGATGTAGACTCATTAACCAGAGAGCAATCATTTGCTATAAAAGAATCCACAGAGTTATTAATCCACACCTAGCTAATCAGGGGATATTAGAGACTATCCACTTAGCAGCCCTGACAACAGGTAATTCTGGAACTTTCAAGCATTCAAACTACTGCAGAGATGACAACTGTGATGGGCTGTCCACATTTGAATGCTGAATGTGCACTTGCCTAAATGATTCTTTTACAAAGAACTCACAAAAGGCAAGTGCTCACAAGGAGGTCAGACGCAGTCATACAAGGACACTCTCAAGGTCTCTGAAGAACTTTGGAATTGATTGTGAGACATGGGAGACACTGGCACAGACTGCCCAGCATGGTGTGCCCTCATCAGAGAAGGCACCATGCTCTATGAGTAAAGCAACATCGCTACATTTCAAAAGAAAGGTGAAACATGCAAATTGAGAGACATCTCCACTCCAAAGGTTCACATGGGCTATTTGTGCCCAATCTGTAGTAGAACCTTCCAACCTCATACTGGTCTGAGCAGCCACAATGGACACACTGTAACTTGACCCCAACAAAGCGATGTCATTTTGGTTCTCTTCAAGAACGAAGGACAACAACCAACCATGCTACTGGCGCAGGCAGGGAGGAACTGAAATAAAATTAGTAAATTATACTTTCGTTGACACTCTTACGGTCCTGGTTAAGTGTCTGAGGAAAGCAAAGCTTTGGGGGCCTGGATAATGACAAACTATGATTTTATAGCTTAATGGTTGACAAAGTACCTTCATATCTATAATCTTATTTGATTCTCATGACCACCCTTAAGGGAGAGAATAGGAAAAAACAAGACTCAAAGACCTACAAAGTGCTGTCCTCACAAGAAGTCCGTGAAACCCCTAATTCAAGCTCTGTTAGCCTCATTTCACAGGTGAGGAAAGTGAGGCTTAATTAAAGACACTTGCCCAAGGATCCCCAAGAAATGAGTGTCAGTGCTGGGACTTGAATCCAAGACCTATGGAGTCCAGCGTTTCTGCAATACGACACTGGTCTAGAGATGATGATTCTATTTAGCTTTCTGGTACAGAAATCCAAAAAGTTTCTGTTATAATGAGCAGGCATAAACCGTCAAAAAAAGGCAGGGACTTTCAAATGATATTCTTTGGGAGTAACGATGTAAACAAAAACAGAATTAATTTGGTAATCTTTAATCCCTAGAGCTGATGTTAGCATTCTGTATTCCCTAAAATTCGACTTTGCAAACTTCCTACGAGTCTGTCACCAACTGTGCTCCCCAATTACCACCTCAGTTTCACCAATTTTTCAATAAATGCACCCCCCTGAGCACTTTATTTCTATTACTTCCCTTTCTTCTTTCCTTTCTCATTATCTCTGGAATCTGTGTTTCTTTGTCTCAAAAGATAACTAGATTATTTAACCTTAGAAGCAACCTTAGAGCCAATTTCCTCCCTTCCCTTTGGCAGTTTTGTTCATTAACAGATGGCACAGATCTCCCCAAAACAGCAAGAAAAAAGCCTGAGAAACCCAAGGGAGCTGGTCCAGACTCTTGCTGGAAGATTCAGTAAAGAAAACTACATGAGACCTTTTGATCCAGGGGTTTGGAACAAACACGTGGTGGAGAGGAATGCACCACTGAAACAAAGACAGCTTACCTTCTCTGCATTTGTCTCTGGGGTTATTTTATAACTTATATATTAATGTTTAAGTACTGAATTTTAGATGTAAAGGACAACTGTTTCTTATTTTAAAGCAAGATGTAATTATTGCTTGTGATCTAAACATTTTTCAAAAGAAATACATCTATCTTTCAGCAAAAGCCATTGGGAAGATGGAATTCAGTTTATAGGTTAACATTTTGGGTTTTTTTGTTTCATTTTTTTCCTTTTTGGAGGTAGGGAAGGCAGGGCAATTGGGGTTAAGTGATTTGCCCAAAGTCACACGGCTAGCAAGTGTTAAGTGTCTGAGGCTGGATTTGAACTCAGGTCCTCCTGACTCCAGGCCCAGTGCTCTATTCACTGCACCACCTAGCCATCCCCTTAACTATTCGTTTTTTGTTTGTTTGTTTATTTGTTGGGGTTTTTTTTTTGTTTTATAGGTTAACATTTTGGGAGCACATCTCTTCTACAGAGTAAGGCACACCTGCATCACCAAAAGGTTTTAGGTCCTATCCCAGCTACAGAAAGGAAGAATAAAAGGGTGAGAAGGAGAGATATAGGTCTCTGACACCTAAGTCCTGAAAAAACTGTCCAACAAGTCCTCTATGAAGTACTAAATTACCCAGCCTGTTCTATTGATTTGAGATGGGGATGAAAAATCTGGCTTTGTGGTCTGAGGGTAGGTAAAGATGATAGAAGAACTAGGTTCCATTTACCCCAGCCCACCTATTGCCTCTGGACCTAAAGCAACTAAGACCCCTCAGTTTCCCAATCTGCACAATGGGAGACATGAGGAAAAGAAGGCAAGAGGACAGGAAGAGCACTAGGGATGGCTGGGAAGGTACAGGAGAGAGGTTCAGTGGAAAGGAGGGGCCTCACCTCCAAAGGCAGGTAGGTATGTTTTTGTTCCTGGCCAACCTGAAGGCATGGCAGGTGCGGGTATTTAAGTTGTAGGTTGTACTTCTGCTTGAAATACTGAGCCACAGTGCACTCTACCGTCTGTCCACTCTCCAACTGCAAGGGAAACCTATGGGCGAAGGAAGCATGTTAGCAAGTTATTCCCCCTAACCCACATCCTACTCCCCCTATCTCTAGAAATACCAGGCTCTTCCCCCTTTCTCTGCCCATTGCTAACTTCTCAAATGCAAAGAGAAGAGCTAAAGCAGTTGGGGCTGAGGGCAGAGATAGAGGGGTGAAGAACCAGGCAGATGCAAAGCCTTATAAGAAGACATGCAAGCCTGGCATAGCATTGAGCTCTAAAGATACAGGGTCAGAATTTAGCATGCCTAAGTGCCCCTAAAAGAAACTGGTTAACGAGGTTGGAATGAGGGTCAAATGTCTTGCCCCTTCTCTTCCAATCCTTCACTACCCCCACCTGTCCCAGCCACAGGTAGCCAGGAAAGTTTTGAGCCCTCTGACCCAGCTTCAGGAAAAATTCCAGCAGTTACTGAAAGTTCTGGAGCCAGGAAGCAAAAAGATGTCTGTGATGAGACAGGGGGCTGTTTCTGTCTGTGTATGTATAGCAGGTGGAAAGGCCACAGGAATATAAGATCACACAATCACCCTAGGACAGGCAGATGGGCCAAATCCCAGGGCTCATCTCTAGAAGAAGGGCTATCAGGTTTCTGGGCCCTCTACCACTTCCCTCATGCTCCCATCCCAGCAGCTGGGTAATCACTCAGCATCCACTCCTGGATGTGAGCCAGCAACCCTGCCCACTTACGTCTGGTGGCTGGCAGGCCGGCGGGTGACGTTACACACTCGGTATTTCCTCTTCATCTGCCCACAATGGGTCACCTCCACCTTCAGGCCTGGGTGGGGAAGAGAAGATAGAGAGAAATAGGAGAAATTTTAAAAGAGAAGTTTCATCAGCAATGGACTCAGTTGCCACCATCCCCTCAAAGCTACCCAACATCACAAAGAGCAATTTTTATACATCAACACATTGCTCTTCCTATGGTGGAAGCCACTTTATCCCCAGCCTCATCTGCATTAACACTCACCTTTGATCTCCTTAGTGAATCGAACTCTCTGGGAGTCAGTGAGTGGCTTGGGCTGCTCATCGATGTTCCTTATGTCAAGCACCTCACACATAAACTCAATTACTGGCTGTGCTTTGTAGAAAGCCGTGGCCGAAACTGCAGGGATTAGGCAAGAGATAACAAGAGAAGGCTGGAGGTCTGACTTGGGGGACACATCTATTCCAAGGGAGAGAGGCTCCTATGTCTTAGAATCCTAGGATTTAAAGCTTAAATTCAGCACTCCTCATGTACACTGGTTTCCATATTGGAATCTAGAGTTATTTCAAGGGGTCTGAGAAGCTACGTACCATGGCACTTACCATTATCATTTTGATCTTTATTTAGCTCCCACAAAATATGCACCATAACTTTAGGTAAACATACCTCCTATGGGTTAAATAAATATTATGTCTTGCACCTCTATGTACTACTACTTTTCAAACATGTGGAGGCTGTTAGGATGAAATGCAAACTCAATGAAAGCATTACTGAATTAAAGGTAGCTAGTCATCTTGTATTTCCTTCCTCAGTGGCTACAACTATAATGGGGGGAAGGGTCTGTGTTGAAGTTACAAAGTGTTCTCCCATACTTAAAACGGTTTGGAACCTTGGATTTAGTCCAGCTCTGTGATTTTAGAGATAAAGAAACTTCTGGCTCCTCCAGAGCAGAGGTAAGAGGGGGGAGAAACACTGACACTGACTACAGAACAGAAAAGGTTCTCTCCCCACCCCACCTCTACCCTCCCTGTTACTTACCATCAATATTCAACATCATTTTCCACATGGCTGGTCGTACAGACTGGTGAAAGCCGAACCAGACTTCACGCCCACCCCCCAGAGGATGGTAGTATCCCTCAGGGGGAGAGAAGAAGGAACGGCCAACAGGAGTGTACCTAGGAGGGATGGGTAGAGACCTGTCCCTCCAGCATAACATGATCAACTCCCTCCCCACCCTGGGCCAAGAGACTGGATACCCAGGTTCTAATCCAAACTCTGGCTCCTCCCTTGTTGGTGTCCACAGGAGAGCACATCTGTCCCTTTTTAGGGTTCCCTTTTCTTTTCCAAGAAGAATGGATTCAGAGAGTATCAAGAAGATAAAACATGGGGAAGACCTTAGAAATCTTTAGAAGAGAGAGATGATGGAGATATGTCTCATTTGCTCTCATCCTCCTATGCCTGGGGAATAAGGATAAAGCCCTGGAAGCTAGGCAGAGGGATAATAATTCTTATTCAAGGCCCTTACTACTTCTTATCACAACATACAAAATATCCTTCTCAACCAACCCAGGTGTCTCCTTTCCCTATCTCACTATGACCTTTTTCACAAACTGAGCAGTGGTCATCTGCTCAGAGTCCCAGGGAGTTCCCTCATGTGAGTACCTCATAGATGCCAGGTGCCTCATGGCCACATCCAGTGCCTGCACAGACTCCAAGGGGACAGGAATCTGGCCACTGACCAAGGCCTCGTGAAGCATACGCCAGCTGACAATGGCCATCCATTTGATGGAAACCTTGAAGATTCGATCCTTCCCTTCACCAGGGATTGTCACCTCGAAGTCCACCTTTGATTGAAAATAGGGTGAAGGAAGGGAACAGAGCTAGCTAGCACTCATATCCCCGTTCCTACTGACCCCTACTAGACTACAAAGGCCATGAAGACAGGGGCCACATTTTACCTAAACTTTCTATCTTCCCAGAGCCCAATATAGGATTATACACACAGTATAAACATGACAACTATGTGTAAAGAATGGATGAATCAATGCCATCTCACTCCCAGATCGCCAATTCATCCTGAAAAACAACTCCTTCAGCTATTGGGTGTCTATATAAACAGGCTGTCCTATTCAATCCTGCTTTTAATCCAAGCTCAGTCAATTTTGGGGACCTGAGGTGGGAAGAGGAAATTGCCGGACGATCTCCAGAAGGAAGTTCTGTAGATCTAATCTTAGTCCCATCCACTGGGAACCAAGAGTCCCTTGTTTCAGGCAACATGCTTTAAACTGAGTCAAGTAAGAAGACAGAAGGCTTTGTGCTTAGACTTAAGCCCATGTTGTGGGTTACATATCTTCCCTCCCCCACATTGTGTCATGGAAACACATCAATCCCATACAATTTCTGGACCCTTACCCTCTCATTGCCAATGGGCAAGGCAGTAACTGTGTAGATGTTCTTCTTTCCATCATAGACAGGTTTTCGGTCACCAAAAATCTGTGGCTTGAAGTGCTGAACCATATACTCCACCACCTCTCTGCAGGGGAAGAGAAGAGAGAAATTCATAGAGTCCTTAGCTCTAGAAAGTCTTAAGAAATCACCTACCCTACCAGTGTCCCTCACTCTCTAGTACTCAAGAGGAAAAGGTACCCCAGGGCCACAAATGCACATAACAATAATATTCCACCATGATAGAGAGCTTCACAATTTATAAAGCACTTTCCCTGCCTGTTAAGAACCCCATGAGAAACAATTACTATCAAGAAATTATTATCCCTATTTCATAGATGAGGAAACTGAGGTTCAAGAGGGCATGCGACTTTCTCAGGATCACACAACTAGACAGTGCCAGAGTTAGATTTAAGATCTTCTTCTAGAACCATGGATGCTCTGTCCCTCTAGACCACTCCAATTTTTTCTCTCACCCTCAATTCTAAAGGGTTCCTTTACCTGGAAAAGTATGTGGGTTATGAATACACCCACTAGTATTGAGGTGACCAGGGTTTGGGATTCCATACCACAACTCTTTCTAGAGGTCAGAATTGGTCTAGCTAGAAGAAGGAAGATCCTTTGTAATCCCAAGAGGGTCATGATAAGACAGAGAGGAGTGTAAGGCAACACCCACCCCAGCCATCTTGCAGGGGTATCACTTAGTGCCTATGCTTTCTCATCACATTTCTTAGAACTGGTCAGGAACAAGGGAGGAGAAGTAGAGACAAAATATACAGTATGGCTGGGAGAGGGAAAAGAAGGAAGGAGTAGAAGGAATATGGACCTCAAGGTCTCGCCTTAGTCAGGAAGAGAAGGGACAGGGAATTCCAAGTCAGAGAGGAGGCAGAGGGTTTCCAAGTCAAAAAGGAGAAGAACAGGTGGTTCCAAGCTAGGGAAGGAAATGACAGGGGGTTCTGAACAGGAGAGGAGAGGGACAAAGGCTCCCAAGTTGGACAGAAGAGGGACAAGGGGTTTGAGGTAGGGAGGGGAAAGACTGAATTCTGAACTGGAGAAGGAAAGGATATGGGGTTCTAAGTCAGGGAAAAGAAGGTATGTGTGTGGGGGGTGGTTCCAAATCAGGAAAAGGAGATCTTGCAGGCCAAGGTGGGGGGTCTTCAAGGGGCTGCAATACTTGCCTTACCTGTTGACTCTGCGGGGACACTTGTCCGGTTTGATGTCCACTTCATAGTGGTAGACGTCGATCTTGGGGATGTCTACCTCGAAATAGTTGGCCAAGAGTTTGATGGGCTTGCCTACGGTGCCTATCCCAGGCCGTCTCGGGGCCTGGAACACCTGCTGCAGGGGAGGCAGGTAGGTGCCTGCAGCTACAGGAGAACAGAGCAAAGGAGCTCAGGCAGAGAAGCCACCATCATCATTGTTTCAACTCAATTCAGTTCAGTTCATCAAATATTAAGAGTCAGATAAGGGAGAAATCCCTTTGAGCTTGGGGGAGCTGGGTTTGTTAGGAAAGGCTTTCTGAAAGTTTATACTCAAATTGGGCCTTGAAGATAGGAGCTTTCCTGTCCTGGGGGAAACCTGGCCCCATTTGTACAGAGGAGGTGGCTGTGGTTATTATGGTCTGACCTCCTCTAATCAAGCCCCCATAAAGCTCAGGATGCCCAGTCTTCTCCACACAATTTTCCACCCTCAATTGCCCATTTGAAGGGTTTTATGTCTAAACACTAGGTAAAGGTCTTCCTACTATTTGACATCAGCGCAAAATTCAAACAGTTTACCTAGTAATATATCCATAGACCCAGTCTATTCCTTAACCTGGCCTTGCGGCCTCAGGACTAGCATTCTGTACCAAAAGTATCACTGAGGAAAGCCTCCAGAGGAGCCCCTGGGTCTTTCAAAAACAGAGAACACAGGAGAGTCTGGGAGGTAGGAGGGAAAGATATTCTTTGTAAGATGCTTTAACTCACATCCCCCTTCTCTACCCCACCCCCCAGTTAGATGTCTAATTTTCCTTACTTCAATCAGGACCTAAAGTCTCCTTTCTGCTGCCCCCTCCCCCCCAGCTCTCCATAGCAAAGCTCCGAGTCTTCTCCTCTTTCGTCCCCTTTCTCTCTCTCTCTCTCTTTCTCTCTCTCTCTCCCTCCAGAATCGATTCCTGCAGACAGACAGAAGGGGCCCTAGAGGCGGGGCCAGCTTTGGCCTCTCTGATCCCCCTGGGTTTCCAAGGCTGCCTGTTTGGTCTGCCTTTCTTTCTCCTTTCCACAGAACATCCCCCCCCCCAATCCCATTCTCCAGCTGGGGGGAAGGGGGTCACTGTCAGGCTCTGAGCCTGCTTTGTCTTCCTTCTGTTATTGTTTAATCTCACTGGGGTCCCAGGGCCTGGGGGAGGGTGGGGTAATAAAACCAGCCCAGATCAGACACAGGGAGACAGACATGACACCTCCCCCCAGGCTCAGCTTTCACTGTCTGGACAGCAGGGCCCCTCCTCCCCTCCCCCCCTCCCCCGGCCCCAACACCAAAAACTACTGTCCTATCTCTTGGGGGGGGGGGGGAGGAAGGCGGTATAGGTCAGGGAGAGTTCAGAGTAAAGGAGGGATAATGGGGGCACTAACAGCTCCCACATTCTGACCAGCTCCTCCTAGTTTCAGAGACCAAGAGATAACTTCCTTCTTCCTCCAACATCCACCTGCTTGAAAAACCCTTTCCCATCAGTTCCTTAAATGGGTAACATTCTGGAAACTGGGAAAGCCCCCCCAATGCTAGGCCCCTACTTTCACCAATTCTCTTAATCCCCAAGACTCTCTTAGGGTACTCAGAGCCCAGCTTCCAGGTGACTAAAGTACCACCTCCCTAGCCCAGGGAGAAGTTTGTTCCCTCTCCCTCCTGCCTGATCATCCCTACCCCCAACTTTTCCTCTTAAGCATAGGCCAGACACACATGCAGACATGCACTAGACAGCAAATGCTAGAGATCCAGCTGCAGAAGCTGACAGCCACACAGAAGCAGACATGGTGCCTGACACCCAGTAGACAATCAATAAATGCTTGTTGACTATATGAATGAACAATGACAAAGAGCCATATAAACCCAGGTCCAGAGAGAGCTCTGTAGATTGAGAAACAGAATCACAGTCCATTGAAGCTGGAAGGGGCCTCAGAGAACATCTAGCCCAACCCCTTTCATTTGATGGATGAAGAAACCTGAACTCAGGAAGGAGAAGGGCCCAAGGTTACACAACCGCAAAGCTGGGACTCAAACCCTGCTCTTCTGACCTGCTCTGTCCAGTATACCAAGCTAGACAGATGCAAATGTAAACATACACACGCAGCAGCAGCAGCAGCACATGGACACTGCAGACAAAAATGCACAGGGAAGGCCGTGGTCCTTCTACAGCCACCTAGAGGTTTCATAATCTGCTGGGTTTTTTCAGTAGCCTAAGTAGGAGAATGCCACCCCCCTCTTCAGCTCACCCTCTAAGGAGAGAATAGCAGTTCTGCCCAGTCCTGCTACCAGAAACTACTATCCTATTCCTTTCAGGGGCTCAGGGGTAGGTCAGGGAGAGTTCAGGGTAAAGGAGGGACAACGGGGGCACTACAGCTCCTACACCCTCACTGTCCCCTCCTAGTCTCAGAATTGTGGACTTGAGAGACACCCTCCTTTCTCTTCCCACATCCACAGTGCACAGAACACACCTGCTAGAAAAGCCCTCTCCCATTAGGGGGACCTCCTCCCTATCACTCATAGCAGGATCTAGAACAGGGGTTCATAACCTGGGGCCTATGAATTTGAGTTCTAATATTTTGATAATTGTATTTCAATAGAATTGATTGCCCTTATAATGTTACATGTTTTATTTTCTGCATTAAAAAAAACCAACACATTTTTTCTGAGAAAGGGTCCAAAGACTTTACCTAACTGCCAGGGGGTCCATGGCCCCCCATAAGATGAAGAATCCCACCCCTAGAACCTATTGCTGTAAGGACTATGGATGGTGGGCCTTACAATATAGACACAAAGATTTCTTCCTCCCTACAGGCTGACCTCTGGATTAGGGAGGGGCTGTCCAGGTTGAAGAGCCTCAAGGCATATAGTCCTAGGGGAAGAATCCAGCTCCCAGGGGTGGCTAGAGCAGACATCCCAGTTCAATCTTAGTCTAAGGCAAGATAACCATAAGCTTCCTGCTCCCCCCCCCCAAAAAAAAATAGAAAACCAATAACAAAAAATGCAGTTCAAGGTCCTAGAATTCATCTGAGTATCTGGAAGGAGAGGAGTCACAACAGCCTGGGAGATAGAGAAAGGGCAGGCGAGCAGGCTGACTCCAAGGGGTGCCCTCCACCCCCACCTTCTCCTCTCTCCTAGGGGCCGACAGACGGGACTTTGTGATGCAGATGAGGGACTGGAACCCTGGGTCTCAGAGCTGGGGGGAGGGGTTATGGCCAGTTACACAAAGGTGGTGGTGGTGGTACAGCAGACAGGATCAGGGGAAATATAACCCCCCAACACCCGTTTTCTGCTCTCTTGTGCTCTTCCTGGCCACATGCTCCTGGGTGGGCAGAAGCCTGGCTCAGGGGCCCTGGGGTTGCTTCCCAGATCTCTGAAAGACCCAGAATTTCATTCTCCCACCTCCAGTCCTTCCTCCTGATATGAGCAATATATCTGAGTGAAGATAGGGGGCTGGAATTAGTTCTTAGAGATTTTGAAAAGAAAAAAAATCTAAGGTTGGTTATGTACATTAGAATCACGTGTTAGATGTGGGTTTCTTGGGAATGACAGCTTGAATAAGATCATGCTGAAGCCTGAAGAAGAATCACCTTGCACAAATTGATCTATCAACCAACAATCATAAATCAAGTGCCTACTTTAAGATACCTCCCTTAACAGACACACATCCATAAACACAGACATGTGCATACATGTATAAAGGCACAGACATGTATGGGTACATGCACAAACATGGTTGGGCACAGACATAGACCCAAAGAGAAACAGTCATGCAGAGGCCCAAGAACCTGAAAGTACCAATCATCTCCCTCCTAGAAGGAAAAGAAACCCTGGAGTGAGGAGACAAAGAAAATATGTGCCCCAAAGGGCTCTTCAGTTATCCATCCTTTCCCTACAAACAGGATAGGAAAGTCCTTGGGGTTGATCAGCAAGGATCAAGCTTGCACTTTCCCCAGTCTGGGGCATCTACACTAAGTGGCTCCCCCTAGGTCAGAGTTCTTCAAACAGAACCTAGCTGAAAACTTGTCTGGGATGTTTTCCCAAGAAACAATCGGGGAAAAAAAAGTTGAAGCCCTACCCAGCTTGGTTATCAATTGATTTCAATATTGCTCTAAGGAAAGATGATGATGAGATGCCCGTTCATAGGTCCAGCTCCAAGGGTGCTCCAAGGGGCATCCCACCCCCCTTGCCAGTCAGGTGAAAAAACAAATACTTTACACCAAGTAAAGAAAGAGGTTTGGTTCATTGGACCTTTGCTCTAGGTCCCCTCCTTAATTCCATAAGGCAAACATTAAGCACCTACTACATACATCATTTAGAGTATTGCAAATCAGTTAGCCACCAGGACCAACTAAAAGCCATGGTTCAATGGAATAAAGGTAATGTGGCACAGTAAACATAGTCCCAGGATTTGAAATGAGACCTAAGATAAATATTGGCCTTTGCCACTTGATAGTTCTAGCTATGTGACCCCAAGCAAGTCACTTAACTCCTTTGAATCTTAACTTCATCTGTAAAATGGGCACAATACTTATACTGCCAAAAAAGATGGATACTTAAATTGAAGTTGTCAATGTTACAAAATTTCCTAAAACTCAGTAATACAGGCAGTCCCCTAGCAATGCTGGTGTTATGAGAGACCCAAGTTCAAATCCTGCCTGAGGTACTTAATAGTCCTGTGATCATAGACCAGTCACTTCAATCTCTTTCTCATCTGCAAAATAGGATAAGATACTTTAACATGGAGCTCAAAGATTCTCATGAATCTCAGATAATTTGTGCAGTATATTTTAAAGCATTAACATAAATATCAACTATTATTATATGCCTAAAAGTGTTACATAAAGGTTACCTATTATTACATGGGTAACATGAGGCTAGAAGGGGAAAAATTCCCATCCATTCTCCAGCAACAGCCTTCAGTCCAGCCTGTCAGGTGTCTGCTTAAAGCTCCCTTTTAAACAGGTACTCAAAGAGCTTCGGTGGCAGGAGTCATCATTTTTAGCCTCCTTATTTGGTAGCTGCTAGAGAAACTGTAGGGGGTTGTGGTAAGAAATGATTTGTCCTGAACCATAAGACCATTGCTGAGAAAGTACTTTGGGAATATAGACAAATACATAAATAACACTATAATATATAAATAACACTATTTACTAGAGTTATGTGTAATCCTGGGGAGGTAACTTAATCTCTCTCAACCTCAATTTCCTCATCTATAGAATGTGGTAGGTAGCACCTACCTCAACAAGTAGAGTGGTAGTAAGGACTAAATGAAGCATTATATGTAAGGTGTTCTTAAAGCACTACATAAATATTGACTGTAAAGGTACCATACTGTACAGGAAAGAACGATGGACCTGGAGTTAGGAGAAAACAAGGGCTCAAATCCTACCCCTCAAGTTGGGTCACCAGGGTAAGCTAACTGGACTCTCCAGCCTTCCATTTTCAAATGTGACTGGCTACTGTAACCATTAACTAGCACTGACAGTCTTAATTCTAGTCCTGCCTGCACCTGGCCCACTCATCCAGGCTCCACTCTCTGAAGGAGAAATGTCAGTCCTTAATGCCTTTCTGACTCCATGGGTGGGTTGGGGGAGGGCCTATGGAATCAGTTCCCTGATGGCCACCTAGTTTGTGGAACAGAGAGAAATAGGATAGCCTCCAAACCTCACTGAGTATCTAGACTCCAGCATTTTCAACTTCCAGACTGACTTGCCTCAGTTTCCCTCCATTTCTTCTTAATCATGAAAAATGGGCCCGGTGAAGCTGATCTCCACCACCCCAACAAAAACTGACCCACAATCGGGTTAACTTAGTAGTAACACTCCCTATGTCTGGCTCGAAGCCCCATCCTCCCCCAGTCCCCCAAAATGTGTATAGTGGGAGGCAGTAGGCAGCAGGGGCCTGGATTGTTTTGTGTCCAGGCCCCTGACAGCTGCTCTGGGTGGGGGAGGGGAGAACGCCGGCTGGCTCACTCCACAGACCCTTAGTGAAGGCAGGGCTGGGAAAGGGATTTTTTTTTTTTGTTTTAATGTTCTGAAATCTTGACACCCAAAGACGTTCCAAAGGCTTTGTGCATGGATTTAAATTCCTGATTCTCCCCTACATACCGAAAGGGGAGGGGGGAAGAACCCAAAACCTCACACACCTCCTCAACGGGAGGGGAGCGGGGTAGACCTGGTCATTCTCCAAACCTTCCAACAAACCAAACCCAGCAGGGAAAGTCAGTCCTGATGTTAGAGGCAAACCCAGGGCTAGAAAGGCTCTCTTTCCTCGGTTCCCAACCACTCCACCTCCCCATCAATATTCCAGGGCCAGGTTCCTTCTGTCTCAGGGGCCCCTCCCCAAACCAGTGTTAGCATCTACTAGTGCTCGCCACCACCCAATCAATGTCAGTTTCCAGGACGCTGAACTCTCACATCTGTCTCCACGAACTGAAATCAACATCAGCTTCTAGGCCTTGAAACCCTCACATTTCTGCCCCTCCAATTCCTCCTATGCAGCAGAGAAAGGAGGTATGCTGGTCACCCCAAACGTAAGGCGTCCGTAGGATAGATACAGGACAGGGGAAACTCCCCCAAATCCTACAGCCTATGGAATCTCAGAGACAGGGTCTCCTCCCCCTGCCGCCCCCGCCCCCACCCCACCCGGACCCCAAACCGACTCAACGCAATCTAGCTCTGCGCATGCTCAAGGCCTGGGCCCCCCCCCCCCTCACCCCTCACCACTTCTCTCCACCACCCCCAGACTTCAGGCCCCTTCCCCCAATTCTACTTTTTTCAACTGTGGAACACAAGAGCTGCCTTCTGTCACAGGATCTTGAGCTTGATCCCCTAGCTCGATTTCCATCCAAACCCCCAGCCTCAATCGCGGCCTCTCTTCCCTTCCCCCACCTTAGCCCAAACACCAGGAGCATCCCCCCCTCCCCGAAGGTTCATCCCTCTGCTCAGACTGAGTCCCCAGTTCTATAGTTCCCCGCGCCAACACTACGAACGCATTCTTCTGAATCCGAACGATGTCCCTTATCCCATCTCGGTGTCCCCCATTTCCCCGGGCCTGGGAACCCCAACAATCCTCAGGTACCACCAAAACCCATACTCATAGCTCTCCCCATACTGTGCACACAGGGTTTCCCCTGCAGCCAGGAGATACTCTCATCTCCGGAACCCGGGGCCTCGATCCTTCCCCCTCCACGAACACACAAGTCTCAGAATCTCAACAAGCCCCTTCCCCATAAATCCAAGCTTCTCCCCTCCCCCGCAGGTGCACGGAAGCCTTCCCCGCCACAGCCAGGCACACAAGACCCCCTCCTCAGATTGCAGACTACTGCTCCCCCTTCCCCCGTGCACACAGACCCCCACGCAGGTGCACAGGCCTTTCTCCCCTTCCCTCCCAGCCATGCATATACATCCATACCCACAAGTCCCTCTTCCCTTCTCTAGTGACACAGACCCTCACCCACCCACATACAGGGCCCCCGCTCCCCACCAATGGCCCCCAGGCCTCCCCTCAAACAGGCCATTACCTGCTCCCGAGGGTCCCGCTTCCATCCCATATACCCGTGTGTAGTTCAGGCCGCTGGGAGAGAGTCTGGTGCACGGCGTGGGGGAGCCCGGGCCTCCGTCTCTCCCGTGGTTCCCGCTCCCGGGCCGGGCTCCGCTCCCCCCCCCCCACCCCGGCTGCTCCCGCCCGCCGCCGCTGCTGCTGCAAGCTCTCCCTGCAAGCAGCCGGCCAGCCCTAAGTGCGCAGGCGCGCCCGCCCCGGGGCCGAGAGGGTGGACGGGAACAAGTCAAGCCCGATTCTCCTACAGCAACAAAGGCCAGCGGAGCAGGGAGGGAGCGAAGGCTCTCCTACTGGCCGCGCCCCCTGCCGCCCAGTTGGTGGCGCTGCACGCCGAGCCCACGGCCAGGCTCGCGGCTGTGGGCTCTGGGATTCGGGCTCGGCAGCTGAGCAGGTGGGATTGCATCTGCACCCCAGGGCTCTCCCACCGAGGGAGGGGCCCTGCTAGACTAGCATGGGGGAGGGGAGTCTGGAAACAGAGAGCGTAACACTGGCCCGCGGCCAGGATTCTCCCCGGCTCTAGTAGCCCAGAATCTTTTGTCTGACAGAGGCAGCCTGGGGCAACTGTACCTCCAGCACTCCCACCCACTCTAGGGATACAAGAAATATACATAGTTGCACCGGATCTGATCTTAAGGGGAACTTTATTAAATGAGGCAAGTCAACTAGTGTCTGAACCTCAATTCCTTGATCTGCAAAATAAAGATAATACGGATACCACCTATTCCCCAGGGGTTGTTTTGTAGTGAGAAAAACACTTTTTAACCTTAAAGCACAATAGAAATGTATTATTATGATTAATTATCATTATTACAGTACCAAACAATGCAATGGAGTGCAATGAGCACGGAACTATGGAGAAAGGAGAGCTGCTAAATCAATTTAATGTCTTTATTGAGAACACAAAGGCAAAAAGGAATAGTTCTTGCCCTCAACAAGCTCACTGTTATTGAGTGTGAAACATATAGCGCTTGAGTAAATACAAAATATATAAAAATAAATACAAAGTAACTTAGTGAAACTAACAACTGGGGAAATTAGACTAGATCTCTTGTAGCAGGTGGTACTTGAGCTGAGCCTTGGAGAGAGGTAGGAATTCCAAGAGGCAGAGCGGAAGGAGAACATTTCAGGCATGGGGTGGGGAATATCCTCTGCAAAGGCTGGGGCATGGGAAATGGAAGGGTCCTGTATGAGAAACATTAAGTGGGTCCCTCTGGCTGGAAGGTAGAATGCCTAAGGAATAATATGAATGCAGTCTAGAAAGGTGGGCTGTAGCCAGATAGCTTTAAATATCAAATAAGTGCATTTATTTTATCTTATATGAAATAATAAGTCATTGAGGTTTCTTGAGCAGGGAAGTGAAATGATCAGAACAGCTACCTATTAGCTATGCTTTAGGCAAATTATCTCTCAGGACTTTCCCTATCTGTAAAAGTAAAGAGAGTTAGAACAGACACTCAACATTCTTTGCAGAAGTGGATTTCTGAAGACCCCCAAGAAGCAAAATGAGAAAGGCAATTAATTAGGGCTTCAGTGAAGATGGAAAAGGGATAGGTCATATAAGAGAATATGCTTCTAAATATCCCCTCAGAAACTGCAGTAGAAATGCCAGTAAAAAAAGACAGGATTAGCAGAAAAGCAGAACTATAACTAGGGTGGGATGGCTGGGACATAGGCCCAGTTGCTAACAGCGCTTACATTACTTTAGCAACTAGAAAATACTTAGTTTAGCACCTAGTTAACAAGAATTAATTAAAATGTAAAGCTAACAGATGGCAAGCAAAACCTGTGTGGAGCTTCCTTGCCATATCCCAGGATTTTGTCCTAGGGTTTTTGACACTCAGCCACCACTTGTGTTTGTTCAAAAGGCTGATGTCAGTGCATGTTTTGTGATGTTTGCCTCAACATTAAAAAAGAAAGTTATGGCTAATTCATGGATCTACTCAAAGAAAACTATCAAAGAAAAATCAAAGGTAAAATCAAAGAAATTGGTAAATAAAAGAAAAGCTAATATAATGAACAAAATATTATAGATGAAAAGATACTGATGCAAAAATGCCAGAAGGAATACAGGTATTAGTACCAACAGTAGTAGTCTGAGAAAAGGAAATTGGAGTTATCCCAGGTTACAAGGTATATGTAATGAACACACTAAGGGAAACAACCTCTGGAGTTAGGCATATCACCTAAATAGCCTTCCTTTCCTAAATCCAGTTTGAGCATATCTCAGACTTTAACAAAATATTTTTTTACATCACCTTTCCCTCCAAATATATTCTATCCCTCTCCTCTTGCCTCCCCAGAAAGTTGTCCCTAGTAAAAAAAAAAAAAAAGCCAGAGAAAAAAGCAGTTCAGTAAAATAACCAACATATTCAACAAGTCTAAGAGCATATGCAAAGTTCTGCACTGAGTCCTCCACATCTATAAAGAAGGGAAGTTCAATCACATTTTCATTTTATTTTTGGTTTTCCTTCTATTGATTTTTCAAATCATTATGCATGTTGCTTTCCTACCCCTGCTTACTTCACTGGCCTCTGTTCATTTATCTTCTCATGCTTCTCTGAATTCTTCATAGACATTGCATTTTAGTTAGCTGAATCTTTTTCTTTTTTTTAACATCAACATGAAAACAACAACAACAAACCAAACAGATCATGTTTGTTTGATCCTTAGAAGTCAGAAGACCTGGGTCAAGGTTCTGCTACTAACTGGCACAGTCACTTCCATGGTGAATGAGTGACTTAGCCCCTTTGAGTGGGAGTGAAAGGGATCTCAGAGTCCATTAATCCAACAGATAGATGAATAAGAATCACTTATAACATGGCCAACAAATGATCATTTAGACTTCTCCTGAAGAGAGATAAAATTCTTTACCTCCCAAGAAAGTCCATTCTTAATTATTAAGAAGATTCTTTCTACATTAAGCCTACATATGCCTTTTCCAGGTAACAGCCCTTCAGATACTTGACAGCTTTTATCTCCTGTTTTCTTTTTCCCAGTTCTTTATCACTATATGACCTGCTCTCCAGACTTCTCACCATCCTGCCCCTTTCTTTCAGTCATACTTCCTCCAAGTTAACTTCAAGCCATTCATTGGTTACAATTCTTTGGGGTCTATCATTTGTCCAGTTTCAAATGCTTCCAAACACAGTGCCATCCAACCCAAATATCACCACCTTATTTGTACATCTAGCGTGGGAGATTTTGTCAAATGCTTTTGTAACAATGGTGTAGGTTTTATGTGCTTTTAAATTTCACCTCATTTAATACAGACCCTTGGTCTAGCCTGTTCAGAGATTTGGGATTGGTGCTCTGCCATCCACTACATTGGCTGACCTACCTTGTCTGCAAGTTTGATAAGCCTGTCATCAATGCTTTCTTGCAAGGCACTAACAAACATATTGAGTTATATAGGAGCTTTTGATGGGTATCCCAGATGAGGCTTGAGATGCTACTGTTGCCATAGCAGCCCACATCAGCTATGGCCTTCCTTCCTTGAGCCCTCAGGAAAACAAAGTGCCAGTTTGCTATTAGCTATAAAATAAAGGAGTTCAGAATTTTCCCCATCACTTGGTGCTATACCAAACTACCAGCCCAGTGATCTTTCCAAGATTCACGCACTCTAATCCATGTATTGAAGAACAGAAATATATACTAATATCTCTTTTTGTTTATGCCACTCTGCCAAGCAAACCATGTGTTTCAAGGTGCCGAACAAAAAAGAAACCTTCATTAATTAGGTTCTGAATCTAGACCAGGTTCTGAGGAAACATAGCATCAAATTACTGGGGAAAGCTCAATTTCTAACCTGCATATTTATATAATACAAGAAAACAGTCTTACATGGCCACATGATATAGTAGATATTGATAAAATTTCAAAGGAAACCATTATATGCTCCTGTACTGAAACACTTGGCCCTTTTGTTTCCTAATCCCTCATCCCTCAGCCACAGGTTGTGGAAAAGGAATGAGGATACGGTGTGATGCTGTTGGCTAGGCCCTGGCTCCAGGTTCTAAACTGGAACAGAGAAAGCAGGGAAGCAGAGGGGAGTGAGGAGGCTTGGATTAGGATTGGTTGCCTGGCCTTCCCACCAGCCAATAAGGTTTCATAGCAGATCCCAGTCCATTTCTCCTATGTGCTCACCTCTCCGGGCTGGTCGGTCTATCTCACTTCCAAGATGTCTTCTCATCTCTATCCCAGGAACCCCTACAGCGCTGCTCTCCAGGAACAGTCCCAGCTCTCCCGCCACTCTCTGCTTAGGCTGCAGCGGCAATCAGTTACAGCAACAGCAGCAAACAGCAGTCTGCCAGAAGCTACCTGACCGTAGAAGCTGTCTATCTCTCCCTCCTCTCCTGACAACAGAATTGAATAGCAGACTGGAAGGTCTTCTTAAGGGCTAATGAAAAGGCAAAGGCAAAGGGCCAACCTACCCACTAGCATGCAAATTTGATAAGCACGCACAATCTCACCCTGTCTTCCTCCCTTCTTACACAGCTTCATCCTTACCCCCAAGCATACACTTGGGTAGTACGACTTCCAATATCTTTCAGACTTTACTTCCTCAGTGAAAATTCTCAGTGTACTCTCTAGCTCCCACAGTGACGAAATACTCTGCAGACTCCTAGTCTTTGCTAAAGTACGGTATGCTTCATGTATGGTATTCCCCTGACCTATTGGTTTAGTTGTTCTATTGAAAAGGGAAATTAGTTATAAGATATATTGAATCAAAATATGTCAATACAATTTTTTTTCAAAAGGAAATGATGTTATCTAAAAGAAATGTGGATGACTTCATATGTATAAGAGGTGCTGTCATTTCTTGCCTTCTCAGTGGATGGGAGAGAGAGTGGAGGAAGGGAGAGAATTTGGAACTGAAAATAAAAATTTAAAAAGAAAAAGAAATGCAGAAAGGGTAACAAAGCAGTTTTATTATTGCATGATTTAATTGAACATATCTATACTTGGTTTTTTTTAAAGCTCATGATTTCTTATACGATCTTCTTTCCTCATTACTGTGCTCTACAAAACTATGACTATAATAATAATTAGCATTTATGTTGCACTCTAAGATTTGCAAAGCACTTTACATATGTTAACTCATGGGTCCTCCTAACAACCCTAGGAGATAAGTATTATTATTATCCCCATTTTGCAGATAAGAAAACTAAGACACAGAGAGGTTAGTGACTTGCCCAGGGGTGAATATCTAGAGTGCTGGACCTGGAGTCTGGAAGACTCATTTCCCTGAGTTCAAACCTGGCCTCAGATACTTACTAGCTGTGTGACCCTGGGCAAGTCACTTAACCCTGTTTACCTCAGTTTCCTCATCTATCAAATGAGCTGGAGAAGGAAATGGCAAATCACTATAGTATTTCTGCCAAGAAAACCCCCAATGGGGTCACCACAAGAGTGAGACAAGACTGAAAACAACTAAACAACAAATCAGTAAGGGTCAGAGGCAGGCTTTGTTCCCTATCCACTGCCCCACCTGGATGCTTAAGAATGTGATGAACACAGAAGAAAGGACTCACAAGAACTGATACGGAGTGAAGTAAAGGGGTAAAAAGAAACAACATACAGGAAAACTACAACGTACCTTGAAAATACAACAGCTAAGAATCAATCAAAGGTAAATGTTGCACAACAGCACAAACAAGATTGATTCCAAAGAAGAGATTGGAAGAAGACTTCTGTTGCTCCCTCTTCTCCTTTGCAAAGGTGAAGGTCCATGAGCATGAAACATTGCATATATGTTCAGGCTTTTTCAATGTATTGAATAGTTCTGCTGATATTTTTCTTCTTGTTTTTCTTTTAAAAATATTCTTTGTTATAGCTTCCTGGGATAGAAAGGGGGAGAGATTTAAGGTGTGTGAAAACAAAATATTTCAACCAAAATTTATTTTTAAAAATCCTCTCTTCTGTTATATGTATATGGAAATGTCTATGATGGTTAAACTTAGAATAAAAAAGGTGTGTGTGTGTATGTATGTATGTGTGTGTGTGTGATAAAATGAAGATTTTATTCTGGTATGACCTTTTTTTTCCTTTTAAATGGTGTTATTGATATCTTTTACTTTAAAATATCATCATTTCTTAATAATTCCTTCCTCTATAGAACTATCCTTTGTAACACCAACAACACACTGTTAAGGAAAACAAATTCAGGAACCATTTCTGATAGCACATGCAACATTTTGCGCTGGTAATAAATACAACTCTTTATTGATAATAATAGCTGGTAATGCTTTATGGTCTGCAAAGCATTTTACATATATTATCTCATTTAATCCTTATAACAACCGTGAAAGATAGGTAGTAGTATTATTATTCCCATTTTACAGATGAGGAAATTAAGACAGCCAGATGTTAAGTCATTTGCCCAGAGTCACAGCTAGTAAATATAAACCTGGATTCAAACTAAGGTCTTACCGACCACAGACCCAGCAGTCTACATCTAACTGCCTCTGTTGGGAGGAGGGATGATATAGTTTACCATCAGGCCCCCTGCAGTCAAGACTAGTCATCACATACATTTGAATTCTAGTGTATTTTAGTTGGGGAGGGAGTGGAGTTTCCCTCTCTTGGCTTTGTCATGGTCATTGGGTGATTTGTTGGGGTCACTGTTCATACTATTCTTATAGATCTGCTTTCTTTTACATCATATCAGTGCACAACTTGTTTTTTTTTTTTCTTTTTGGAGGGCAGTTGGGGTTAAGTGACTTGCACAAAGTCACACTTGTGTCAAGTGTCTGAGGCCGGATTTGAACTCAAGTCCTCCTGACTCCAGGGCCGGTGCTCTACTCACTGCGCCACCTAGCCACCCTGCACAACCTGTTCTTGATGAACAGCCTTGCTAACTTTTAGTGAGCTTTGCTTTACTTCCTAAGGGCTCGAATGCTGTTCCCTTAATAATATATTCTAGAAACTTGTCAGGAATAGAAGTGACAGTAACTGGTCTATAGTTTACAGATTCCATCCTCTTACCTCTTTAAAACTTGGAATATTTGCTCCTCTCTTGTCCTAGAGAACTTTCCCCATTCTCCAAGATCTTTCAAAATTCGCTAACCATGCTATTCAGAAACCACATCTGCTAACATTTTCAGTAATCTTCATCTAGGTCTGGTGACAAATGAATTCCTCACTTAGCTTAGATTTCACTTTTTGCTAATATTTCTTGTCTTCTTCCCAATTCAAAGATTCTCTTTGGCAGAGAAAATGGACACAAAACCAGAGTTCAGTAGCTCAGGTATATCTCACCATCACCTGATAACATCATTCCATCCATTCTGAAAAGCTGTTTTAGCCAATCTTTTTTCCTTCTTTTGCCTCCAATGTAGCTACAAAACAAAAAACAACTCTCCTTTTTTTCCAAAAATTCCGAAATGTTTGTTGTTTTCATCACCAGCCTCAGTTCTTTATGGGATTTCTGTGCTCCCAACACAATCCATAAAGGGTCACATCTGCACTTTTAGGGGAATTTGTGCTGTTATTCAACGATTGTTTCCATCTTCTATACATTCCATCTCCCACATATAGAAGCCCAAACACCGCTGACTTCAGGCCGCAGGGCCAGTGACCTGCACCAGTACCTGTTTTTCTGGTCATTACCATTTGTCTAGGTTCATTGCTGGGGTAGACTGATTTCCCAACAGATAACGTATTCTCATTTTTATTGGCTCATCACTCCCACCCCAGTTTTCTGACTGAAAAAAGTTACTAATTTTGTCTCTATTCTAGGGTTCCCCCCCAAAAAGAGTGTAAGTAAAAGAAGCACCCAATATATAATATAAATCAGGCAGAGGCAGAATAATTTCTTCCACATAGAAAGCAATGGTAAGCATAAGAGAATCACAATATGCCTTAACAGGACAATTTAAATAGGATTAAATTTATTAATCTATTACTACTAGTACAGCAAGCTGGGAGGCTAATATTCAAGCATTGTTGAGACATCAGACAGTTTTTTTGCAAGCCTTCTAATTTATACATGAACTCATTTGACTTGTCTAAGCTCTGTAGATGCTACAGAAAAGAAATATACTAGAAAGGCAAAGGCAACCAAAGGCCTGATATAAGCCTAGCTAGTTGTGAACTTATAGGGGACACAGTGGAATGAATGCAACACTTGGAGTCAGGAAGAACTGAGTTCAAATCCTACCTCAGACAATGCAAATCACTGAAATTCTCTGTGCCTCAGTTTCCTCATCTGTAAAATGGGGATAATAGTAGCACTTACCTCTCAGGATGGTTGTGAGTATCAAATGAGTTAATGTGAAAAACATTTTGTAAACTAAGGTTTAAGCTTTAAGAAGCACCATAGAAATGTTAATTATTATTATAAAGTCTATATTCCACATAGGGAGTATGGTGCTTGTTGCTACTATGTTGTGCTAAGGATACCCTGCTATGAAATCACATCTTGTCACCTGGAGAGCTGCCTCCAAAAGGATTGCTGGTCAGAAGCCCCCTCTTCCATCAGTTGTCACACCATCAGTCATCAGCTTTTCCAGCTCGGCAACCAGGGAAGGGACTCAGTGGATGAATGAGTAATAACTGGAAACTGGCTCTTCAAAGTTTCCCCCTTGTCCATCAGAATGGCAGCTGCACCTGTTTTGAGGTGGAGGAAAAGGGCAACAATGTCTTTTTTTTCCTTAAGCCTGACTTCATCCTCCTTTATTAAAGATACTTTTTATAAACATTGTAATTCAGGCAGGACCTGGGTTACAATTGGCAACAGTTATACAATAACTTTCAAACTCCTCTTCTCCATGGATTACCCAAAATGTGAAGCTATTATAAAACTCAAGGAAAAACATTTTATACTTTGAATGGGAAAATTTTAGAGTGAAGGTGGATGTTTTCACAGGGAAGATATGTTGTATCCCAACTTTTCACAAGACTACCCCTGACTTTGAGGGGGGAAAATGACGAGTACAGAAGTCTTCATTGGAAAAAAAAAAGTTATCTACTATAAAAGGAATGGGGTGCCCATCTCAGGGCCACTGTCGAAGTCTAATGAATAAGCATCTAAATAGCATCTACTGTATTCCAGACAAAATGCTTGACAAATATTATCTCATTTGAAATATTCACATATATATACATATATGTACGTATATATATATATATATATATATATATATATATATATATATATAAAACATATAATCAATTTAGGAGGTAAGAAGAGAGAGGGGAATGGGAGGGGGGCAGGCCTTGATAGGCCCCATGTATATGAAGGGATAAAGATGGTGCTGACAGGGGAAGGAGAAGTATAAATGTAGTTTCCTTCTCCTATCTCCACCAGAAAGACTGGAAGCATCAGGTTTTATATCAATGCATCTGATATGTGACAGTATCAGGGAACTACCCTGCCCTCACCCTGCAATTCAAAAGAGGCATTCTCAAAAACTACAGGGAGAAGAAATCCCCTTCCATTTCAGCCAGAGCATTCCTATTAGTGATATCTGCCCCTTCCACCAAAACTACAAAGCATTTTGTGGTCTAACAACCTGACTTCAAAAACAAAAACAAAAACAAAAAAAAAAGGAAAATCAAATTCTATGTTTTTATAAAACTTGATTAAAATAGTATTTAAACAGTCACCAGAAGTACATATTTATCAAAAATTCATACAAGTTCGTTGGCATTGCCAGCATCTTTAGCTTTCTGTGTATAATAGGGTTCTGGCCTACAAGCAGAAAGCCTAAGGACAAACTCTCCATGTGGAAAACTTGGGAAGCCTGTTTCTGGGAAAATGGTGATGACATACATGTAAAGGAAGTGCCTTGGAGAGAGACATACTGTGGAGCACATGTAGACATTCTGAAACTAGTTCTGGTAGGCTAACCATGTTTTGAAGAGCCTCATTGACTGCAGAGGAATTAAGGCCATTTGGTTTAATTCAATGATCTCTTTAGGTCTTGTTCCCTTTTGTGAGGACTCTTTTGGTGAAGGGAGTGAAATCTCTGACTAAGAGTTTCGAAAGGTCAGAAGCACAAGACACAGAGATCCAGGAGTAGGAACCCAGGTCTAGTATTGCATCCAGTCCAACACAGAAGCTCAGAGGAGCTAAGAATAATCTTTAGTAGGATCTTTGGGTTCCCAACCCAGCAGAAGCTGAGAAGAGGACTTTCTACAGCAAGGGTGCCACCTTTGGACATGTAGTAGGTGGAATCAGTGCTACAAAGGCATTAAGCTAACATGAGTGTACTTGATGCCCTGGATGTGTGAGGGAAATGTTTGTATGTTTGTTCTGGCTATGTCTTTGAAATAAATATCCTTTGGTAAAAGCTAATGATATTAAATGGTTAAAAAGAACTGGGGCCCTGGTTTTTGGCCCCTTACCAATGAGACAACTGGTGGGGGCTTGAGCCAATGGCACTTATTGAAGAGAGATGACCCAACCTCCTTAGGGTATCTCAGGATCCTGAGGGGATGATTTAGCAGTCTGATCCTGAGAGAATGGGGTCAGATCATTCTATGTTACATGCATCTGGTTTATTCTGGCATCTCCATTTTCTGCAGTAGTATTTTCATTTTCATATGCATCAACCTCCTCCCCATTCCCCCCAATTTGGTTAACTTCTTTCTCTTGTTTGCTTTGCAGTCACCTTTTTGAATTTCAGTTCTGGCTTCAGATGAGGAAAGTTTAGTAGATAACCCTGCCAGTCTCCTTCATGATTCACCCTTAACATTGGTCCTATCTCCCACAACAATCTTCTTTAGTGCTTCTCTTGACCATGGTGGTGATGGATGAGGGGAAGGGAGACAATGATAGAAGAAGTCTGAGTCCTGTTGCTCTGTAAGTCCTCAGGGTCATTTCTTTTTCTGCTTCCTCATACTGCTTGGGGTCCTGGAAATTTGTGAAATTTTTATAATGCTAGAAGCCCCAGCATGGTTAGAACTGGGCTTCACCTCTTGGTACTATTCATTATCAGCTCAGTACCCATGTCCTTTTTAAAATCTGAGCTTGTTGATGATGGCACTCTCATTGTTCTTCAACAATTTCCCTTTTTTCTTTTCCAATTGGAATAACTGGTATTTTCAAAATTTCATGTCTGGGAAAGCTTCTCATCTCTACTGAACAACTTCCCCCTTCAAAATATTAAGCCTTTGGATCTTACTGTTCTTTTTCAGAACCCTTTGATACCTACATTCCCCCAAACATGCTCTTGCCAATCTATGTATGACTTTCCTCTCATTTTCTATTAGAAATTCTGTGATGGAGTGGTCTTTCAGCTTCAGCCACCAGTTTTTTCTTTGACAGAATTAGGTCCCAGAATATCAGTTTCCCTTGTCAATTCTCATACCCTTTGATGGATGATTATATTATCCAAACAAGTCTAAAATTTATCAGCTACTTTGCTTTTTTGGGGGGTGGGGAGAAAGAGAGAGAGAGAGGGAGAGGGAGAGGGAGAGGGAGAGAGAATCAGAGAAAGTATGTGCATCAGAAAATGCACAGACACAGACATTTTCTTCTCTGTTTCTATGCTAGGTTTGTGCTGTTCTCAAACTACATTTATTGAGCTCCTCTTCTAGCTCGTGGAAGTCTCTAGTATACCCCTAAAATAGGGATTATTTCCTTACTATAGCAAGGTGGTGCAATGGATAGTTGAACGCGGAGTCAGGAAACTTTGAGTTCAAATTCAGCTTCAGACACATCCTAGGTATGTGACCTCTGCTTGTTTCTTCAGCTGTGAAATGGGATAATAACAATCTACTTACAGTGTTGTTGGGAGGATAAAATTAGATACTATTGGTAAAGCTCTTAGCACAGTGCCTGACTCATGGTAAGTGGTATATAAATGCTTATTCTCTTTCTTTCTTCTTCTCCCTTAAAAAAACTTAAAAATAAAAAGTCAATGCAAACAAATTCTAAAGGTTTGCTAGTTCTCACATTCCCTAAATATGAAGCACAAACTAGCAATGCTTTTGTTCCAACATATCAGGCACAGATCTCACACTTAAAAAAAAAAAACTTTGTATTTATTTATTTATTGGAAGGCAGGCAATTGGGGTTAAGTGACTAGCCCAAGATCACAAGGCTAGTAAGTGTTAAATGTCTGAGGCTGGATTTGAACTCAGGTCCTCCTGACTCTAGGGCCAATCGTCTATTCACTACAACACCTAGCCAACCCAGATCTCGTACTTCTTTGTGATTTCTGCTGCTATTTTGGGTCAAGAACATTTGTTTCTTACTATCTCTAGGGTTCTTTCTTGATCAATATGTGCAATACCATCATGGAATATTTTTATGAGCATAGAATGACATGTACTGAGTAACACCAATTGCTTTCTGGTACCTTACATGAGACCAGTTTCCTGCTGCACAGCTCCAGCCTCTGCACTGTCTAAACAGTAAGTGCCTTTGGGTAATGGAACTTTAGTTCCTTCCTTCCTTCCTTCCTTCTTCTGTTTCTTGTTTTGTCTTCTCAAACCTTCACCAGCCATTTGTTCTCACTTATTCACGAACAACTGAAATAAAGTTCCCTTGTACTACTGAAATGCTGTCCAGCAAAGTCCAAAAATCTTGACTGTACTTCTATGTGATTTAGACCTGATGCCCTGGGTATCACATAGAGCCTTCATTACTTCTTTAGTTATCATATTTTTGAATTATATGATCTTCAAGGGAGAGTATCTGTGTCCACATTACTCTTCCCTAAGCCTAAGTGTAGGCTGAAATTATACTCAGCTAGTGCTACAATCCAGTTCTGGAAAGCAGTATCTAACCTGCAAATTTATCTTTATATACATAGATTCTGAACTATTCTATGACAATGTGCATCAAAGCCAAGAAGTTGGGGTTGTGTACGGGATAGTAATCTCATGGTCAACAAATCCTCTGCTAATGAATGCAACTGATTTCTGGTAACTAATTTCTCTCTTGGTATAGGACTATTCCTCCAGGTTGGAATAGATATGTGACATAAAAGACTTTCTCGGATATGCATAGATGTTGACCAACTCTGGTAGATGTCAACCAAATATTTGAAAGCTTGCCACTTGCTCCATCCAACAATCTTTGAATGGCTTCAGAATTCAGGAGAAAAAAAATCTTTCTTGTCCTAATGCATATAGTTCTCTTCTATCACATATCCATAAATGAGATCATTCACTGATTTAGCACTTTGGCAGCATAGCTCTTTAACAATTTGTGATACCAAATCCTAGGAAAAGTCCTTAGGTTGTATGGTTGTGACCAATTAAAGAATGTTTCTGCCTTTTCTGGGAAGGGGGGTTGATACTCACACCCTGCTGAGATGGGATGTGACCCACACATTTGACAGAAGTTCTAAAGAACATACTTGTTAATTGAGAGCCCCTTTAGCCAATTCAACATTTTCATCAATCTGTTTTCATATTCTTCTATTATCCCTCTAACCACAGTGAAGCCACCTAGGCTTAAGGAGGGTGTGGTTGTGCATGTGTATATCAATGTAGAATATGTATTTATACATAAATGCAGATTGTGAGAGGTGTCCTGGAATCTTGTTCAATCCTTTTGCAAGGGAGAGTGCTATTCCTGTCTTAAGGAGAACAGGAGAAGGGCCACAAGACTGGATATTCTTTTCTCCAGAGTAGTGGATTAGAATTATATCTGTGTACTCTACGTATTATTGGTCTAGGGATACAGTAGATTTCAAAGAAAAACCATTTCCCTGGTCTCCAAATCCTAGCTTACTCTCACTAATTTGACTCTTTCCCACTATTTTAAATCTTTGTAGTTATATAAAATGTTATGTCAAATAAGAAATATCAAATAAATATAACCCCATTTATCCAACCAAAAAGCAAACAGAAATAGAGAAATTGAACAGAATAGAATATACACAGGAAAATACACAGGAACAAATGAACTGATAAGTATGTGACAGGACCTCAGGTTGAAGCAAGAGAGATCTTCATCTCACCCAGGGGGTGATCTCTGAAGTCTACAAAGAGGAAAGATGAAAATCAGGGATGTATTGGAGATCTGGATTCTTCTACATATCTACAGCTTCCAAAGTCTTTCTCCCCATTGGAGTCAGTCCCAAAGAATGTCTTGAATAATATGTAAATCTCTTTTACAATGGGTTTCTAAAATAAAATAAATTTTTTTAATTAAAAAATAAATAAAAATATATTTCCTTCTCAAAAACATTTATACCAACTCTACCCATATGTCTGGCATGTATCATCACATGAGCATTCTCTGCTCCAATTAGGAGTTTCCTTCTTTCTACATAATACCATAGGCACAAGATGTACCAGACTTGAAAACCTGGGTGACATAGATGTATTGATAACTTTCATGTAATATGTGTCTCCCATTATTTTTGCACATGCTCTCAGCATTCTTTCTCCTGCATACAACCATAAGGATGGTACTTCATTTTTTGTCACGTGATAGTTCCATAGTAGTGGCTCCCTCTTCTTTATCCATTTCTCTTTCTCTACTCAAAACCCCAAATCCCTTCAAGTCCTAAGGAATTAAAAACCAGTAACTTTGGAAAATGTATGCCCACACACCTGCTTTATTCCTCCTGAGTCTTTCTGGGTCTTAGCTGAGTTACATAGGTATATTCCACCTTTGCTTATTTTCCAAATAGTATATAAATTAAATGGGATTTTCCATTTGTCTGAAATAAAAGTTGTCATTTTTCTTTTTACTTATGGAGCTCTTACTGCAGTTTATGCCCGGTATCTTGGCATTTCACTGTCACTTGGAAGGGGCTGGATAGATAGTGGGTGTATTAGGAGTAGGGACCAAATAGATATATTGACAGAGTATACATACACACACACACACATACCCACACACATACACATATGTATGTATATACTCTGTCCATTCTCTTCTCTACTGAAAGGTCCCTCTGCTCTGTACCCAGGCATATCGGCTAGGCTGGGTTAAGTCCTAAGGAACCTGGTCCTCCAATAAGAGTGGGGTTAGGCTCTCTCTTCTCACACTCTTCAACTCGTTAAACTCCCATCCTGGAGACAAATTATTTAAGGTCAGTGGGGGGAGATTTGTGGCAGGGAGATCAACTAGCAAGTTAAATAATCCAAATGGGAGGTGGCAGGGTAGTGGCAGTGTTAAAGGAGAGAAGTGAGCATATTTGAGAGATGCTATGAAGGTAAAGTTGACAGACTTGGTAACAGATTGGAAATATGGGTTAAGTGAGTAGTTGAGGATGACACCAAGGTGGGAAGCCTAGGTAGTGGGAAGAATGGTAGTTTCTTCAGTAGAAAGAGAAAAGTTAGGAAGATGAATGAGGAGAGGGTTTGGGAAGAAAGATTATCTTTCTTGGATATGTTGAATTTAAGATGTCTATAGAACATTCCTTTCAAGACATCCAATAGTCAATTAAAGATGCATGACTAGAAGTCAGAAAAGAGATTAGGGTTGGCTAAATATATTTGAGAACTATTTGTAAAGAGATGATAACTGAAGCTTTGGAAGCTGATGAAATTACTAAGAGAGACAGTACAGAGGGAGAAGAGGAGGTCCAGGACAGAACCTTGGGGGATGCCCATGGATAGTGGGTTTGACCTGAATGAAGATCAAGCAAAGAAAATTGAGGAGGGGTCTGACAAGCAGGAGAACTATTGAAGCATTTATAAAATACATAGAAAAAACTGAAGGAAGTTGGGAACATAATATAGATAAGGACAACTTTGACAGTATCATATTCCATATACTATACACTTTAAAATCAAATCAACAAACATTTATTAAGTAACTATTGTGTACCATATACTGTGCTAACTGCTAGGGATAAAAAGAAAAGGCAAAAAGAAAATAAAATGAAGTCAATTCACTCTAAGGCTGTGTGTAGTAGAGCTTTGCAATTTTATATACAATTCTCTTTTTCTTATTCTACTTTGTATATGGATATGTTCCAGTTTTTTTTTAATTCAGAAGAAAAAATAAGGTTAAAAATCAAATAAAGAACTCCTATGTTCATTCTCTCCATTGATGCTGTATATGTCTTCATGAGAATGTGACCTACATTTATGGGAGAAATGTTTTATTGCAAATTTCCCCACTATACTATTTCATTCAATGACTTTATTTTGAACTAGTTGCCTATTCCAACATACTAGAGAAAAGGAAATACATTTTTAAAAAAATTTATTTATTTACTTTTGGTTTACAACATTCAGTTCTACAATTCCTTGAGTTACTAATTTTCTCCCCTTCCCTTTCCTCTCCCCTCCCCCATGATGGCATGCAATCAAATATAGGATCTACAAATACATTCACATTAAACATTAGGTTGTAAAGGATTATAACCAATGAAACGAACAGTGGGTAAGAGGAAACAAACAACAATAACAAAAAAAAAACAAGAAAAAGAGAGAGAGAGCAAGCAGTTTGCTTCAATCTGCATTCAGAGTCTGTAGCTCTTTCTCTGGCTGTGTATAGCCTACTCCATCATGAGTCTTTTGGAGTTATCTTATAATCTTACTTTGCTGAGAGGTGCCCAGTCTATCAAATTTAGTCTTTGCACATATATTGTCTCTAATTGTGTATAAATTTCTGCTCTTCTCACTCAACATCAGTTTATATAAGTCTCCCCAGATTATTATGAAGTTCATCTGCTCCTCATTTCTTATAGCACAATAGTATCCCATTACATTCATATACTACAACTTGTTCAGCCATTCCCCAATTGATGGGCATCCCCTTGATTTCCAATTCTTTACCACCACAAAGAGCGGCTATAAATATTTTTGTACATACGGTCCACTTTCCACTTCTCTGATATCTTTGGGATACAGCCCTACAAATGGTATTGCTGGGTCAAAGGGTATGAATTTATTTGAGCGTAGTTCTAGATTGCTCTCCAGAATGGTTGGATCAGTTCACAACTCCACCTGTTGGAGTTAGTTGTTAGTTGCGTCAGTGTTCCAATTTTTCCACATCCTCTCCAGCATTTGTCATTTTCCTGTTTTGTCATCTTAGCCAATCTGGCGGGTGAGACTGCAAGGTTATAAGACAACTCCAAATGACTCATGATGGAAAGAGATGTCCACATCCAGAGAAAGAACTACAGAGTTTGAATGCAGATTGAAACAACCTACTGGCTCTTTCTTTTTCTTGTTTTGTTTCCTCTTTCCCACTGTTCATTCCATAGGTTACAATCCTTCTTTATAACCTAATGTTTAATGTGAAGGTATCTGCAGGTCCTATATTTGATTGCATGCTGCCCTGGGGGGCAGGGGAGAAGAGGGAGAGGGAGAAAATGTGAAACTCAATGGATTGTGGAACTGAATCATGTAAACTAAAAGTAGACAAATAAATTACTTTTAAAAAAAGAAAAAACTGCCTGTTCATATCCTTTGACCATTTATCAATTGGGGGATGGCTTGTATTCTTATAGATTTGACTCAATTCTTTGTATACAGTATTTTAGAAATGAGGCCTTTACCAGAGACACTGGTTGTAAAAATTCTTTCCCAATTTTACACTTCCCTCTTAATCTTGGTTACACTGGCTTTATTTGTACAGAAACTTTTTGATTTAATGTAATCAAAATTATCCATTTTGCATTTTATAATGTTTTCTAACTCTTATTTCATCATAAAATCTTCCTTTCTCCATAAATCTGACAGGTAAACTATTCCTTGCTCTTTCAGATTGCTTACAGTATCATCCTTTATATCTAGAACCTGCACCCATATTGACTTGATTTTGGTATACAGTGTTAGATATTGGTCTATGCTCAGTTTTTGCCACAGTATATTCCAGTTTTCCCACCAGTTTTTGTCAAATAGTGAGTTCTTTCCCCAAAACTGGGGTCTTTGAGTTTATCAAACAGTAGATTACTATAATCATTGACTGCTGAGTCTTGTGTACCCAATCTGTTTCATTGATCCGTTACTCTATTCCTCAGCCAGTACCAAGTAATTTTGATGACTGCTGCTTTATAATACAGATTAAAATCTGGTATGGCTAGGCTACCTTCCTTAGCATTTCTTTTCTTTAATTCCCTTGATATTCTGGACCTTTAGTTCTTCCAAATGAATTGTTACTATTTTTTCTAGCTCTATAAAGTAATTTTTTGGTAGATTGATTGGTAATGGCACTAAATATGTAATTTAATTTAGGTAAAATTGTAATTTTGATTATATTAGCACCACCCAGCCATGAGCAACTGATGTTTTTCCAATTAGTTAGATCTGACTTTATTTGTGTGAAAAGAGGAAATACATTTTTGAAGCTTATTTTGAAGCTTTTCTTGAAAGTGAGGTAGCTATCCTGAGGATTCCGTGTATGAGTAGGTTGCCATAGGGGATATCTATCTGTCTATCTATCTATCTATCTATCTATCTATCTATCTATCTATCTATCTATCTATCTGTCTGTCTGTCTGTCTGTCTGTCTGTCTATCTACCTATTGGTATAAATATATGTATACACAAACACACACACTCACATCTATATAGAGATATATATGCATGTATATGTATATAAACACAGATATTTCTATACATCATGTATTTTTAAAAATAAAATTAATTTGGTTTAAAGGATTTAAAATTTTTCTCAGATGCTTCAGAATAATCAAAGAGACTCTGAGGTTCCCAAATGAGGTTGGAGATCATGCTCTGAGTGCTCCAATTTTGGGTAAGTGATCTCAGACCACTCTCTAGTGCACGGGTTCTTAACATGGGGTGACTGAACATATTGGGTTATTTTTAAAAGTATTCTGATAACTGTATTCAGTGTAATGGGTTTCCTTTGTAATACTTTGCACTTTATCACATGCATTTAAGAACAGGATTCTGACAAGGGGTCCATAGGCTTCACTGGACTGACAAAGTGGCACATGACATGAAAAAGGTTAATAATCCCTGATCCAGGGCCCCACACCATTCCTTTTATTAAATATTTGATTATAACTGAGTACATATTTATCTCTGCCCTGTCCCACCCCTCAACAAAAAAAAAATGCCCAAATCTGGGACAATTCAGCTCCTCAGTAACATTTCAAGGGCACAGAATTGAGAAAGTATTAAGAGAAAGCTAGGTGGTACAGTGGTACAATAGATGGGCCTGAAGCCAGGAAGACTAATTTTCCTTAATTTGGCCTCAGACATTTACTAACTGTAAATGACCTTAGGCAAGTCACTTAACTGTTTGCCTCAGTTTCCTCATCTGTAAAATGATCTGGAAAAGGAAATGGCAAACCACTCCAGTATCTCTGTCAAGAAAACCCCAAATGGGATCAAGAATTGGATGAGACTGAAAACAGCTGAGCAACAACAAAATACCTGAATATCTGTACTCTCCTCTCTACTGCTCACCCCCCTCCACACACAGGCACCAGCCCACAGGAACTCTTTGCTGATGACTTGTTGGAAGTTTGGTTTCAGACAAAATGCTTATTACAGAGAAAAAGTTAACACCCTTGCGCCCTAGATGAGGTCTTTAAGAGCAAACCTCACTCAGTATAGCCATTCAACACTAGATTTTTGTTGGAAAAAATGAGCCTCAAATGACATATACGACATGCAGGGTTTTCTTTCTTTCCATTTATTCACAAAACCATAACTTGAAGTCAGTGTTTTTTGAGGTTGCTGGGTTGTTGTTTTGGTTTTTGAATACTACCATTAAGCTGAGGTTGATTTAGGCATGAGAATGAGAATGAGGGGGTGGCTAGGTGGCTCAGTGAATAGAGCACTGGCCCTGGAGTCAGGAGGACCTGAGTTCAAATTCAGCCTCAGACACTTAATACAAAAAACTAGCTGTGTGACCTTGGGCAAGTCACTTAACCCCAACTGCCCTCCAAAAAGCAAAATAAAAAAAAGAATGAGACCTGCTGAAAGAATAAACTTTAATTTCTCATACACCGGGGAGGATACCACATTACTGACCAACTTTCCATTCCTTGATCTTAGGCATCCAGGGAGCTCCAGCATCCAAGACAGCTGTCCCTGCACATGTAATAGCATGACCAGTGTGCCATGCGACTGTGTGCACAGGCATTCTTTACCTGTTTTCTGGACACGTGTGATTCAGGAGGTTGCCGTGAGAAATGATGAAGTCTGTATTCAGCTGCTGAATTGTAGAGACTGATGACTCAGTAGGTATTTAAGTCAATCTACAAACCCTCTGCCTCTCTCTTCCTTTTTGGTTTCTAAGTATGTGGAACGAAAGTTCAAGCTCCACCAGAAGAACCTGGTGGAGAACAAATAAATGGTGTTCATCGCCCACCGGCCTACCACTGGCCCATGAACACGTGGCTATCTAGGCCTCTTTTGTGTTCATTCTTTCCAGACCTTAGTTAGTGAGCCAGCTAGTTAATAAACATTTATTAAGAGCTTGCTGTATACCTAGCCCTGTGTTAAACCCTGGTAATATGAAAAAAGGTAAAAACATGCCTTCAAGGAACTCATACTCTAATAGGGAAGACAGCATGCAAATAATTATGTACAAAGAAGATATAGATACATATATGTATGTATGTGTACATATGTTACATATCTATCTTATATAGGTATGTATGTGCATATACATGTATGTATTTATGTGTGTGTGTGTGTATATATATATATGTATATATATATATATATATATATATATATACTGAGAGAGACATGCACACACAGACATTGCACACTGTAAATGGAAGGTAAGTGCAGGGGAATTCACTGAGAAATGGGAGTTGAGGTGGGGCTGGGAATGGCCTCCTGCAGATAGTGGAGTTTGAGATGAGTCCTAACAAGAGAGGAGAAGCCCTCCGGCTGCTGAGAGCGTTCATTAAGGGCTCACTATGTGCCAAGCGCTGGTAAGCACTGGGTTACAAATACAGACACAGCAATCTTAACCTTAAGAAGTTTACGTTGTAATAATAATGGTTGCTGGCATTTCTATAGCACTTTAAGGTCTGCAAAGTGCTGTGCATATTATTTCTTTTGGTCCTCACAACCCTCTTGGGAGGCAATAGCTATCAATATTCCCATTTTACCAAGGGGGGAAATCAGACTGAAAGAGGTTGAGTCACTTACCCAAAATCCCACAGCTAGTGAGTGTATGAGGCAAAATTTGAACTCAGGTCTTCCTGATTCTGGACTCAGCACTCTACCCTGGGGGATCTAGCTGTCTGTCTCCACCTTTTTCTTATAAGGGAAGAGACTACATTCAAAAGATGCTGCAGGGACAGTTAGGTGTCACAGTGAATAGAGCACCGGCCCTGGAGTCAGGAGGACCTGAGTTCAAATGCAGCCTCAGACACTTGACACACTTGCTAGCTATCTGACCCTGGTCAAGTCACTTAACCCCAATTGCCTTGCCTTCTCTCCTGGCCAAAATGCTGCTAATGGGTGAGGGGGAAGGATCCCAATGCCACTTCAGCTTCTGAAGAGATGGGGAAAAAGTCTGAAAAGTGACTCAGGTTTCAATTAGTGTCTAGGGCCTCTCAAGAAATTATGGCCTGCTCTTCAATTAATAAACGGTCAAAGGATAAGAAGAGACAGTTCTTAAGGGAAGAAATCCAAGCTCTCTACAGTCATATGAAAAAAAAATGCTCCAAATCATTAATAATTAAAGAAATACAAATTAAAACCCCTAGGCCTATGCCCCAAAGAGATCAGAGAATGATGAAAAGGATCTATATGTACAAAAATATTATAGCAGCTTTTTGTAGTGATAAAAAACTGGAAACTAAGGGGGTGCCAATAATTCAGGAATGACTGAATAAGTTCTGCTACATGAATGTAATGAAATGCTGTGGTGCAGATGATTTCAGAGAAACCTAGAAAGACTTGTATGAGCCAATGCCAAGTAGAGTGAACAGAAACAGAAGAACAATGGATATTTTAATGATGACATTGTAAAAGTGAACAATTTTGGAAGATTTAAGAACTCTGATGGATGCAATAGTCAGTTCTAGACAACTGGTGACGAAGGATGTGATCCTCTTCTGACTGAGAGGTGATGGATTCAATTTGCAGAATAAGCCTCATGTTTTTGGATATGACCCATGTGGGGATTTGTTTTCCTTGTCAAGGTATATTTGTTACAAGGGTTTTGTTTTACTTTTTTCTTTTCTAGGGATAGGAAGTGGTAAGGAGAGTGAGAAAAATAAAAAAATTAATGAAAATTGAAATACTTGATAGTTGAAAAAATTTAATTAAAATTTTAAAAAATGATTGCGTGGGCTAGGGAATCACGAATCAAGAGATCAAGCCTCAGAGAGGAGGTTTATCCATAGTGGTAAAGGTGTAATGAGATAAAGAATTCTGAAGAGTGAGTCAAGAGAAAATGTGCAAATGTGCAAATGAACATGTGACATGTATAAGAGATGCTGTGATGGTAGAAAAGACAAGATTTGAGTACAAACTAGATTGTGAGCCTGGGAGACTGTGGGAGGATGATGACACCCTCAGTGATGATAGGAAAACTGGGAAGAGAGAAAGGGTTTAAAGAAGAGATAATGTGTTCTGTTTTGGATATGTTGAGTTTGAGATGCCTGGAGGAAATCCAATCCAAGATGTCAAAAACCCGGTTGCTAAAGCAGTCTAGTTCTGCTTTAGGAAAGAGTTTAGGGCTAGACACACAAATCTGGGAATCATCTGTATAAAGATGGTAGCTGAAACCATGGGAGCTGATAAGGTTATTAAGTAAGATAACATAAAGCAAAGGTTCATAATCTTTTTTATAGCTAAAAAAGTCAGCACCCTTTTAGTTCACTTTCCATGTTGGGACAAAATAAAGCATTCACAAGTTATAGAACATTTAACAAAGAAGGTGTATTTTACCCCAACACAAGAAAGACTAGACAACAGGGATGCATGAACACTTAGTGTCTTTGGATATCACCTCCCCATCTGGAAACATTTCTGGTCAGGATTATTCATGAGGGTGCAGTGACTTGGTTTTAGGCACCCACCAGGTGTGAAACCCAGATTACATGCAGCTGGGACTTAATATGCCCATTCGTGACCTGGAGGCTGTATAAGGAAAGCTAAGGCTAATCAGGTCCCTGGAAAAACTTTGTTTACTTTGAGGTAAAACCACCCCATGTTGTGAATGGGAGGAAAGAAGTTGAGTAAAGGAATTGCTCATCCTATCACATCCTGTCCCTTGGTGGCATGGTCCTAAGGATCTTCCAGAGCATTTCCCACCATTTAAATGCTTATAAGGCCTTTACTGGACAGTTCTTGTGTCAGGGGTAATAGTATTAAGGCAGGGAAAAGGGGGAAAAGGTTTAAAAAAAGTAAACAAAACAAAAATGTAGAGAACAAAAGACAGAAATTCTAGACCTTTCCTTTCCCTGTCCCATTTGGAAATTCTAAATCTTTTACTAGAAAGTCCTAACATGAGCAGTAAAAGAGAAAAAACAAAAACAAAACAAAATGAAAATGTGGAAGAGAACAAGACCAAATAATTCTAAGTCTTTCCTACCCCTTCAGAAAGATCAAGTTTTAAGTCTTTTATTGGACAATCCTCCCATCATGGACAGTGCTGAAGGAAAAGGGAAACTGAAACAAGCAAAGCCAAACAAGAATGCAGAGCACAGAAGCCTTTCCTTCCCTTCGACTTTGTCTTAGAGTCTGGGCCATTTGATGGGTGTTGCCACGTCACTAAAGTTCATGGTGGGTCTCCTAATGCAAGGTGGTGATGAGACACTGAAGCGCACCAAGAGCATCAGAGCCACAGCACAAAGCATGGCAACCTCCAGTACAGTCTGTCTGATTGGAGGTGGTGATGCTGAGCAGGAGCAGCTTGGAGGGCATTAAGGCCGCTGCATGGACATTTCTGGCCTAGCCAACACTGTTGCATCTTACATCAGAATCATCTATGTAAATAAATGCTACGGTTGTAAGCAGCCTGCATGCTATCCCATCCTGACACCAGGGCCCTCCTTATATTGCCACCCACTCAGTAATCCTTGGTCCACCTTCTAAAACCTCCCCTTCCCCAAGAGCCATGTCAAGAGAATGATAAAAAAACAACAACAATGACAACAACAAAAAAAAACTTTGCCCCTTTAGAGACTTCTGCAGAGAGGTTGCTCCCCTCTTCCAGAGTGGCCAAATAAGAACTCTTCCTCACTTATATGCCGTGACTTGTAATTACCACTAAGGCAACTAAACAATCCCCTTTTTTCAGGCAAATATACACCTATCATAGTTACATAGCAACCAGTTTCACCTCTCATGCTATTAGAGAGCAAACCACCTTCCAACATTAGCACTACTCGGTTCCCCAAGCCTTTTATGGGATGGAGTTTTCTGAACGATTCCAGAAAAAAAAAGAAGTTCACCAACTGAAGGGGACCTGAACTACTTCTCTAGGGTGTATGGAGCTAGCTATGTGTAAGGTAAGGAATATCATATAAAAAAATAAACAACTGACCTTGAAAAACAGATCAAAGAGAGAGAATTTGATTCATTCAACTACCTGAAATCTGCAACCAAAAAATGAACTTTGACATCATATTTCAAGATATTGTGAAAGAAAACTATCCAGATCTCTTAGAACCAGAGGGCAAAGTAGAGACATAAAGAATTCACCATTTACCTCTAGAAAGAAACCAATAAAGGAGAACTCCTAGGAATTCATAACCCAAATCCAGAGCTTCCAGGTAGGTCAAAGAAAAAAAAAACACCAAGAGCAGCCAAAGAGAGAATTCAAGTACAGTCAACAACATCCAGGGAAAGCTGACCTTGGCTTTTTTTTTTTTTTTTTTTTTTTTTTTTTTTTGCCCTCTTGGGCAGCCTCCTCCGGTACTCACCAAGCTAATCCCTTTGCCTGAGCAGGAAGGAGGACTCTCCATCCACAACCAGGAGGGCTTTTGCAACAGGGAACCAGACAGAGTCCTACCAAATAATCCCTCTCTTTATTTGCAGTGCTCTTCCCCCAGCTTAACTATATTGTGAATTATCTCATTTCATTTTATCCCAATCTGCCTAGACTAACAAATATTGTAGGCATTAACACTAGCACCCTTTTTGTTCAGGTTTGGGGTAAAATGAGGCACTCTAAAGTCACTGAACATTTAACAAGACAGGTATACTTTGCCCTAACACAGTGAGAATATGTGAAAAGGATCTGGTAGCATTTATTGGAAGTAATCTGGGGTTATTAGGTTTGTCAATACTTTTTTTCTGTATTCCTGTGACTGTAACTAGTCAGAAAAGTTTGCTTTTGCCTGGGAATGAATCCAATATACCTTCATCAATCCTTCCCCAGGGCTACCTGAATCAAAACAAATGAACTTAGTAGCCTAATGTATGGTAAACCTTAAAACCCCAAGTACTGGGGTAAGGACTCAGTATCAAAAAAAAAAATCTGAGAAAACTGGAAAGTAGAGTGGTGGAAACTAGATATATACTAGCATCTCAAATTATACACCAATAAGCTCCAAAAGACTTAGACATAAAGGGTGACATCATAAACATATTTGAGGAACAAAAAATAAATTTTCTTTCATATCAATGAATAGGAAAACAGTTCATGACTGAAAAAAATATGGTATGCCATAGAAGTAAAATGGACAATTTTGATTACATAAAATTCAAAAGGATTTTTAATGAGCAAAATAATACTGTTAAAATTAGAACAGAAAGAGGAAATTAGAGAAAAAAATCTTTGCAGCAAGTTTCTCTGATATGGGTCTTATTTTTAAGATAAACAAGAAGTTAACTCAAATATATAAGAATAAGTCATTTCTTAACTGATGATTGGTAAAAGGCTATGAATAAGAAGTTTTCTGAAGAAATGCAAGCTATCTATAGTCAAATTTTAAAAAAGTTACATATCACTAATAATTAGAGAAATGCAAATGGAAATAACTCTGAATTTAGATCTCAAATGAGCAAAAACAACAAAAAAAGAATATGAAAAATGTTAGAGGGGTGCTATGGGAAAATAGGCATATTGATAAACTCTTGCTCAAGCTGTGAACTAATCTAATCATTATGGAAAGCAACTGGGAAAAGCAAACCCCAGAAGTTACTAAACTATTTGTACTCTTTGACTCAGACTCAGCAACACTCCCCTCCCAGATCTATAATCCAAAGAGATAAAAGAAAAAGGAAAATTATCCACATATACTAAAATATTTATAGTAGTTCTTTTTGTAGTGGCAAAGAAATGGAAACTAATGGGGGGGGGTCAGTAGATGATATAAGAAATGATAATGCCATAAGAAAGAATGAAAGAGATTGTTTCAGGGAAACATGAGAAGATTTGGAAAAACTGATGCAAAGTGAAGTGAGCAGGACCAAGAGAATGACTATACAAACTCTGAAAGACTTAAAAAACTCTGATCAATACAAAATCAACCATGATTTTTAAGGACTCATGATGAACTATATCACCTACCTCCTAAGAGAGTAGTGATGGACTTGGGTGCAGAATTTTATATACATAGATACATATTATTATATTAATATATACACACACATATATACATTAATTAATATGCATATATCTATTATATGTGCATATTAATTAATAAACAAACATTTATTATACATCTCTAATGTGTCAGGCACTGTGCTAAGCACTGGGGATACAAATATACAAAAAAAAAGATAATCTCTGATCTCAAGGAGCTTACCATCTAATATCAGAAGACAATACATAACAAGAAGCTGAAGAGTTGTTGGAGCGAAAGGGGATTAGAAGGTATTTAAAGTGGAGGCATGATGGGCAAGTCAGAGAAGTCCCAAAGTAGTATAGCCAGGTTCATGCACACACACACACACACACACACACAATTTGTTTTGCTTAAGTATGTATATTTGTTATGAGGAGGTTTTCATTTTTCTTTCAATGGGGAGAGGAGGTGAAAGGCAGAGAAAACTGATTTTTGTTAGTTGAAAAAAAAACCCCAAGGAACTGAATAATTGGAGATGGGCAAATGTTATCCTGATATTTAGGGGAAGAAAATGCAATCTGAAAAAAAAACCCAACAAAAAACAAAAACAACTATTAATCAGTGAGTTTGATTTTGATTCCTGGGCAAATTCTAAAATGTATTTGCTACTGATGCTCCTAATTCCTTTTTTAAAAAATCAAATTGGTTTATTTACTTTTAATTTACAACATTCAGTTCCACAGTCCCTTGAGTTTCAGATTTTCTCCTCCTCCCTCTCACCCCCCCCCATCATAATAGCCTGTACTCGAATATAGGATGTATAAATATCTTTGCATTAATCATTAGTCAGGTTGTAAAGAAGGATTATAACTGATGGAATGACCAGTGAGAAAGAGGAAACAAAACAAGAAAAAGAAACACAGCAAGTAGTTTGTTTCAATCTGCATTTAGACTCCTCATCTCTTTCTCTGGATGTGGATATCTCTTCCAATCGTGAGTCTTTTGTAGTTGTCTTATAACCTTACATTGCTGAGAGGAGCCCAGTCTATTGAAGTTAGTCATCACACACACGTTGTATCTATGATTGTGTACAAATTTCTCCTGGTTCTGCTCTTCTTGCTAAGATGCTCTTAATTCCTACAAAGTTCCAGCTCCACTCACACAGAGCCTGGATTCATCTTTGGGGTAGCCTGTCCCTTACAAAGAGATTCAGGTTTTTCTTACATACTCTGACTCATTATGTCCCCATCCTGTAGTAAAGCTCTAGGGAAAAATGTCACAAAGCTGAAGTATGGCTTAGATCCATTATTCCCAGAGGGATTAACAGTGTCTGTTCTAGAACAGATACACATATACAGATATAGATAGATCTAGAACTGTGTTTGTGTACATACATTCAATGTACAGATATTATGTATATGACGATAGCTATTTATTTCTTCCATAATGAAAGAAATGCTCATGTACCTGGGACCTATCCCACACAGAAAACCCGGGAAGCTTTTTTTTTGGAGGAATGATGATGATATATAAAAGGAATGCCTTCAAGAGACTGTAGAGCATGCATGGATATTCTGTAATTGGTTTCCATTTGACTAACCATGTATTGAAGAAGAGGCTCTTTGACTGGCTGCAAAGGCATCAAAAAAAGTCTCAGTTTCAACCACCTCCTCTTGGAAGCATTTGGTGATACCTTTATTTATGAGATTTGGAAAGAGACAATAGTATAAGGGGAGAGGCTATGGGACCTTCTACTCTCTGAAGCTGTATGGCCCTATGAAATGGCCTTGGTCCTTGGCCTCTTAAATTTTTTTCCCTTTTAGGCGATGGAGACTGGGGCCTCCATGACCTTGTGAGGTTTGAAAGATCGGGAAGGTACTCTGGCATCTTTGTCCAATGGTCCAAATTTTAGAGGTAATGCAGTATCAATGCTTTGAGGAGCAAGAAATTGTATTTTTTCAAGAACCCAGCCCAGTGGTTCCTGAGACAAGGACTTACATTGCAGAGATGATGGTTTTGGTTGTGAATCTGGTGGGATCAATGCTATATAGGATCTAAGCTAAGTTTTGAGTTGATTCCATACCCAGCAACTGAAGTGGTGGAGGGAAGAGCATGTCCTTGAGGTGTTGGGGGCTTCAGTTTGTACTTCTGTCTTTGCTATATTGCTAAATCTTAGTAAAGGCATTCACTTCACAGTAGGTGGTTAAATGGAACTGAACCAACAGTCATGACCTCTGAGACTAGGGGGAACACAACTGGGGACTGATCAAGTGTATCAAAGGAACAACTCCAAACCCTCAGCCTACCCTAGAATGATAAGGAAAAAATGTGCCATCCTGGCTCTGAGGAAGTAGGATAGAAAATATTCACTACATTTAAAATAGAAAATAGTCTTAAGTGTGCATTAAGAAATACTTATAAATAATCTATAATTTCTATTATACTCTTCTGAGAGGTAAAGACAATTTTGTAGGACTGCTGAATTTATTCACCTCAAATCTGTCAGCCACTAAGCATTAATTAAGCACTTACTGCATGCCAGGCACTGTGCTAAGCACTAGAGATATAATCAAAAGCAAAAACAGTCTCTGCCGTCAAGAAGTTCATAGTCTAATAGGGGAGAGAACATGCAAACTATTTTGTACATAGAGGATAAATATTAGATAATTCACAAATAGAAGGCACCAGTATTTAGGGGGAACTGGAAAGGCTTCTTGCAGAAAGCAGGACTTTGGTTGAAACTTGAGGGAAATGAGAAAAGAGAGGTGGTGATGGAGAGGGAGAGAATTTTAGGTATGGAAAGACAGCCAATGAAAACGCATAGAGTTGGTGATGGAGGGCCTTGTGAGAGGGAAAAGCAAGACATTAATACATTCTGAGTAAATCACAAAGGCAAGATCAGAGGTTCCCAGACTTATTTGGCATGCCACCTCCTTTTTCACAAAAAAGTGCCCCCTGGAAATCTGTTTTCTTTAATCATTTAATGTTTTTTTATTGTCATTTCAAAAAATAAGTTTTAATGATGCATCTCAAATTTAATAATTTATTGTAAATTTGTGGATTTTTTCCTGCATTGAAATTTTGGAGATGTGATATTATGTCATGTAACTATATAGTATCATATAGATACATGCCAGACTTTTGGACTTCTGAACAATGTACTCTCCTGCCAACACTTGCTTGTTAAGACTTGTCAGCAAATTTGACCATTGATCAGTTATAACTTACATTTTGTGTGTTTATAGGAAAATAATGTAATAACTATGACTTTAACTCTGTTATATAACAAATGAATCACGTATGAACAATTTTTCAAATTTTTTCTTCTTTTCTTGTTTCCACTGCCCCCTTATTTTTATTCAATGCCCCCCCAAATGCACTTGAGGCAACTACTGCCCCTCCCTCCCAAGGAGTAGTATTACCTACTTTTGGAACCTATAGACTCTTCTAGCCAGGCTCTTTAGTCATTATGTTGACTAGCATTCGTTGTGTCTGCTGTGTACTGTATTGAGCACTGGAGAAAAGGAAAAACAAAAACCAGTCCCTGTTATTAAGAATCTCAGTCCAAACTGGGAGACAACATCCAATAAAGGACAAATTAGGGATAGTCTCAGATGAAAGACACTAAGTTTTAAGAGCAGTAGGAAAGGCTTTCTGCAGAAGGTGGGACTTTAACTGACTCCTGAAGGCAACCAGGGATGCTAGATGGTGGACATGAAGATGAAAGAAGTTCTAAACATAGAGGACAGTCAGTTAATGTGCTTGGAGTCAGGAGATGGAGTATATTCAAAGAATACAAAGGAAGACAGTGTCACTTGATTACAGAGTATGCAGAGGGGTGTAAGGTATAAGAAGACTAAAAAGATAAGAAATGGCCAGATTATAAAGGACTTTGAAAATCAGACACTGTTTTACATTTTGTCCTTGAGGTAACAGGGAGCCACTGAAATTTACTCAACAGGGTGGTGATATGGTCAGATATGCATTTTAGGAAGATGACAGATAAATGGAGGATGGACTGGAATGGGGGAAAAGTGGAGGCAGGGAGACCTATCAGCAGGCTACTGCAATAATCCAGGGGTGAGATGATGAGGACCCTCACCGTGGTGCTTGCAATGTGAGGAGAGAAAGGGGCATGTCAGAGAGATGTTACAAAGGTAGCTACAACAAGACTGGACTGCTGATTTGATTTGGGAGGTGAGAATGAGGAGTTAAGGATGACAGCTATGTGTTTGGGAGGATGGTGGCATCCTGGACAATAAGGGGGAAGTTAGGAAGAGGGGACAGTTTTGGGGAAAAGATAATGAGTTCAACTTTGGGCAAGTTGAGTTTAAGATATCTATGGTACTTTCAGTTCAAGATGTCTAATAGGCAGTTGGAGAACTGAGACTGGAGGTCAGGAGAGTGACTAGGGCTGGATAAATAAATCTGAGAACTAGAGATATAGTTGAATTCATGGAAGGAGCTGAGATCACTAAGTGAAAAAGTATAGAGGGAGAAGAGAAGAGGGTCCAGGAGAGAGCATTGAAGGACCTTCATGTTTAGTGGGGGTGGCCTAGGAGAAAAGTCAGCAAAGGAGAGTGAGAAGCAGTTAGGTAGGAGGAGAACCAGTGTGGTGGGTAAAACGTGAAATGACTGAGGTAACAAAGACTTGAGCTTCTGAGCATCTTGATTTATTAAGCAATGCATGTCAACTGGCCAACAAATTAGGACCAGGCCCCCTTCCTTAGTTTAGGGCTGAACCCCAAATAGACAGACTCATACATTAAAAACAATGAATATAACCAATTAATTAAAAAGAAACAGCACTACTTTAGGTAATCTGATTTCTTTTTTAAAAATTGCATTTATTTATTGTCATCTGAATTCTAATTGGAAGAAAGATTAGACACTTTCCAAGCTGGGAGAGAGAGAGCAAACAGGTACAATCTCCTGAATTAAGAAAAAAGAGACATCCTATTCCCCCCAATTGTCTTTTAACAGTCAAAGGAACATGGAAACAATAACTGATTGATCAGTATGGGACCAGTTTTCAGATAAGATACATAGACTATTTAAGATGTACAATTGTGAGAAAACTCCCTGCATCAATCTAACCTAGGTCCTTAGTTAAAGGTTTCCAAATAGCAGATAAAGGTGGTTCAGCTTCCCAGCCACACAGGGCTAGGTTCATACAAGTCACTGAATCCCCATGACAGAATAAAGTTTTCTCACAAGACAGAAATTGGACTAGAGTCATAACTAAATAGAAAGGGAACTGAACTAGTTCCAGAATTGAGTTATGAGATGGAGTCAGTGTGGCTCACTCACAATTAACCAGTTGCTGTCCTGATCCTCTCAATTCCCTCACCAAGAAAGAGTAGTGTCATGAAAACTTAAGAGAGAAAAAAGGACCAAGAAGACTACTCAACAGTGTCAAAGACTACAGAAAAGGATGATGATTGAGAAAAGGTCACTGGATTTGACAATTGAGAGATAATGAGCAACATTGGAGAGAGAAGTTTCAGTTGAACAATGAAGTTGCCAGCCAGACTGAAAAGAATTAAGAAGAAAAGAAGGGGAGAAAGTTGAGGTATCTATCACAGACAGCCTTCTACTTTTTCAAGGAGTTTAGTCTGGAAAGGGAGGAGAGACGCAGGATGAGAGGTAGAGGAGATGAATGGATCAAATGAGGGTTGTTGTTGGTTTTTTGTTTTTTTTTTTTTGAGGATGACAGAGACATGGCCATGTTTCCAAGCAGTAGGGAAGCAGCCAGTAGAGAGAGAGCAAATGAAAATAAATGAGAATAGGGATGGTAGTTGGGGCAATCTGCTGGAGAAGACTGGTTGGAATGGAATTGTTTGTATGTGTAGAGACTTTTGCCTTAATAAGAAGAGCCATGAAAAGAGGGTGAAAGAATAGATAGTGGTAGAATGCATCTGAGTGACTTGAAATGAGAAAGAAGGGAGGCTTCAATTTTTTTTTTCAGCGAAATATTAGGCAAGGTTCTCAGCTAAAACACTGGAGGCAGGGGGAGCCAAGAAAAACTTGAGGAAGGATGCCAAAGTTTGGCAGAGCCACTTTGGTGAGTGGAATAGTGAACTGATAAAGGGATTGAGTTTTGCAACAAGTTTGTAGTGGACACAGCATGGGTTAGTGATTTTCTCCAACTTCATCAGATTACAAATAGGAGCAAAGGCAGTGGATATTGGGAGTAATCCAAGGCTGGAGTTTGGAAGGACAAGATCTTTGATAGGATAAAGGGGCAAGGAATTTGAGAGAAGAGGGCAAGATAGGGGGCTGGTTCACCAAGGGACTGAGTTGAGATAGAGTATAGCCAATGTTGAAATGATAGCTTAGGAAAGAATTGAGAGGTGGAGGGATGGTGAGTTCCGGATGGATGAGTCATGGTGAGAATGAAGAACAAGGTTTGAAGTTGTAAGGCAGAGGGATAGGTGAAATGACAGCTGATTATAAAGCAATTTCAGTTTATGCACATGGATATGGAGCATTTATAGGTGATGGCACAATCAAGGTTATGGCCATTTTTATGTGGCTGTGGTAGGGTGGATAAGTAGGATGCTGGAAATGAATAAGTTGAGAAGTTGGTAGATAAGAGCATTTGAAAAAATGTTGAACATATGTATGTTAAAGTCCCCCAGTATGAGGACAAGTGTTAGGGAGAAGAGGAAGACTGCAGGCAAGGAAATGAACTGCTTAAGGAAGGAAGGAGAGTATTCAGAAGGCTGGTAGATAACAGCTACAGAATCTTGAGTGGATATAAATATGGATTGCATGATCCTCAAAGGAGGAGAAGTACTGATAATGATATGGCCTAAGGCACAAAGAAAAATAATTTTAAAGGATATCTAGTCATCTCTTATTGCAATGTTTATAATGAACATTTATAAAAAGATCATGATGAAGACAATTGTAACTTAGGTGCCAACAGCCATTTTAGAATGTAAGAAAGCATAAAAACTCTATTTAAAAATCAATAGAGCCCTTCAAATTAGAGCATCACACACTTGAATACTTGGTGACTTCAACACAAAGGTGGGTATTAGGGGCACAGGCAGAGCCAAGATGGTGGAGCAGAAGGAAGAAGGATGGTAAGCTCCCCCCAAAATACTTCCAAAACAGAGCTAGAAAATGCTTCAGACCAAATTCGACTTGGATATCCAAGAAAGAAATTATAGTGAGCCACTTTTTCTAGCCCTAGTCAACACAGAGAGACAAATAATTCTAAAGATGCTGGAAATGGGATATGGCCAGAAATATACAACACAGAGCATTCCAACACCCAGGGACTGTGCTCTAGGGCAAGATGAGACCCCAGCCCCATTCTGGGGCCTGACCTCATACAAGGCACAAGAACAGGTACCAACTGACAGCTTTGTTATATCCTACTCAGTTCTGGGTCACAAGTCCATGTGGGATGAGAAAGGGACCAAGATCAAGTGGTGGCATTCCAGGGTAAGAAGTCATAGACTTGTATATCCAGCAAACAATGGAGTTGAGTCTTATTTCCAATTTATAACCTAATTGAAACATGAAAAAGGATAATCAGGGCAGGAATCTCAAGCCAAATTCTGTTACTCTGAACCGTCAGAGCTTTCCAGATGACTAACAGTAGCCGAATCCAACAGTAGTCTCATGTTGATTTCAGATACAAATCCAGATCAAGAACTTGCAGAGCTCATACCATGGGGCACTGATCAGATTCTGCCCTGGATCAGACCGTTTTGGGACCACCGAAAGCTTGCAAGTGCCCAGCTTTAGTCATATTTGAGATCCTGGAATAAAACAATACTCATTACTCCAAGAAAGCATCAACAGGACTAACCCAGACCTTCCCTCCAGAAATGTGCAGAGCCCATCTGATGACCGAATGAAATTAAAGAATCTCACCATAAAAAGCTATTATAATGACAAGGACATTAAAGACACAAACACAGAAAAGAGAATGACTCCGAAACCTTTATTAATCAAAGCCTCAAAAAAACCCAGAGCTCGAGCCCAAATTCAACTAAAATTCCTGGAAAAGATGAAGAGTTAAAAAAAATTTAAATGATATTATAAATGAAACATGAGTGCTGGAGGAAAAAAATGGAAAAGAAGTAAGAGCTATAGGTGGAATTGGAAAGGAAATTAACAGCATGACCCAAGAGGCATATAAACTTGACCAAACTACAAATTCCCCCCAAATTAAAATAGACTAAATAGAAGCCAATGGTTCCATGAGACAACAAAAAAAAAATTAAAATAAGTCAAAAGACTGAAAAAGGAGAGAAAAATGTGAAGTATCTCTCAGTAAAAACAACTTACTTGGAAAAGAGATTAATCAGAAAAAATACTAAGAATTATGGAGTACCTGAAAGCCACGGTGCCTTCCCCCCAAAAAAAAGATCCTAGATGTCATATTACAAGAATCTTAAAAGAAAACTGATCAGATCTTTTAGAACCAGAGGGCAAAGTAGAAATAGAAAGAATCTATCAATCACCTTTTGAAAGAAATCACAAAATGAAAACTACCAGGAATATCATAATCAAAAGCCAGAGTTTCCAAATCAGATCAAATAAAAAAATACAGTGAGATTTATTGCAGCTCTCTTTGTGGTGGTAAAAAACTGGAAATTTAAGGGATGCCCATCAATTGGGGAATGGCTGAACAAGTTATGGTATATGAATGTGATGGAATATTATTGTGCTATAAGAAATGGGAAGGAGATTGACTTCATAATTACCTGGAGAGGCTTATACGAATTGTTGCTGAATGAGAAGAGCAGAATTTGTACACAGTCACAGATACATCATATGTGTGACGACCAATTTTGAAAAACTGGACTCTTGTCAGCATCGCACAGTTAAAAGACAACTCTACAAGTCTCAGGATGGAAGAAGATGTCTACATTCAGAGAAGAATCCAGAAAGATCAGAGTTTAAAAGGAGACTGAAGCAATGCATGCTATCATTTCTTTTCTACGTTTGGCTTTCGTTTCTCTTTTCTCACTGTTCACTCCACTGGCTATAACACCTATACAACCAGACTATTGTACAGAGTGAAAGAGTCTGCAGAT
>CM053596.1:63165674-63240984 GCA_028646575.1 Pseudocheirus occidentalis
CTCTTTTCTCACTGTTCACTCCACTGGCTATAACACCTATACAACCAGACTATTGTACAGAGTGAAAGAGTCTGCAGATCCTATACATGATTGTATGCCACCATGGGGGTGGGGAGTGGGGAGGAAGGGGAGAAAAATCTGAAACTCAAGTGACTCTGGAACTGAATCTTATAATCTAAAAGTAAACAAACAAGTCAATAAAATAAAAAAAATAAAAAATACAGTGAGTAACAAGAAAAAAAGAATTCAAGCACCAAGGAACCACAGTTAGAATCACAACAATTTACCAACCATCATAAAAGAAGATCAGAGAGTTTGAAATATATCCCAGAAAGTAACTGGCTCACAGCCAAGAATAACTTACCCAGCAAAACTGAGTAAAATCTTACAGGGGGAAAAAATCAATCTTTAATGAAGTAGAGGACTTCCAAGCATTCTTGATAAAAAGACCAAAGCTGTATAGAAACTTTGAAGTTAAAATACAGAAGTTAAAAGAACACAAAAAGGTAAACATGAGTAAAAATAATAAAGGACTAAATAAACTGTTTATAACTTGGAGAAATGATGTGTCCCTTCTGAAACCTGTCACTGTCGTAAGTCATAGTGTGTGCCAAATGAGACAGAAGGCCCGGATTATGTTGTCTTGATGAAATCAAGAGAAAATTGAAAAGGGAGGGGAAGAAGTATATACTCAGTGGACTAATGGGAAAGGAAGGTTAGGGGAGATTATCTCACATTATTGTTTAATTCTATAAAAGGAGTAGCTGATGCTTGAACTTCACTCAACTGAAGAATGGATGAACACAAAGTTGGGTATGGAAATACATTTCACTAAACAAAGAAAAGGGAAAAAATGGAAAAATGGAAACTAGAGGGAAGAAATATTAAGGGAGAGATTGGTCCTAAGCAAAATAAACCCTAAGGATGTACAAAAGTATTTATAGTTCTTTTTGAAGTAGCAAAGAATTGGATCTGAGAGGTGCCTATCCATATGGAATGGCATGATACACAAACATAATGGACTACTATTGTGCTGTAAAGAAATCATCAAAGGAATGATTTCAGAGAGACCTGGGGAAGACTTGTATGAACTGATGCCAAGTGGAATGAGCAGAACCAGAAGAACAATTTATATAACGATAACACTATTTTGAAGACAAGCAACTTTGAAAGACTTCAGAACTCTTGATTAGCAAAATGACCAATTGCAATTCTAAAGGACTAATGATGAAATATACACTACCTACCTCTTGCTGGAGACAGACTCAGTATGCAGAACAAACCACATATACGTGTATACACACATATATACACACACATATATATATATATAATTTACATATATACACACATGTATACCTCTGTGTGTATTTCTCTTAGGTATGGCCAATGTGGAAATTTGTTTTGCTTGACTATACTTTTTTTTTTTTTAACACCAAGGATTTGCTTTTCTTTTGTTCTCAGTTTGGGAGGGGAGATAGGAAGGAGAGGTAGGATTTTGCTGATAGAAAAATGTAAAATTTACTAATAAAAAAACAAAGGTTAAATATTGCAAAAATGTTGGCAAATAAGGCTCAGGTTTGAGAAAAGAAAGGGGTCAAGGGGTTTATAGATTTCTCAGAAGTCTCATGCTTATATATCTTGAATACTTTCATAAGACAGATGATGAAAAGTGGGAAATGGAAAAAAAATTGCAAGGTGTTGACCTTGCCACATCAATAATAATAAATAATAACAGCTTATATAGGACCTACTATATGCCAGGGACTGTACTAAGTACTTGACAAATATGACCTCATTTGATCCTCTCAGCAATGCTGGAAGGTAAGTGCCATTATTACCATTTTACAACTGAGGAAAATGAAGCAGGCAGAGGTTAAGTGACTTGTCCAAGGTCACACAGTAAGTGTTGGAGGATGGACTTGACTCCAGATGTCCAGCACTCACCTAGATGCCTCCTATAAAAGTCTAAGCGTTGTTAAACTGTGCAGTGACTGACACATGCTAAGTGCTAAGAAATGCTTGTTTCTTTCCTTCCAATATAAAGAAGTTGTCATAAGGAAAAGGCTTAAGGAGAACATCCTAGTGGGCAAATGTTTGATCGTCTTGCTAAGCAGAAAAATGGCAATTAAAGCCATGCTAGTTTAAAATATAAGCTCACATGACAATGGAAGGGGAGGGCAGAAGATTGTGAACCATAAATCTTATATATATATATATATATATATATATATATATATATAAATATATGCACACACATGAAATCTTTTCTAAAATAGCGTGTATGGAAGCATACATAAGTCTAAAGAAAGTATTATGAAATGAACAGGAAGACAACACAGAACACTGAACCAGCCTATCACTCTTTCTAGAATGCTTTATTTTCATCATCAGCACATTTGAACTCTAAACACTCAAGGCCCTGGAGAGACATATAAAGAAGCAGACATGAGACTTAGGAAGAAAGTTAGAAAGAGCTGCTGGACTCAACCAAATATACACCAAAGAAATCATTACTGAAGGCAAAATAATCTTAAGGCACTGAGGGTTTGCTTAAGAAAAAAAAAAAATCTATTTTTGAACCCTTCTACTTACTCCCTATTTCAATGAAAAACAAAACCTTTAGGAGTGGCTAGGTGGCGTAGTGAATAGAGCAACAGCCTTGGAGTCAGGAAGACCTGAGTTCAAATGTAGCCTCAGACACTAAACACTTACTAGCCATGTGACCTTAGGCAAGTCACTTAACCCCAATTGCCTTTCTTTCCCCCCCTCCAAAAAGCAAAAAACAAAAACAAAATAAAAACGAAAACCTTCGTAACAAACATGCATTGTCAAGTAACACAAATTCCCAGAGGGCCATTTCCAAATGTATACATATTTCATTCTACACCCTAAATCTATCACTTCCCTGCAGGAGATGGGCAGCAAGTTTCATCATGAGTTCTCAAAAATAATTGTTAGTCAGTGTTGATCAGTGTTCTTAAGTCTTTCAGAATTGCTTGTCTTTACAAGTTTCATCATTATTGTAAAATTATTCTGGTTCTGCTAATTTCCCTCTGCATTAGTTCATGCAAGTTTTCCCAGGTTTCTCTGAAACCATCATTTTTTTTTATTAAACTCTTCTTTGTTTGCTTCTGTACATCACATGCCCAATCTTTTCCATTAATCTACCTTTCACGGCCTCAGACACTTAACACAAAAAACTAGCCGTGTGACCTTGGGCAAGTCACTTAACCCCAACTGCCCTCCAAAAAGCAAAAAAAAAAAATCTACCTTTCAATTTTTATTTTATTAAATTTGTTTATCTACTTTTAGTTCACAACTTTCAGTTCCACAATCCCATGAATTCCAAATTTTCTTCCCTTCCCTGTCCTTCCCTCTCTCCCCATGGCAGTACACAGGCTCTACAAATACCTTTGCATTAAGCATTATGTTGTAAAGAAGAATTATAACCAATGATGTGAACAAGAAAGAAGGGACAAAACAAAACTAAACACAAAAGAGAGAGCAAGTAGTTTGCTTCAATCTGCATTCAAACCCCATAGTTCTTGCCTCTGGATGTGGATATTCTTTCCATCGTGAGTCTTCTGGAGTTGCTTGCATTGCTGAGAGGAGCCCCGTCTATCGAAGTTATTAGTCATAGATACGATGTGTCTATAATTATGTACACCTTCCTGGGAAGGAAATTTCACAACTAGGCTCACTGGAACATTGCAAAATTGTGTCACCCAGCTTCAACTTGGCCCTCTCTGTAAGTATGGCAATCTTTTTGCTCACCCCTAATGGGTTCCCTAACTCCCCACAGCAGCTTTTCTGGAACTTCTCTTTGTTATTGCCTCATGAAAACCTCCAAATTAGGGTTCATTTGGGAGTACTTGGAATTCAGTGAAGTATACAGCACCTGTCCTTTCAGCTGAATCTTGAAACAATTTTTCATTAAGGAATTAGTTATTTGCATACTTAAAAATATACAAAATGTCATTTTCACATGAACTGCTGCATAGATTGTATCTGTGATCCAGTGACCCTGGCCCTCTTGCTGTTCTTCACAGGATGCTCCATCTTTACTCTAGCACTTTCACTGGTTGTCTCTCATGCCTGGAACTCTCTCCTCTTTGCCTTATACTTTGAATTACAGGTAATGACTCCTCTTTTGCAGTAAGCCTTCCCTCATCCTTCTTTAGCTTAATGTCTTTCAAAATTGCCCCTCAATTATCATTTGCAAATAGTCTGAATGCTGTGTATCTCCCCTGCTCCACCCTGTCCCTCACTGTGAGTTGAAGAGGAGTGTTTTGTGTGTGTGTGTGTGCCATTTTTTGTATCCCAAGCATTTATGCAGAATCTGGCATATTGTAGTTCAGTCACATCTGCCTCTTCATGACCCCATTTGGGGTTTTCTTGGCAAAGATGCTGGAACAGTTTGCCAATTCCTTCTCTAGCTCATTTTACAGATGAGGAACTAAGGCAAACAAGGTTAGGTAACTTGCTTGGGGGTCACATAGCTAGTAAGTGTCTGAGGCTGGATTTGAACTCTGGCAGGATGATGAGTCTTCCTGACTCCTGGCCCAGCGCTTTTATCCACTGTACCACCCAGCTGCCCAGTGTGATATACAGCAGGCTTAGGTGACTGACTTTTCCAAAGCTTCCCACACCATTCCTTCCAACTCTCTCTGGTCTTTTACTTTACTAAGAAAATTAAGACCATTCAATATGAGCATCCTTTTCTCCCAGGGTATTCCCAGGAAAAAAACCCCTCATTCTATCAATGAAACTGCATTTTCCTGCAACTATGATCTATTTTATGATTGTCTTTTTGTGATTGTCTTCACCCCTTATTTGGTTAAAAACTCCCCCCCTTGCCCTAGCTATGAAAGACATTCAATCTGGTTCTTTTCTCATTTTTAAGTTGTGTGAGATCAAATAACCATTTTGCTTACTTTGGCATGTAATCCAAATTTTAGGCAAAAAGCATTCTAGTTTTTCAGAAGTACATTTTCAGCCAAGTAATTAACTTCTTAGGCTTATTAAACACTGGGCTATTGAGTTTAACTGATTCTTCCTATATTATCTGTTCTACTGATCTACTTTTTCATTTTTAAATCAGTATTGCAGTTTTGATAATTACTGCCTGAAATTATGATTTGGAGATGAGAAAGGTTAATCCCTATTCAGTCCCCTCCCATTCTGCCCCACCCCTAATTTCTGAAGAGCTTACTAGGGAGAAATAGGTACAAATGGTAAGAAAATAAAGCAATTTGGGGAAGTAGGAAAATCACTAACAACCATGGAGGGTGGGGTGGGGAATCTGTAAAGACTGTAGGAGATGATATTTTAGCTGAACTTTAAAGGGAGGTAGGGATTTTAGTAAGTGGAGGTGAGGAAGAGGTACAGTCATGCATTCCTGGCACAGTCAATAGCCCATACAAAAACAAAAAATGGAGAAATGGAAATGTAACAGGCAGGGAATGGTGAGTGTGCCAGTTTGGTTCAAAATAATACAGCAAGGGGTAGTAATGTAAAATCAGTTCAGAAAGATGAATTAAGACTTAAAAGGGCTTTCAATATCTGTGTTTTATCCTAAATGTAATAGGGAGCTGCTGACATTTTCTGAAGAGAATGACACGGTAAGATCTATGTCTTCAGAGTACCACTTTGCTGTCTGGAGGCCAGAACAAGGGGAGACTAGAGGCAGTAAGACAAACTAGGAAACTGTGGCAATGGTCTAAGCAAAAGATGATGAGGAACTGAACTGGTGTAATGCTTTTGGGAATGGAAAGAAGGGGACAGACAGAAGAAATGCAGAGGAAGAGGCAAGAAAAGTAGTTCAATGTATATGGGATGGAGATGTGATATACCTGTGTCAAAGGGAAAGGATATGAATGACGACAATGAAGACAAAAAGGCAGGAAAGGAGTCTGAGAAGGGACACTGAGACAGGCAGGAGAACCAGGTGAGAACAGTCGTGAACACGTGGGGAAGATTACTTCCAGAGGAGGAAGTAATCAATAGTGTTAAAAGCTGCTGAGGCCAGAGAAGGACGAGATCTGAGGTTTAAGAAAAGGCCACTGAATGAACAAAAAAGATGAAATACAGAATAAAATGTACAAGAATTGTCACAAAGTGAAATGGGGCTTGTTTGCCTTTGCCAGTAGGGTCTCTTTACAAGATGTCTTGACCACTCCTGTTAGATTGTATAGGAAACTTCTCAGTCAAGTTCTGAGGTCCCTTCTGACTTTAAGACTTTGTGAATGTGCTCTTCTGCCTAAACAACATTTTAATGCTGATAAATAATTCAGAGGCTAAGCCAGCCCCATTCCTGTGTGATCCATGTTCATGGTTAATTCCTCTCAGGTGTACAGCCAGACCTACACGCATGTGAACACAGTGCCCTCTGGAGGCAGCACCCTGCCCCTTGAAAAAAGTAGCTTTCCCTTGAGGACTTGCATTTGCACCAAGGAGTAAGGCAAATCTTCTGAGTCTCTACATAAGAAATATTACTGTGGTTCATTCTTGGATTTTCAAATAGGCATTTCTGAACATTCATCTGTAGTTCTCAAGCTTTCCCCAGCTCTTTTCCAAATAAATAATCAATTAAAAGAAATAATTTTTAAAAAAGCAACCGTATTTGTTGCCATCCATACACACTCCTTTTTATTGGACAATTAACAAGAAAAAAATCATTTGGCACAAGAATGCCAATTTATTATTTTTTTTGGACACAAACACAAAATATCCCTGCAAGCAAAAAAAAAAAAAAATTACATCACAAAACTGAAACAATCAACGTTCTATCAAAACACCAGGCTATGACACCCCCTCCCCTCCCTTAATAGTTCATAAAGTACCTCATATTGCTAAACATACATCCAAATCCAAATTTAATAAAATACCGTTTGAAACATTACAAGTCTAACAATTTAGAAACAAAAGTACATCAGTTAAAAGAACAAATGCAAACATTTTACAATGAAGTTTAAGCCATTAGACATAGAAAGATCATGAAAATGTCAATAGCAAGGGATAAGAAAATCTTTTACAAGGAAAAAACCTTGTAGTTGAAACAGTATTGATACAATGCCCTTGGACTCTACTTTCTTAAAATGAAAGCAGAGTTACTGCCTTGCTATTGAGCAAGAAAATCCTAGAGAACATTCACAAAGATTGCTGGGGAAAAAGCAGAGAGGGTAACTTGCCAAACAGCTTCTGAACAAGGACACCTTTCCCAGAGGAAGGGAAGGAGAAGGCTGTCGTGATAGGTAGACCAGCCTGATGTTTGTGCCTAGAATGTGATCAGAGAATACAGATTGTGCAAAACGTGTTTGCCTGTAAATCATAACCTTTGGGAGCAGCTACAGGCACAATATTATCATGTACTTACAGTAAGAATAAATATGTTTTGCCTGCCCAGACACCTGGCTGGGAGCAAGCCAGCCAGTCCATTTTATAGATTGTTCAGAGTTCAGCTCATAACCAAAAAGAAATCCTAATTGGTTTCACAGTGGGGTCACCACTACTCACTCCTCTTAAATGTTCTTGTGGCCTCATCCCCGAATTAAATTTGCTACATTTCAGTCTTTCACACGTCACATAATAGTGCCTAATAGGCTTTATTTAAAAACAAAAAGACCCCAAACATCCTATACACTAATGCTACAGAATGCACACCTCCCATTGATTGACACATGCATAATGATTCAGTTCATTCCAAGGGGTTATATAATCAGAACTGTCAAACTGCAAATTAACTCTACTTTCAGACCTGCTTATGCTAGTATTGCTGCAATTCTGATTTCGCAGTGATTAATTTTTTTTTTTTTTTGCTTTTTGGAGGGCAGTTTGGGGTTAAGTGACTTGCCCAAGGTCATACGGCTAGTTTTTTGTGTTAAGTGTCTGAGGCCGGATTTGAACTCAGGTACTCCTGACTCCAGGGCCGGTGCTCTATTCACTGCGCCACCTAGCCGCTCCCTGCAGTGATTACTTCTTAAAGATATATACCCCATGGCAATGTTTTCCCCCCAATAATTGTAGTTATTGATACACTTGCATTTTGTTTTCCTCCAAAAGTGACAGCATTGCACTGTTATAACAGGAACTGTTCCTATAAAGTTAAGCCCCATTCCCCCACCCCCCCCATCCTCCCACACTGTTTTTGTGGAGGTGCACCTGAGCAAGCTGAGGTCCTTCCTAGAATCAGTCCAGTCTGAGGTCACAGCCTCACTGTACTCCACCTGTGCCCTACAATGAGCACACATTGTCAGAGACAAAAGCAGGACTTTCTCAAATGATAACCACCCTCAAGTGACCTCACCTGGCAAGACAGACACTCAGCAGGTGGAGCCCTCTGGTCCTTCTCATCCAAAGGGTTCATTTTCTCTTCCAGGTGCCTTGTGTCTCTTCCTCAGAGGCTGGAGGACAGAGTTGCTGATGGGTTTATTCTTTGTGCTCTCCCTGAACAAAAGTGAATAAAAGCAGCCATCCTGCTGAAGCGGCAACCAGCCTCTCACCTACATGTCCTGATTTTTATTATCCAATTGAGGTATTTTTTTTTTAAAGGAAAAGTTTAGGAAAGAAAAGGAAAAAAGAAATCTGTGCACTGTGCCTCAGGGGCAGAGCTCGCTCTTCAGTCCCAATGTTTACAGAGTAAAACAAAGTCTCAAGTCTTAGCATTCAATATAGGTTACAAAACTTCTTGTTGAGTAGCATCAGCACACCCAGTGGTGCTGCTGATAAGAGACAGTAGACAGAAATGTAAACTTGGATGTATTTACAAGCTTGCTTCAAAGACTGGAGAAAAACAGCATCTGATATTGCTGAACTTTTTAAAAGGCTAGTTTAGTATACATGGTTCAGAACTGCTATTGAGCTAAGAGCAGCTACCACTGTGGGGAGCCACTGAGATTCTGAGGAAAAGGGTCCATCCACCATCTGGCAGACACAGGACCAGGTGAGTTTACAGTGTGACTGATGCTTACTTGATCTCAATTCCCTTTGTCTTAACATGAGAGGAAGTCACCCTCTAAGTTAGTGGAACATAAAAAATGGAATATAAAGGTAAAGGAAATATCTTTTATAATACATTTTAGCCTAAAAAACCAATGCAGTGGGAGAAAGAAGTGAAAAGAGAATAATCTAGTAGCTATAACACACCACTTTATAAAACATGCACTGTATGTAACTGTGGGAGCATCCTAAATTGTGAAAGAAAAAAGTTCAAAATGCTGGTACAAGTACACATCTCTAGGTTGCCAGCACCACGCAACATACTGACTATACAAACTGGCAAAAGCCTTTCCTAAGGGAAACAATCACATTCAAGATTATTTTAAGAAAATAAGACAGAAAGGACACTAATAGTGAATACAAAAAGGTAAAAATAACCTTTAAAAAGGCATGAAAATGTGTCTTTTCTGACTGGTTTAAGAAATTTCCAGATTGTGAAGTTGTAAGAAATATTAGATAAATTCATGCACAACCCTTGGCCAAAAAACTACATTTTGGGGCAAGGGGTGGTTGTGGGAGGGGGAGCCTTTAAAAAAAAGCTTATTGCCAAAGTCAACCATCTACAAGAAAAGTTTAAAAATCATTTACATTTATCAAACCATACAGCAGCATAAAATGGGCACTTTGTAGAACTTGGAAAAATACCTAAAAGCTAATTTTTTTCCTTTCCTTTTCTATTTTTTTTAAGAAGAGGAAAACATGAGTACTTTGACTATCCCATGGCAGTGTTATCTGTAATTATCCCAGGCATCTCTCTCTGGTTCTATGACACATTCACAAGTTTGCCCAATAAGACCTGCCTGGTGAGTCTACAGTCACAAATAGTGCAATCACTCTGCTGCTCGTGCCTGCACCAGCACAAAATTTTGCAGAGATCAAAAAGATAAAACTAGTAAAAACGACAAGCTGACGTTCCAAAATTAATGCTCCATAAAGGCATTTACAGTAGTAAAGTAAAAAAATCTGTTAAAAAGTCTATGGCCCCACACAATAGACAGCTACACTGAAGTAAGATGGTCTTCCCCTCTCAGTCATGCACCTCTGCTTGATGAAGACAAACAAAAAGAAGAATCTCATCTCATTAAACTGGAGGATTGAGGTGATCACCACCACTAGCAAAATATGCGATAGAAACCTCTTGCGTCAAGTTCTTTAAAAATTTCAGGAGGATCAGCCTTATTTATGCTTTGAGGTAAAAATTCAGACTAATGCATCAGAAAAAAGAGTCTACAAATTTCTATTATTAAAAAAACCCCAAACAACAAAACAGCAACAACAAAAAAAATGGCTCAATTCTGTTGGTGCATCAGACACTGTGACTGTTCAGAACTGCTGGTAGAAGACTGAAGTCAACCCGGCCCTATCTAATAGAAAGCAGTAGGTTTTCAAAATATATCAAGACCACATGGTAAGTAGACCACAAGGTGTGCCAAACCCGCTCAGTCTTCACAAAGGCTCTCAGGCAAAATACATTGTGTGCTGGGTATCGTGGTGGATCTGCACAGCTTTGGCTAGGGCCTGGGGATCCCGACCATTGCTCTGTCCTGACACGTGACTTCCCTCGGCACTGTAAAGAAAAAAACAAGGAAGAACCAGGTGCAACCAATACATGCTATGAAGTAGCAGGGGAATTCAAGTTCCCCAGGCATGAGGCCCAAAGAGAAGTCAGTGCTAATGGACATAGACTTTTAGAGCAGAAGGTACACTACTATTCTGCAGTGGGTATCTGACTGAAGGCAGGGCTCAGAAAAGGCCTCATTCAGAGAAGGTAGGAAAGGCTAAATGTGCTCTGCTCCTCAACAACCTATCCAGATGTTCTGCTTGCTTCAGATGAATGCTTGTGGGCAGGATGTTTTTTGCACAACTTCTCACACACCCTAGGACACATTTATAGAACTAAAGCTACACATACAGATTAGTGGCTTAGAGTCAAGTCTAAGGAGCATTTTTTATGCTTCCTAATATGGGACAAAACTGGCTACACCTTGGGAGACTGATTAAAATGCTGCTGAAAAGCCAAAATGTCTTTCTTACTCTGAGCTGTCTGCTGCTACTGTTTTCCCTTCTCCTAGGATAGGTTTATATTTGCTGCTTCACAGGCTGTATAAAGTATAAACTAGTAGTCTAGTTTCAGCAATTGATTTCTCATGGTATATAGCAAAATTTGCAATGAGGTCATGCCATTTTATATGGTATTTGGGATTAAGAGTTTAGAAGAATTTTTTTGGGGGGAGGGGCAACTGGGGTTAAGTGACTTGCACAAGGTCACAGAACTAGTAAATGTTAAGTGTCTGAGGCCCCATTTGAACTCAGGTCCTTCTGACTCCAGGGCTGGTGCTCTATTCACTGTGCCACCTAGCCACCCTTAGAAGAAAGTTTTAATACAAAAAGGCTAGAACAATTGAATTCTGAACAATATGTGCTTCCCCAAAACCAAGAAGATAATTTATTGCCTGAAAGATTCTTACCTTGGGGGAGGCTGGGTGGAACAGTGCAGAGAGCACTGGCCCTGGAGTCAGTAGGACCTGAGTTCAAATCTGGCCTCAGACACTTGACACACTAGCCTTGTGACCTTGGGCAAGTCACTTAACCCTAACTGCCTTGCCTTCCCCCTCCAAAAAGAAAAAAAAAGATCCTTACCTGTCATGATCCTTATCCACAAGGTGGTACCTTGCCCTAAATGCTACTAATCGGGCATAGTAGGCAGGGGCTGGAATGGAGACTGAGCGAGTACATCTTACATAGGTGTGACAGAGCTGGTAAGTGAGAAGCTGGAGCTCATCTGCAGTAAAGCAGTTGTCATCCCACAAGACCTGATAATGGGATGGGCGGCTGGTTCCCTGGAGGGAGAGGGGGCGGAGGAGAGGGAGGGAAAGGGAGAGAGAGGCAGAGTTTTAAGAACTTGGAACTGAAACTAGCTTAGACATCACTGGAGAGTTAATAGCTGCTTAAATTTCTCCTTACACTCAGAAACAATATTCTAATATTCCAAAGTTCAGATGATGATAGTTCTAGGGCAGTGATTCCCAAAATGATCAATGAGGGAGAGGGGGGTACTTAAGAATAGAAATGTTTTCATTTTGATCTTTATTTAATTCCAACAAAATATACAATGTGACAGTATAATAAACATATTTCCCACAGATGGAATAAATAGGTTGTGTGTGTGTGTGTGTGTGTGTGTGTGTTTATGCATATTTTTCAAACATAAGTGGTGCTGTCAGAATTTCTGAGCTGGAAAGGACCTCAGAGGTCATTAAGTCCACAATGTAATTCAACAATTAGTCTTTGTTGGAAGACCTTTAGTGAAGAGAGACTCCCTATTACCCAGGGCAATTCATCTCACTTTTCAATAGCTGTGTTAGAATGTTTTCTTTACATCAAACCCAAGTCTGCCTTTCTGCAGCTTCCATAGCCCTAAGGCTAAGCAAATTAAGACCAATTCCTTTTCCACAGGACTTCCCTTTAAATACCTGAACATAGCTATCACATCCTCCCAACAAACCTCCTCCTAGCCTTTCTGTACCCTGCTTACCACCCTCTCACTCTAGCTTGTCAACGTCCTTCCAAAAATATGGCACCTGGCATTTAACAAATACTCCAGCGCTATCTGACAAGCACCTGTACAATCTTTAATACTCACTGCAACCTAAGATCACATTAGCTCTTTTGGCTATCAACTGAATCCTACGTAAACTTGCAGTCCACTAAAATCCTGAGTTCTTTTCCAAACTGCTACTAAACTGTTCCTCCTCTATCTTGTACATCTGATTTTCTGAATCCAAGCGAATGACTTTACATTAATCACAATGAAGTTTCACTTTATTAGATACAGCCAAATGTTCTAGTTTGTTGAGATACTTTGATCTTTTTGAATTCAGACTGTTATTCAATCTCTTAGCTATTATTCTACCTTCACATCATCTGTGAACTTGATAAGTGTGTTATTTATGCCTTTATCCATATCACCAATAAAAATGTCAAACTGCAAAGGGTCGAGGACAGATTCTCTAGACCAGTGGTTCTCAAACTTCCTAATGCCCAGCCCTTTGGTATGTGGGTGTATCTGCATGTGGGCAGACCTGCCTGGAGATAGATAGAGGAGCAGTGTCTCAGTTCCTAAGACCATTGGAAATACGTATTTTCTGATGGTCTTAGGCAACTGCTGTTACTCCCTTGAAAGGGTCGTTCAACCCCCAAAAGTGTTGCGACCCACAGGTTGAGAACCACTGCTCTAGACAGAATTCCAAGTTGATACTGAGTTCTAAGTCTACCCAACTGTATTACTGTCTAATTAATATTTCTCTATTTTTTAAGAAACTGTTTCTTATGGAATACTAGTTTATATTATAATAACATGGAATAATATGGAAACTTTTGTCAAATGATTTGTTAAAATCTCAACAAACTGTATGCATACCATTTTGCTGATATACTAGTTTATCAGCGTTCCTATAAGAAACTAGAAAGTTATCTAGATAAGACCTATTCTTTTTATTTATTTATCTGCTTTTTAGAGGAGGGAATGCAGGACAGTTGGGGTTAAGTGACTTGCCCAAGGTCACACAGCTAGTAAGTGTTAAGTGTCTGAGGCTGCATTTGAACTCAGGTCTTCCTGACTCCAGGGCCAGCGCTCTGCTCACTGAGCCACCTAGCCACCCCAACCTATTCTTTTTTAAAAAGCTGCATTTAGTTTTTATATCATAATCTTTTCTACTGCACCCCAGTAAAATTTAATTCTCCCTAGTTGTAAAGAAAAACAGTAAAGTAAAACAAAACAATCCATGCAATATTTTGACTACATTTGGCATTATATACAAAATTATGTTTTGATAGTTCTGTACATATCTGCAGAAAGGATGAAGGTATATTTTATTATCTCTCTACTAGAACTAATTCAATAACAAATTCAGGAAACAATAAACATTTATTAAGTGACTACTATGTGTTAGATACTGTAGCTTTGAATATAAAGAGACAAAAGACAGTCCCCTGCCCTCAAGGAACTTAAAATCAAATGTAACTTTGTCAATAACGTAAATATGCTTTTCAGGTGTTCAGAGATTAGTTTCCTTTTAATGATCTTCTAATTTATGTTGCTGTAGTCACTGTGTGCACTATTTTTTAGGTTCTGTTTATTTCAGTCTGTATCAATTCATACCAGACTTCCCATGTTTTTCTGTATTTGTCATGTTCATTATTTCTAAATGCACAGTATTATATCTCACAGGCTGTTCAGATGATTCCCCCCCCCAATAGGCACCCACTTGGTTTCTAATTCTCTGATGACTACATGTGCTGCTATGAATATTTTTATACATTTCAGTCATTTATTTCTGTCCCTGATTCCGTTGGTATGTATGATCAGTAGTGAATGCCCTAGCAGGGTTAAAGGATAAAAAAATTTAGCCACATCTTTTGCATAATTCAGACTGCTATCCTTAAAGGTTAAAATAATTCACAGCTCCACCAAAGGTAAAGTTAAGTTTACTTGTTTTCTCAGTCTCTCTAGCCTTTTAATTTTTCTCTGTCTTTGCCAACTTGGGAAATGAAATCTCAGAGCTATTTCAATTTGTATTTCTCTACTTATCTGCAGCATGTTTTATATGGTCAACTGTAGTTTGCACTTCTTCTGAAAACCATTCATATTCTTTGACCACTCATTTGCTGAAGAAGGAGCCTTTTGGTCTGAGACGTCTGTGTCAATTTCTTACATATTTTAGCCATCACGTTAATCAGGGCCATATGATGCAAATATTTTCCTCACTTTAACAGTTTCTCTTCTTAGGCTATCATCATTGATTAACTGTATGGAAGTTTTTAAATTTTACATAACCAAAAACATTTATTTTGTGTTTTATGATCACCTTTGGCATAGTGGATAAGGAGCCAGGAAGACCTGGGTTCAAGTTCCACTTCTGACCCACACTGGTTGTGCTCCCCTTCTGCCCAATCACTATCTCCTATAATAATAACCTCTATGCTTTCAAACTTTTTACCTTAAACATAACTGTTTAAGATATCTTCCTTTTTCCTAATTTTATGATAGGACCTTTTATATTCAGGTTGTGTACATATTTGGAACTTACTGTGGCATATGGTATAAGCTATAGATCTGAGCCTAATTCCTGCCAGACTGATTTCCAATTTTACCAGCAGTTCTTGTCAAACAGGGAAACTTTCCATGAGTTTATGTTCATGTTTTTGGGTTTCATACACTGAGCTATCATACTATTTTTGTTTGCTTCTGACTTTTATCTGTTCCAGTGCTCTATTTTATTTTTAATCAGTACCAGTTTTTATTTTTTTTTTTTTAACCAAACCTGTGGTTTCATTTTGGTGTCATTTAAACTAGTAAACAAGTTCTACCAGTGCAGGTTGGCACTTCCTGTTCACCAAAGAGTTGCCTGAGAGACTGAGTTGCTTGCCCAGGATTATAAGGCCAGAATGTGCCAGTGGCAAGACTACAACTCAGGTCTTTCTGATTCCCAAATTCTGATGATCAATCTTTATAAGGGAGTCAAGGTCCTGTACGGTTTGTCTACTTTTCTTTCATCATCTCCCTGGAGAGTCTAGGTCTTTTTTTTATTTCTTCCTCCAAATGAGTTTCATGTTTTGACTAGCTCCATACAGTATTCTAGTTGACAATCTGATTGGTATAGAACTAAAATTTCATATAATTTTGTTATTTTTATTAAAGACAGCCCAGGAAGACTTGGGTTTAAGGTCTCCTCTGATACATCCTGGCTATAGGATTCTGGGCAAACAGTGCAAGTCCTCCAAGCCTGAGGTAGCCCTCTTTAAGACCACAGTCTTCAGAAAGGGTGTGGAGCTGCACTGGGAGAGCAGTTTCCTCACCAGGAAGTTCTCTACACTAGTGAAATGACAGGTATTATCCCTGTCCCTTCCCTTGGTGTGCCTTTGCAGATTAACTGCTAGACATTTGGTGATATGACCAATTCTGGATGAAGCCTCTCCAAACTGAGTTCCAGTCCTGGCATCACAAAATGCCTATTGGGTATTTTTAACTGGATATCTCATATGTATATTAAACTTGAAATGTTTAAAATAAAGACCTCACTATCTTTCCACTCAAGTTTGTCCCCCTTTTAAACTTCCCTATTTTCGTTTAGGGCATCACCATCCTTCTAGTCTTCTAGGGTAAAAATCTAGGAATCATCCTAAATTCTTCATTCTTTCTTCTCCTCTACACACATCTAAATGGTAATCAAGTCTTGTCAATTCTACTTCTACATCTCTCCAATATATTCCCTTATCCATATTCAGCTAACCCTCATGCTAATTAGGGGATCATAATATTTCCTTGTGAATTATTACAATAACCTTCTCATTGGTCTCCCTGCCTCTCCTCTCCAATCCACCTTCCACACAGCAACCCAACTGATATTCCTAAAGCATAGATTTAACTATGTTGATGCCCTACTCAATCAACAACAGTGGGTCCATCAGGATTTAATTAAAACTCTTCCATGCATCATTTAAAGCCCTATACAACCTGGCTCCAATCTGCTTTTCCAGCTTTACCTAACTGCTCCCCACTCATTCACTCTGTTTCAGCCATGCTTCTCACTTAAGATAGTCTATCTGCCATGTGAGTTTTGCACAGGTGATTCCCCATGCCAAGAATGCACTCTTGCCTTACTTCTACCTCTAAGACTCCCTAGCTTCCTTCAAAACTCAGTTCAAATGGCACATCTTACATGAGGTCTTTTCTGATTCACACAGCTGCTAGTGACTCATCTCCCAAAATTACACTGCATTTATTTTGCATATATAGTATTTTTAAAAATGTATACATGATCTTCCCTGATCAAAAATAATCTCCTCGAGAAGGACAATTTCACTTCTGACACTGTATCCCCAGTGTTTAGCACATGAAAGTTTGTGGACTGACAGAATGATTGATGGCTTCATTTTCTAGATATTAATTACTTACGCTTTCAATAATACTTTCTTGAAATCTGCTAGGAGTTCAAGTCAAGCTCAATAGCTTATATTCTGTAGCCTATACTTTTTCTTTTATTGAAAAACCAGGCCATTTTCCCTGCCTGTAGCACTTCTCTTATTTTCCATGTACTTTCAGAGATCAAGGGTGATATTTTCACAATCAAAGACAATTATAATGAATAAAAAGTGAATTCATTTACAAGTGTTACTGAGTTTATATTAACTTCTGGCTATGTATTTTTTCAATCAACAGATTGTAATAGTAAAGTGACTTATATTCGATTTTTGGATATTAAAATGGGATTCCCCTATTTAAAGGCTGGGAACCAGATATATAGATATATCTATATGTCTCTATATAGTGGAAGCTGTTGAATTAGTAAATACCTATCAAATCATAAATCTTGACCCAACTCCAAGTTACCTGAATTCCTGCATGACTACAGAGGTAGAAGTCAAATTCAGATGGATGTGTGATAGTGCTGTCCACAGTAGTGCCTGCTGGTACATTACCACTTTTCCCCACCTATTTAGAAAAGACAACACACAGGCATACAAAAAGATATAATGAGACATATAAAGCAGAATTCTTTCTTCCTTTGTACACGGTATTTGACAAGTAAACTGCTCAAATGAGGTGTTGGAGGTAGCTTGCCTATACATTTCTTGTAGCTCAACCATTTAACTCTCAAGCATCTTCCAATAACATTCCAGACCAGGGTTTCCCGAGAGGGTCTAAATAAGGGACTACTCTTCCTATAGCCCCTAGCTCTTGATCACCATCATTTGTAGGACAGGTTGCAATATTTTTGTGAAAGGGGAAAAAAAATTGCACTGAATGGGTTCTAAAATGAAGTTTCCCTCCTAAGTCAATTTTATTGCTTACTTGGGAAATATAAAACAATTTCCAGTAAAAATATTAAGTTAGAAATACTTTAGTTAATCACAGAAAAAGTGATAGGGCCACATGTATGTCATCCCAAGATGAATAAGGTTACTTTACTTGATATTATGATAAACAAAGCCTTGGACATCAATTTAAGAGACCTGAAGTCCAGATCTCAGCTCTACCACTTGCCGTATGGCTTTCCAAACTTACCCAATCACTTTGGGTTTCTGCTTTCTCATCTGTAAAATAATTTCTTAGGTCTTTATACAAGTGAAAAGCCCAATAAGCACAAATACCGGGAGAAAGAGTGAGGGATAAACAATCGACAAAGAAACCAAATCCTATTTTTATTATGTTATGTAGATTTCAACTACATTTGAAAAAGCCTATTTAATACACTTAGCACAATATGCAGGAGTTATTTAAATTGGACCCTGATAATTAGCTATGATTGTATTTTTTCCTTCAGGAAACTCATATAGCATCTGCAATAGTAATGCTGAATTTAGAGTAAAAATCTAATTTCCAATGGACTCTTGTCCAGATATGGGACACCTGGCGGGGGTCATAGGAGCTGAAATGTAATTGAATTATAGTGTTACTATGACTATTTCATATTAACATTTTCTGAGGTGTGAGAGAAGCCCAGAAATAAGGAAGGCCTGAATAGCTGTAATGATCCCAGAAGCTTGGTGAAGAAAATGCTGAATTCCACTGGAACTTGGACAGGCTAATTAACTCAGGTCCTAAAGCCTTATGGACAAGTAGATAACAAAGATAAAGAAGTCTTAAGAATTGGAATAGCTACTAAGAACTGAAAAAGATGATATCTGACCTAAACAGAGGTAAAACCTGTTCAAGGAATTTCTACTGATAAAGTTTGTTTTAAGAGGCAACCATATGGATCTGGCAAGAATTTGAAAGAATAGAAGCAGAGGTTTGTGGACATGATACCCAAACAGAAACATGTTGTTTCTTCAATGACTAAAGGAGTAAAAAGAATCAGCTCTGCCTTTGAATATGGTCGTAAAGTAAGCATGAACTAACAAGGAAGGACAGGGACACGGAAGACTGAGCTATAGGAGTCACTCTACCTGTGGCAGGAGAAAGGGGAGGCCTGGAAGAGACAGTCAAGCTATAAGCCAAGATCAAGCAAGGTGAGGAATGTAAGACTGTACAACTAATAACTTACCTCCACCTGTATACATTGGATGTGGTAGCAGGGAAGGAGGCCACAGGAGAAAGGAAAGGGTAAAGGCCATGAATCCTAGGAATGAGGCCTCTGACTAAGTCCTCCCTTACTTCCCACCCTCAACCTATCCAAAAGATAGCTGCAGGAAATTAGGGAAGCAAGTTGTGATGAGAACATAGAAGCATTCTGTGTGAAGACTTTCTGTTTTGTCACACTGCTGCCCCCAATGTTTGTGGCTACCCAGCATTTTACCAATCAGAAAACCTTTATAAACCCACACCTGTTATTCTCCCAATACAAATCTCCAACTCTGTGACCTGGGCCAATCAAGTGTTCCAAGTTATCAACTTATCCGGTTTGAGCAACGTAAAATTAGATTTAGATTCTCATAAATGCTATGTATTTAAACGCACAATACTCTCACATTCACTCATCTACCCAGGATAAAACAACAAGGAAAATAAAATTTCAAAGGTAACGAGTTAAACGAAATTTTGCTAGACAACACCCCCATTGCAATATGCCACAGTTTTTCCTATGATTCCTTACCCTTTCTGTTTTGTCTGCACAGAAGAGTCGAGTGTGATGCCTCTTCTGCACAACAATGTATGTTATACCTGGGCGGTAATCTTCCTCCAAGCTAATACATGCCTTCCGAATTGCTATTAATTCCGGCCAAGCTACCTAGAAGTCAGAAAGTTAGCTATGTTTAGATGAGAATTCTCATTTCTTTACTTATGTGTAATTTAAATGGGGATCAAATTTCCCACGTTGCTGGGAGTGGGGATTGGGGGGAAGGAAGAAAGAGGATGATAGACAGGGAAAAGCATCAGAATTCTCTCCCAGAATAGCTCACCCTCCAAACTCTAGTAGTAAAAAATGAAGGGATACCTGCTTCATTTGTCCCTCGGAGACCCCTCCCCGGTAATAAATAATGCGAGTGGGCTTGAAGCGTGTAGATTTGTAGAACTGGATAAGAAGTTCCCGAACCATATTGGTCAGGTCTTGGATCACCTCCTGGCTGTAGAGAAGCTCCTGGGAGGTCTCCTGACGAGACGTCTGCACTCGCACTGTGGCACAGTATCGGCTGGGGTGTCCATCCATGCTACCAACCACTGCAGCAATAGAGGGTTTCTTCCCATCTCCAGCAGGAGGGTGAGTAACATCTGCTCCCAGAAAAATGACAGGCTGCTGGAACACTGAGGGCCTATTCAAATTTAAAGAGATGTTTCATTCATTCACACATGAAAGATTATACTCAGCAAGTTATTGAAGCAACTGAACCACCATTAATTTATAGATGGTAAGGTGTGAATCACTGCTTCCTAAAATTTGATATAGACAGCCTCAGGCTCCACTAAGTACCTAGACAACATAGTCTTGTGACTGGAATACAGTATTCCTATAAGAGCAGGGAGACAAGGTACACTTTGGGCACATTAACCATTCTGAAACCAAACTGTCTATTCGACCAGGAAAGATTTCTTAAGCACCTGTTTCTCTCCACTTAGAACCAAACTTCTATGACTGATGTCAAAGAGCCAAGATCTGGTGGCCACCCTACAGTATTTTGAACTGGAGTCAAGAGGTTTTTATTATTTCTGAACTTTTTCTAAATGTTGAGATTTAGGAAGAGTCATTTATTTTTGCTGGGCTCATTTTTCCATCTTTAGGCATATCTAGCAAAGAGATACCAAAACCTGTTAACTTCAACATTTATTGATCAAATACTACAGGCAAAGCTTTCATAGAGTAAGAATCTAATAAAAGTTTACTGAACTGAAATAAAAAAGAGTAAGACAGGGTACCTGTCCTCAAAGAACTGCTGGTCTAAGGGGAATGGCACACATATACATGTGAGTGAACATGCACAAGTAAAATATAAAGAAATTTTAGGTTAAGTTAAAAGGAAAGGCTGTTTGAGGATGTTTTGGGGGAAGATAGGGTCAAGGAATCACGGAAGTTTATGGATAAGGGGCATTTCAGGGTGTATGTATATGTGCAGAGGGACAGTGGGAGTGGGAAGGAGGTTGGAGGGTATTCCAAGCACAGGGAGGAATGGCAAAAGCAAAAGTCTGAAAAGGAGGAAATCATTTGATGCATTCAGGAAATGACTAGTTGCTGACACTTGCCACAGTACAGAGTACCAAGGAAGTACAAATAAAAAATATGAACCTTTTAAGTTCTTAGACTCTATAGGTGGGGTTTGAGGCTACTTGTATGTCATGCATTGCAAATTCCTCACTTTATCTGATAGATACTCAAGTTTTATTTTTAATGGATAAAAACCTGAATAACCTTATCATATAACTAGCTGACATTTATACAATGCTTGAGATTTACAAAGCATTTTATCTAATTTTCTCTTTTGATCAGAATCACCACTTTGTGAAGTTTACATTGTAAACACCACATCCCCATTTTATAATTGATGGCATTGAAACCTGGAGGGATTAAGTATCTTGTTCAAGGTGATACAGTTAAATAAATGTCAAAAGAGGGATTCTAACTTGAGTCCTCCTTTTAACTTCAATTCTAGCAAACATTCTACTATATCACATTGCCTTTGTATCATCAATATGGTTAGAAGGATCATTTGTTTAAGATGATGCTTGGCCATTAGGGGAGTTGAAGAGCCTGGAGGGGGTATATAATGGTCAACTTCAAGTATATGAAGGGCTGTCACATGAAAGAGCAATAGTTGGAAGTTTTACAGATCCAGATTTAGTTACTATATAAAAGGAAGCATTTCCAAATAATCAGAACTGTCAAAAAGTGGAATGAGCTTTCTTGGAAGGGAGGGAGGAAGCTTTTCCCTCTCAGTTGTAGTCTTCAAGTAAGGGCTGGATGAGCAATCTAGGGGGATATTCTGTATAGACAGCTAAAGAATATATAAAGTACTTAATACGTGCCAGGATTAAGGATAGGGGACACAAATCCAAGACAGTCCATGGCTTCAAAGAGTTAACATTCTAATGGAGAAAGACAACATATAAAGGAGAGATGGGAAATGGGGTGGGACAGGGTGTGTGGTACCATGGTGTGGAAATGCTCAGGAAGTGTTGTGGATGCCTAGAGCTGCATCAGATGAGGCTAAAGCTAGACTATAAGAGCACAGGGTGATTACAGGGGAGAGGCTAAGAGTCCAGTGGAGAAAAGGAAGATCATGATGATGGCTCAAAGACAGTATCCTTGTCGAGGTAAAGTCTGAATGAGAAGATTTCTAAGGTAACTTCTAACTCAGAATCTGTGACCTTTACAGTCTCACACATGCTGAAAAACAGAAGATTTTGTCACATATCAATTTCATGAAAGCAATCAATTTCACCATCTATCTGATGGTCCTGTGATCTCATCAATGTGGACACACTCCAACAATGCAGCTTGCAGCTAGCCATGCCTGCCCATTTGATGCAATACTTGTTCACATCCTTCCGTATTTCTACCAAAGGGGCTCCCCTAACATGCTACAGAGAAAAAGGGGTGTTTCTAGTTTCTCTGACATTATAGATAAGATCTGCACCGCACTTTAAAGTTTGCAAAGTGTTTGACATATGTGAATCTCACAACACCTTTATGTATTGTATTCTATTAACTTCATTTTATGGATGAGGAAACAGAGAGGTTAAGTGACTTCCTCAGGATCACAGCTAGTAGCACTGTGAGGTGGTCTCTCTGATCCACACACTATTCACTGCAATATGCCACCTTTGATGAAGTGTGTAGGCTCTCCTTTGGTGACCCTTCCCTTTTACTATGTTAAACGGCCCCATTTTCTCCCCCTCATCATACATTTATCTGCAGATCTGCTTTATGCTGATTCTTCTGCACAACTCCTCATTTGTAATGTGCTGTAACCTCTTCACACACACCATAAACCTCTCTGCTGTTGCCTTTTAAGGAATTCTCAACTTCCAATTCTTCAGAGACTGTGATTTGCTATGACTCAATGTCATACAAAATTAACAGAAGAAAGGTGTTAAAAAGATGAGGGAGAAGCCTATCATTAAAACCCCTACAATTTTGCAAAAGCAGCCCAGTCCATTCTCCTTTTGCTCAATTCTGGGCTCAATTCACTGTCCAATTATTAACCACCCAAGGGACGAGATGGACAAGTTTTGTGAGCTGTTCATTCTGCATCCAAGTGAATATGAGAGTTAAGATGAAAGACATTCTTCAGTCACTTAGGTTGTTCCTGTGTGGAGAGCTGAATCACTCTTTTTCAAGTAATTAAAGAACTCACTTGGGAATCTCTGCCATGTCCAGGGTTTTGATGAAATCTTCAAAATATCATCTACAAACAGAAACATCTGGAAGACCTTGCCATCTATATAGAATTCTACTTTCATTTGGAGCCTGTGTTGGACATTCTCCATGACACTAGCAAATATTTATCTCTGTCAAGTAGACATCCCCCTGCTTTATGCCTTCATGAATGATCAGAGGGTTGGAAAAAAAAGAACCTGGTCTGATTCGAATTCATGAATGGGGGACCCTTTGTTAGAGGAAAGACTTAAGGCAGTGCTCTGCTCTAGTGAATCAAATCCTTTTTTTTATCCAACAAATGTTCTTTTACCCTTCAGGGAATTGTGTGAATGTAAAGATAGGGCCTGCTGCAGAATACTGTCTATGGTAGCCTGCCTGTTCCCTTCTTATACTCGTAACGTATATTTCCAAAACATTTTGTTTAAGTGGGAAAGTAGGTATATGGGACAGAAGATAGTGATATTTTCTTGGTTGCCTTTTCTTTGCTAATGTTAAGAAGAGATTTCTTTTTTCATGTTTATGGTATCACTCTCTTTCAGATACCTTGAGAATCAATCCCTCAAAGACTCCTCTGGTAAACTTGTTTTAGTCTAGTTGCTCTTCTCAATCTTTGTCTTCTTCAATGCCATTTCTACTTCCTCTTCCAACACATCTGGGGCTGTGAAATGCAAATGTGGTGGCTCCATTGTCATCAATGCTGAAAAAGAGTTTGTTGTAAAAATCTTTAGGGCTCTTTTTTTTTTTAATCTTCTCATCTGTTTGTTGTTCTCCCAATTTAATCTTCAAAAGCCATGGGGATGATTTTCCTTAGGTCTCTTTTCCAACCTTCCTTTATGCTTGGTTTTCCCTCTCCACTGCTTGTTGCTTTATGAAGAAATACTAATTGTAACCTCTTGATTTCTCCATAAGACTTTTTAAAACTAGATTTTAAAATTCTGAACTTTAAGTTCAGAAAAAATGGAGTCTTTTCCCACACAGTCATAATGCAAACTGTCACTCTCCATTTCATACCACTTACTTCTTAAAAAAAAAAATTCTACACATTTTCAAAATTGTCCTCCTTGTCTGAGCTTCTTTCTGAAATGTTTTCCATTCTCTTTTGTGCATTTTAGAATATGTTACAATGGTTCCCTCTTGCACCTTCCCCCCTTTTTGGGGCAATGCTAATACTCCCTCTACCCTCCAAAAACCCCAGAGAAAGGTGAAAAGAAAAACCCAAAAAACTGTCAAGCAAAACGAATCTATACTATTATCTTATCCAAAAATGTGCATCTCTCTACCTTGTGTCTCACGGCTCTATCATGAGGTCTCTTTCATGCTTCTTCATAGATCCTCTGGAAACATAACATGGCAAATCAATACTTTGATCAGAATTTTTACATCTTTCAAAGTTGCTTTTCTTAACAGGGTTGTTGTCCTTGTAGAAACTGCTCTGCTCCCAATTACTGCACTCTGTCAATTCATACTACCTAGTATTCTCTGAAAATTTTTAAAAATCATTTTCATTTCATGTTAATATTCTGTTATATTAGTATGCCACAATTTCTTCAGCCATTCTTCGAATAGCTAAGAGGCAATCTAAAGTACCTCCCTTTGATTCTAGTTATCTGCCCCTCCCCCCTTTCAGAATCAGAAAGATTATTTTGCTTGTAACTGTTCTTCATACTCTGCTCCCTGAAGCCATTTATTTCCCTGAGTTTGATGTATTTCTACATCAAATTCTGTGGGGTATGTGTATGTTCAACCTTCTTTTTTAGATAAGAGATTCATTTGATGCTGGCAGCCTCTATACCTTCCTTCAAATTTTTATACTCTTATGAGACACCCTAATTATGAGAAATGGCGAGTTCAATCCTCCTCCTCTTCTTCCTTTCAATACTAGTGTATTCCTTCTTTTACTCTCCCTTCTTCTCTTTCTCTTCTTAAAACTCCCAGAATAGAACCAACCCATGCCCTGGTCTTCTGTTCTTCTTGTTTAGCTTCCTCAATACACTCTGAGGAATTAAGGATCTGAAGGGATACTTGTTTGTCTTTCCCCATTTGAACGTTGGTCCTGTATCATTGTAAAGCTACTTCCAAGTACTCAAATAAATTTACATTTCTAGGTTTCTCTGGACTGACTTGTACTTATATTTCAGAAATAAGGTCTTACTCAATTCTGGTGTTTTCATCAGAAATTTAGTCTTCTGTACCATTAAACAGTCCATTTTCTAGTAGTATCATATTCAGTATTGCAAGGCAAGTTATTTGTGGTTGTGAGTCTGTATCTTTTGCCTTTTGGACTATTCTATTCCAAGTTCTATTCTGGTGTTCAGTAGAAGATGACAAGTCTTGTGTGATCCTGACTACAATTCCTTGTTACTTCCAGTCCTTTATGGGTGCACTGGGGAACTCTGGATTTTTGGGCATTTCTGATGTTTTTAATTTTGAGATTCCTTTTAGGATGTGACTGGGAAATTCTATCTTCACTTTGCCATCTGGTTCTAAGAGATCTGGACAATTTTGATTTATAATATCTTGAAATGTATGGTCCAGGTTTTTTAAAAAAATTGTTTTTCAGAGATAGCTGATTCTTAAATGATCTCTCTTTGGTCTATTGTTTTTGATATAAGATATCTTACATTTTCTTCCATTTTTTAAATCTTCTGACTTTGTTTAATGCTCCTTGTGTCATAAGAGTCACTAATTTCTATTTGGTTTATTCTAGTTTTCAAGAATTCCCTTTCTTGAGTAAGGTTTACCATTCTTTCTTCTAAGCTACTTATACTTATTCTCTTTCAAATTCTTTCCTTAAAGTAAAGAGCTTTTATTTTCATTTTTATCTCCTGCCCTATTTCTTCATGCAGTCTTTTTGGAAAAATTCACAGTTTTTTCTTTGAGTCTCTGCTTGTAGTTGTTACACAATTAGATCTGCAATAATTTTTTTAACTAGATGGTGTCTTTGAGTTACTCACCTCTGCAGTTTTAGTTACTGAAATTCATTTTGCCAGAGTCAAGCTTTGTCCCTTGCTGAAGTTGTCTGCTTCTGCCCTAGATCTTTGAGGCTCTCTGCTCTTGCTGCCAAGGGGTACAGAACCTTGTGGGTTATACATGTCCTATTTTTGATCAAGGCAGGAGGTATTGATACTGACTTTGCTGGGGGCTGGGGAAATAGGTACCTTACCTCTTGCTTGTAGGCTGTTCCCTGACTTCTTGTGCAGTTCTAGGCTTGAATATATTACTTAGTGAAGTTTCTCACTGAACTGTTTGAACATTATTCAATCTTGTGTGAATTTCAGGATTTTGATAGAGGAGGTATGAGGTAATTGGGTAGCTAACTCAACTGGAAGCTACTTCTCCATAAAATTTTTTTTCCATACGATTTTGAAGATGAATTTATATTACAAATTGGAATTGACCTTGACTGTCATATCTCTTGTTGGGCATAGAGATGAAAGACTTGATGATTAAAATTTTCAGCTCTTCTTTCTCCTTTTATGGCAATTGACTAAAGCCAGTTAAGCTTCTTTAAGAAATTGTTATCAATATTTATATTCATTCCTCTATCTGGGGGCCAGAACAACTTCCTTAAATTGGTCAGAATGGAATTACATGACATACCATGTTTTTCTCATTTTTATTCTTTTCTCTAACTGTGTATAAATTTTGACCTTTGTACTTGCAATTGAGATAGGACTGGAACAAACCTATGTAGCATGCATAGATATGAACTTCCGAGGCCTCATGTGCTTTGCAGTCAGAAGTGAATGGCAGCAAAAAGAGTTCTTTGTAACTATATCCTTCTTGGAGATGACTGACACAAGGAGGATGACCTGAAAGTATCCAATAGCATTCCAGAAGAAAGAGACCTTAAAGTACTTACTTGGGAAATAGAGAGCTGAGGTTCAGCAGTGCCACAATGTATTTAATGTTTTGATATTTTAAATATCAACCTCCAAGGAGAGTATAATAAGGACTATAGATTATTTACTGAATTTAAGTCAGTCAATGTGCACTTTGAGTTTTTCTGTATTCTAAGAATTTTTTTGGAGAGGAAAATAGCTGTCCTATACCTTATCTACCATGCACACTCAATACCTTACTTTTGGGAGAGATGCCAGGCTTACATTATCCTAAAGTTAAGTAATTCCTTTCCCCATCATCCTACCACTGCACTGGGGTAGGGGAACATATAAAGTGCCAGAGATAAGAAAAAGTTTGAGTTTTAAAGGCCAAGCTGCCTCAAGACTGAATCCAGGGCCCACTTGAGTCCACAACTAGAAGCCCTTACTGGGAGAGGGCACCTTAGTCTCCCTGGCCAGAGGATTTATAGTTATAAAATAGTTATACATTTACAAAACAAGCAGTCTGAGAGCACACAGAGAGCTGATTTTGGAATGACTCCTACAACCTAGCTTACTGTTAAAATACTATTAATTTCAATTTTTGCTATGTTATTTGGAAACCTGTCATATCTAATGCATCTCAACTCCTTTCTTGGAGAAACTATGAATAAGCATAGGTATGAGGACTGATGTAGCCTTTAGCCTCTCTCCTTTCTGACCTCTGAATCAGATTTTCCTACATATTTTTTGTTGGTTTCTTTTCACTGGTGTTAATGAGTAGGAAAATATGATACAACTAATTTAATTAATAAAAGGTTTTTATCAAGTTTTTTTCACAGAATTTCTTTACCTCTCCCCATTGCAACAGATATTTGGTTCACTAGAGACTTACATTTCATTACTTCAAACAGTCCTTACTGTAGCAAGGCAATCTTTTAAATCTCTCTGTTAGTAATCTGCTATCCCACACACCACAGGAGCTTTTTCAAATCTTTTCATCCCTTCTTCAAGTCTTCAAGTCTCTCACCATCCTCTACCCCAACTCTCTTTAGCTAAAGACCTTACCTCATACTTTACAAAAAATTTGCACCATCTGCCAAGAGCTCACCCTTTAATCCTCATCTCACATGATTCAGTCATCTTTTCCTAATCAATAAACATTTTCAAGTGCCTACTCTGTACCAGGAACTAACCCTAACCCTAATTTTCCTTCAGTACCATCTCTCATGAAGAGATGACTCTCTTAACATGTACCCTTATTCCCAGTAGACTATTCTCCAGTAGACTATCCCCTATTAACTCTCTAATCTTCAATCTCTTTCTTTAAAAAAAAAAAAAAAAAATTTTTTTTCCCCTTTTTTTTTGGAGAGGGGAGGGCAGGGCAATTGGGGTCAAGTGACTTGCCCAAGGTCACATAGCTAGTAAGTGTCAAGTGTCTGAGGCTAGATTTGAACTCAGGTCCTCCCGACTCCAGGGCTGGTGCTCTATTCACTGCTCCACCTAGCTGCCCCCTTCAGTCTCTTTCTACTGACTCCTTTCCGGCCAACAAATGTGCCCATGTCTCCCTTATCCTTAAAAAAAACCCTGCCTGATTCAGCCACCTCCTCTACCTATCATCTGATATTTCTCCTCCCTTTCAAGGCTAAACTGCTTGAGAAAGCTATCTACATTAGAGACTTCTACTTCTCACACTCTCTTCTAAACCCTCTGCAACCTGGCTTCTGACCTCATTACTCAATTGAAACTACCCTCACCAAAATTACCAATGTTTTAATTGCCTTTCCTCAACTTTCATCTTTCGTGACCTCTCTGCAACATTTGAGACTGTCAATCACTTATTTCTCTTTTCTCTAGGTTTTCATGACATAATTCTTCCCTGGATGTACTACCTGTCTGACTACTCCATATATGTCTCCATTACTACATCTTCATCAATGTCACATTAATGGGTGTTCCAAAGATCTGTCTTGGGCCCTCTTTTCTTCTCCTTCTATCAGAAGTTCTTAACCAAGTGAAGAGACAGTCAACTTAAAAAAAAAATTATTTTTGATAATAACAATATTTCAGAATAATTGGTTTCTTTTGTAATTCTGTATTTTACTTTATGCATTTAAAAACATTACTCTAAGAAAGGGTCTACAGGTTTCAGATTGCCAAAGGGGTCCATGATACACAAAAAAAGGTTAAAATTTCTTGCTCTATGCTCTCTTACTTGGTGATCTCATCAGCTCCAAAGGGTTCAACTGTTATCTCTATATAGATTATCCCAGATATACATATGTAGTCCTACTCTCTCTCCTGAGCTCCATATCACTGCCTTTTAAATATCCAGAACGGATGTTCCATAAGCACCTCGCACTCAACTTGTCCAAAACACAACTCATTATCTTTTCTCCCACTTTCCTCAGTTCAGCTTTCCTCTTACTTTTGAGGGTACCATCATCCTCCCACAATCAACCAGACTTTCAACTTGGTGTTGTCTTCTGACTCTTCACTTTCACTTCCTATATCCAATCTGTTGTCAAATTCTGTTATTTCTAACTACACAGCATTTCTCCTTTACATTCCTTCCTCTCCACTCACACAGCTACTTCCTTAGTTCAGGCAGTACTCACCTCCAACTTGGGGCACTACAAGGGCTTTCTAATGGGTTGCCTCCTTTCATTCTACTTAGCTGTCAAGGATTTTGCTCAAATACAGGCTTGACCATGTTACCTCTTGCTCAATAAGTCCCAGTGACCTTATCGGTCCTAGAGATAACAGAAAATCCTGTTTGGCATTTTAAGCCCTTTACAATATAGCCCTCTGCTACTTTTTCAATCTCTTAGACTTTATTCTTCTCCACACTCAATGATCCAGTTATACTGGCCTACTTGTTTCTCCATCCCCTATCTTTGTACTCTGGTAATGGCTATCATCCTCCAGGTCTCTGGAATACTCTCTCTCCTCAACTCCACCTCTTAACTTCTCTCACTTTCCCTTCAGGACTCAGCTCAAATTCTAATTTCAGGAAGCTTTCCCCAGTCTCCCTTGCTGCTTATGTGTTCCCTCTGAGATTCTCTTCTTTATTGTATGTGTACCCAAGTCCATAGCTATCTCCTCCAGCAGAATCTGAGCTTTAGGGGCAGCTAGGTGGTGCAGTGAATAGAGCACTAGCCCTGGAATCAGGAGGACCTGAGTTCAAATCTCAGACATTTAACACTTACTAGCCTTGTGACCTTGGGCAAGTCACTTAATCCCAGTTACCCTGCCTACCCCCTCCAAAAAGCCAAAAAAAAGAAAAGAATCTGAGCTTTGAGAGCAACCAACAGTGTTTTTGTTTTTCTTTGTCATGTCCAGTCACCAGCACAGGGCCTAACAAATATTAAGCACCTAATAAATGCTTAGAGGTTTCAAAGACTAAAATTATTTTATGGAATGTGTTTTTTTTGCTGGATTTGGATACACAACAAAAATAACCCAGCCAACTCCTTTACTTTTCTATTCAAGAAAAAGCCTGTGAGCCATCATTCCATTTACCTGCCTACTAACTTTGTTTATATTCAGAATGTCAAGACAGAAACAATTTACTTCCTTCAGTAGAATGTTTATCCCTGGACAGGGATCTTACATTTTTAGTACCAAAAAGTAACTAAATGTTATAGTATATCCCCTGCCCATGTCTGCCACTGTCACTGTGGAGGCAGAAGGACTAAGGGCCATTTTGTAGTTTTCTTTGTTTCATGGCTGTTATGACCAAGAGAACGCAAGGTCTATGGCCATCCTAAGGGCAATGAGCCTCTCCATAGTTAACCAGGCCCATCCTAGGAAAATGGGTTTGTTGTTGGCATCACACAGAACCTATCAGTATTTGCGTTCTACTGGTACAGCTTTTAAGAAACCATTGTCATACCTTGTCACCATGATGAGACACTTTACTTCATATGTAGCCTACAATCACCCCATCCTGACCTAGTGAAAGGCAGCATCAGATACCATCCCAAGACCCCATCTTGTTGCTTCAAGTAGGGTCTTGTATGGGGATCATAGAAGCCTAGTGTGGAGATGGGTGTGCCCATCCATGGGCCTGAGAACAGTATAGAAAAGGGGTTTTCACCTGTCATGCATGTCATGGGGAATACAGAACTAATAAAATCATGGAATACTGATTTCTTGGCTGGGGTTTCATACTGCACAAGTCTTTTAAACAAATGCTACCACCTTCAATTTGTAAAGAATTTTTGATTTTTCAATTCTAATATAGACAGGGCAGGCATCATAGATGGGAGGAACTAAGGTCATAAGAGGTTCAACAAACTGGTTAAACCAATATTGCAATTAGTAGCAAAACTGACTCACCTGTTGACTAGTTTAATCCTCTACACGTTATACTACACTTTTTATTTCTCGCATTCGATTACTCTTAGGTTCAACAAATTCTGTTGAAAAAATTCAGGTTTTAAACATGGAGTACCATGAAAGAAAGTTGAATTTAGAGTCTGAGGACTTGGCTTCAAATTGCAGTTTTGCTATTTACTATATCACTTATTATCTCTCCAACTTATCATTTCTTAAATGACCTCTAAGGCTTCTTTCTGACTCAAAATCTATAATTTCAGATTCAAAATGAGTCTTACCTTTGATGGGGTACAAGGACATTGTTAATTCCACCAAGCTTAGCATTTATCTTCAGGCAGAGATTAGAGAGAGTTTGGGGTGAAGTCTTTACTACATTTTTCACCTGAACACACTGAGTGGCCATTCCTAAGAGGGTATCACCAACACGTTTCACTTCAGCTAAAAGCAAACAAATAAAATGAGGTAGGTAGCTCTCCTAACTCAATAGTTATTTATAAACATTTACTACATACAGACTCTAGTATCAGATGATGGAAGACACAAAGACTAAATGGAACAGAGTTTCTATTTTAATTAAATTTACAATATAATAAAAATATAGGTGCACACCTCCCACCCCCAATACACATACCACAACAACTAATAACTTTAAAAGCTGCCAAAATATTGAAGTCTGAGAAAGGAAAAACCATTCTTTTTTTGGGTGGGGAAATCAAAGAAGGCTCCATGAAGAGGTACCATTTGAGCTGGGTCCTAAAGGATGGGCTCCTCCCTGGAACCTCCACATGTGCGAGTATCCAAGACAGCCATACTTACTTCTAACCTGGATCAGCCCTGATGCTCTGGTATTTTCCACTGCTGTCCCAGTGGCCTTCTCATACCTCTGACATGTCACTTCCCAAGCCCTTTCCAGCTCCTTCTACTTACTGTCTTCTCCCTTTATGCTACTTGAGGACAGGGACTGTCTTTTTCATATATTCCCAGTGTTTAGCACAATGCTTGCCACACAACAAGCATTAAGAACTTAATAAATGCTTTATCTTATCTAAAAGGTAGAATTTCAAAATGCAGAGAAAGAAACAGAGCAGGGTGAGTATTCTGGCATAAGTAGCCCATAGACACAGAGACAAGAAAGTACAAAATCTGTCTACTGTGTAGCTTTTAACCCAGTATGACTCAAGGGTAGAAAGGAGTAATATGAGAAATGTGGAAAAGTGTTACATAATTCTATATTGCAAAGAATCTTGAATGGCAGGCTAAAGAATCTAAGAAGCTGGGGAGGCTAGGTGGTGCTGTGAATAGAGCACCAGCCCTGGAGTCAGGAAAATCTGAGTTCAAATCTGGCTTCAGACACTTGACACACTTACTAGCCATGTGACCTTGAGCAAGTCACTTAACCCCAATTGCCCTACCTTTCTTCCCCCCTCCAAAAAGTGAAAAAAAAAAAAAAAAAGAATCTAAGGAGCTATATTCAATGGACAGTAAAAATGCCAATGAAGAATCTTGAGCAAAACAGTAATACCATCATTTATGTAAATGAGGAAAATAACTATAGCATCACTGGAGCGAGGAAGGACAATTAAGAGGGAGTGGCAATAATCCTAATGCCAATAACTCTGTAAAGCCACAGAGAAAAACCAGATAAAACCTTATCTATTTTTATCATGTTCCAGGTTTTACCATGTAAGCAACAGACCATACATATCCCTACCATATAATTAAAAAAAAAAAATCAGAGCAGTTAGATGGCACAGTGGATAGAACACTGGCCCTGGAGTCAGGAGGACCTGAGTTCAAATCTGGATTCAGACACAACACTTACTAGCTGTGTGACCCTGTGCAAGTCACTTAAGCCCAAATGCCTCGCCACCTCATCCACCCCCAAAACCCCCCAATCATGTGACCACTTAACATAGAGATGAAATACAGTAAACAAGAACTATACCATATACCGGTGTCTTCCCAGGGAGGATCACCACTATCAGCTGCAGGCCCACATAAGTCATCTTCAGATGTTTAAACATGGGCTCCACGCTATCTGCTCCCTGTGCATACTTGCAAAAACATGGCTGACCTTGAATGGGCATGCCGGCATCCTTAGAAATTTTACGCAACTGATCTGTGAAACTCCTGGTAAAACAGAACCATTGGCACACTGTTTGTTACTTTATGGTCTGTTTGGTGCTCTAGTAAATGTCATAATCTATAGATTTTGTCAGAACAGCCAATTCTGTACTAAAACATAGCATAAGTGGTGGCCAGAATTGGATTGGGAGCTATAACAATGGAGCAAAAGTGGAGTATGATGCTTAGCAAAGAGCCTTTCAAATGATCAATCTTAATTTTAGCTTTCAGAACAATAAGTGTAAACCAAAACATTAACTCAAAGACAACTTGGTATCTGGCTCAAAAGGAGTTAAGTCAATTTGTGCTTAAGTGAGTTGTAACAAACATATTATTTTCAAAGGATATGCTAGGATTAAATTAAAACTTGGTCCAGCAATTAACCTCCCCCAAAATTAGAAATATTAAAAAGCAACTAGGATTTAAAACAAATAAAATTTTCTTTCAAGTTAAATACTGGACATAAAACCCCAGTGCAGAATGAAACATACCATTACTTCAACCCATGTATGAAGCTTTCAGAACCAATTCTTCTATATATTTGCCAATAATTTAAACCATTTCTTTCCCTTCTTATCAGCTCCCTTTTCTCACCTTGATTTTTCCACACTTCTTACTAACTTCCTCTATAAGTCTGTAAAAAGTGATGCAGACTGAAACCAACAATCCTAGTCAGTGTTCCTTCAGAAGCTAACAGAACTAGTAGCAATCAGAAAGGCATAATGGTTAAGATTAATCTATTTCTTCATCTCAGTTGAACAATTAAAAACACATCCAGGGAGCTGCAAGGTAAAATTCCCACAAAACCTTAGTCTATAAGTCCCTTCCCTCTGTCTGGTTCTACAGTAAGTCAAGAGATGAGTTTCTTCTTCAAGAACAAGGAAGCTGAAACTTAACAGAATCTCTAGGTGTTAAACTGTCCTTGGCACAAGCCTTCACTCCCAGAATTTACAAGTGCCAGTGTTCATGCACAAGACACTAAAACGAAGATACTAAATGTAGCATTTTATACTTGAAAGGCATAGAACCAAGCTACAAATATAAAAAATACTCACTTTAACAGATCTTCTCTGCATTGTTTCTGAGGAGCAAAACAAGCAACAGCCCATACTTTAATCTCAATGCCAGCATAAAACTGTTTTCCTCGCATATCCCATACACCTTGGTTTGGTGTAGCTACTGTTTTATTCTTTTTCAGGGGGTAGAGGAGGAAAAAAAAAGGGGGGGAAGAACAGATTACAATTCAAGAGCATGTTAATAATGATGACATAATAAACAAAATTCCAGGCTCACATGAGCATGGTGAAGTAGAAGGAGCCAAATACTGAGTTGAAAGAGCAGGTCAATAATACAATGTGGCTCCACCATCAACGAGCTCTGTGAATTGGGCAAATCCCTTCACCTCTATCTCCTCCATCTCCCTCACTGCTCCTGAATAGGCTAGATAAGAGATTCACTGAGGCTCTCTCCATGGTTCTATAATGTAATCTAGAGTGCTGGGCACTGCTAATTGGCATAATCTTCTCCTCAGCATTGTCAATGATGACCTAGTTAGTCCACAATCATTTTTCAGTTGCCTCCTTTGTACCAAGCAGAGTTAAGCAGTGATACAAAGAGAGGCAAAAACACGGTGTTTCCATCACGGGACCTGTCCCTTTCTAATGGAGAGATGCCAAGCAAAAAAACCCCCCAAAAAGTAAACGCAAGATATACGCTGTAAATGGAAGGTAATCCTAGAAAGAAAGAAGTCATTAGTAGTCTAGAGAGTGATGGGGAATTCTTGTAGGAGGTGGGATGTGAGCTAAGTTTCAAAAGCCTAGAAATGAAGGTGAGGAGACAGAACAATGGAGGCACAGAAGGGAGCCAGCAAAAAGGCCGTTAAGCAGGTAAATGGAATGTCGGGCGAGGAATAGAAAGAAGGCCAGTGTTGCTGGAAGGTAGAGCATGTGGAGGAGAATAAGGTGTAAGAAGATCGGAAATGTAGGAGGGGGCCAAGTTGTGAAGGGCTTTAAAAGCCAGGGGATTTTATATTTGATCTTGGGTGTTAACAGGGAGCCACTGAATCTTATTGAACAGGGGAGGTAATATGGTCAGACCTACATTAATTTAGCACGATCATTTTGACAGCTGGATGAAGGATGGATTAGAGTGGGGAAAGACAATCAAGGAGGAGACTACAACAATTCAAGCATGAGGTGATAAAAGCCAGCACCAGGGATGTGGAAGTCACAGGAGAAAAGGGGACATATAGTGAAGATACTGTGACAGTTGAAACAAGATTTGGCAATGGACCGGATAGGTGGGGTGTTGGGGAAGAGTTAAAGATGATGTTGACGCTGTGTGTCTGAGTGGCCAGGAAGACAGTAGTTCCCTGGATATGGCAGTTCCAAGGAGGGGAGGACTTTAGGGGAAAGATAATGAGTTCTGCTTTGGATGCAGAGTTTAAGACGTGTACAATACATAGTGTTCAGGAGAGAAACTAGGGCTGTATACACATCATCTTTGCTACAGGATAGCTATGATAAATGAACTCATGGGACCTGATGAAATTGTGAAGCAAGACAATGTAAAGTGAAAAAAAAAAAAAGGCCTAGGACAAATCTCTCATGCTGCCTTAGCCTCCCTTATGACTTGGTCCCTGGCTTGCCATTTGCTTTCTTCACCTCTGCAACTGACCCTCAGCTTAGTCTCTTAACTTAGGTGAGAATTTGGTTTATTTCATCAACAAGGCAAACAAAAGGGGAAAAAAAAACTCATCATTATTACTATTCCCTAGACAGTAAGGAATATTGCCATAAATTTAAGGCATAAGGGTAGGAACCAGGCAGGATATGTGGGAAGTTTAATAGTTCTCAAGGCTAAAGGGACACAAGATGAAAAACATTGCTATCAAAGTAATATATGACTGAAAAAATACTGCATGATTAGTTGGGGACAGGTGCTTAGTGGAAAAAAAATACCCCAAATCCCCAAACAAAAACACCTTACCCGGCCTCCATATTGTAGCATTGGTGCTGGCAACACTCGACCTGTCAACTCTGTCATTTCATTGTGAACAACAATACCAAATTCCTTCAGGTATGGATCAGGTCCACCCACCATGCTGTTACTTTTCACCTAAAAAATAAAAAACAAAAAAAAAATTTTTCATCATAGTTTAGCAGTCAATGGGGCAAAATGAAAAAATATATCATCTCAATATCTCTTCTACAAAGAGTACCACTCTTGTAAGTAGATGCTGTGAATTTCTGTAGTGTAGAAACACCATTTTAATTTGTTCAATATTTACTGAGTGCCCACACTACATGAAAGGTACTGTGTTATATATTATGAATGAATATAAAAATGTGTAAGATACGATCCTTTAAGAAGTCCAGATTTTGAATTTTTTTCTACTAAAGAAAAAACCAAAACCAAAAGTCAGTGAAATTAAGACAAGACTTTCTGGTAAATGTAACACAAAAATGATCACATCATAGTAGGAAAATTTTCTGTTAACCTTTCATTCAGTGCATAGCTAAGATTGCATACAAAATGTATCCTACGCACTAGTCTGCTGATTTCCTCCTGTCTGTCTGGAGCAGATCTTGCGGTTGCTTTTATCATGGTGGACGTCTGATTGTCAGTTAATTTCTTGATACACCGCTGTCCTGCCACAATATTACAGACCTGCCATTAGGATGAGACAAATAAGAACTAAGTTAATGGCTTCTGTCACACCTGATTTTATGAGAAAGATTTCAGAAAAATTGAAAAAAAAAAACAAAACCCTGCTAAAATGTCAGTTAAATAGCTAAAAAAAAAAAATTGCTTCAAATTTTACTTTTTAGGTTAAATAATAGATTTTATAAGTAAATAATCTAAGTATCTGTTAGTGTAGTAGGAGCAGATTTATTTCAAGCTTACCTCAAGAGGAAGATAAGTGTGCTTTTGTTCCTGCCCCACTTGGAGACAGGGAAGATGGGGATATTTCAGCTGCAGGCTATACTTCTGTTTAAAATACTGGGCTACTGTACATTCCATGGCCTGACCATTTTCCAGCTGTAGAGGAAAACTGTAGGATGATGTTATTTAGAAAATTTTTGTCAATTCATACTTTTCCCCAATTGACAATAAAATTCTAACCTTTTTTTTAATTTTTAAAAATATTCTTAAATTTTTATTTTTTAGTTTTCAACATTCATTTCCACAAGATTTTTAGTTACAATTTTTTCTCCCCATCTTTCCCCTACCCCGACCCTGAAATAGCAAGCCTACTTCCTTCCTCCAATCTGTTCTCTCTTGTATCCTCCCCCTTAACCCCCTAACTTTCTAGTAGGGCAAGATGGGTTTCTATACCTCAGTAGCTGTATATCTTATTTCCCAGTTGCATGTAAAAAGCACATTTTTAAAGATTTGTTTTTAAAAACTTTAGGTTCCAAATTTTGTCCCCCCTTGCTCCCTCCTCACCCACCCCCATGGAGAAAATAAGCAATCCAATATAGATTGTACATGTGTAATTATCCAAATCATGTACACAGTAATTAAATTGTGAAAGACTCTATTTCCCTCCATCCTATCCCACCGCCCACTTACTCTATTTTCTCCTTTCACCCTATCCCTTTTCAAAACTGTTTGCTTCTAACTACCCTCTCCCCCAATCTGCTCTCCCTTCTATCCTCCCCCCTCTTATCCCCTACCCCATTTTCCTGTAGGGCAAGATACCCAATTGAGTGTGTATGTTATTCCCTCCTTAGGCCAAATTCAACGAAAATCAGGTTGTCCCATTCCCTTTCACCTTCCTGCACTCCCCCTCCATTGTAAGTTTTGCCTCTTTTTTAATGAGATAATTTACCCTAATCTATTGCTCCCTTTCTTCTTCTTCCAATTTCTCTCACCTCTTAATTTTATTTTTTTAGATATCATCCCTTCATATTAAATTCATCCTATGCCTTCTGTCTATGTATACATGAACACACATGCCCAGACTCACATGATTTACAGACACATACATGCTCTTATACGTACATATGTGTATGTATACATATACATACACACACATATATATATTCCCTTCAGCTATCCACATACTGAGAAAAGTCTTATGAGTTACAATTATCATTTTTCAATGTAGAAATGTAAGTAATTCAACTTTAATAAGTTCCTTATGATTTCTTTTTCCTGTTTACTGTCTCATGTTTCTCTTCTTGTATTTGAGAGTCAAATTTTCTGTTCAGCTCAGGTATTTTTCATCAAAAATTTTGAAAGTCCTCTGTTTCACTGAATGACCATATTTTTCCCCGTAGCATTATACTTAGTTTGGCTGGGTATGTGATTCTTGGTTTTAGACCTAGCTCTTTTTACACCGGAATATCATATTCCAAGCCCTTCAATCCCTTAATGTAGAAGCTGCTAGGTCTTGTGTTATCCTGACTGTTTCCACAATATTCAGATTGTTTCTTCCTGACTGCTTGCAGTATTTTCTCCTTGACCTAGGAACTCTGGGTTTGGTTATTATATATTCCTAGGAGTTTTCTTTTTGAGATCTTTTTCAAGAGGCATTTGGCAAATTCTTTCCATTTCTATTTTGCCCTCTGGTTCTAGAATATCAGGGCAATTCTTCTTGATAATTTCTTTAAAGATGGTGTCTAGGCTCTTTTTTTGATCATGGCTTTCAGGTAGTCCAATAATTTTTAAATGATCTCTCCTGGATCTATTTTCCAGGTCAGTGGTTTTTCCAATGAGATATTTCACATTGCCTTCTATTTCTTTCATGTTTGGATCTCTGTTATAGTATCTTGATTTCTCATAAAGTCATTAGCTTCCAATTGCTCCAATCTAATTTTGAAGGAGTTATTCTCTTCAACGTGTTTTTGAAATTTCTTTTCCACCTGGCAAATTTGACTTTTTAAAGCATTCTTCTCATTGGCTTTTTGGGCCTCTTTTGCCATTTGAGTTAGTCTATTTTTTTTTTTTGAGGGGAAAAGGTAGAGAAATTGGGGTTGAATGACTTGCCCAAGGTCACACGGCTAGTTTTTGTGTTAACGGTCTGAGAACGGATTTGAACTCTGGTCCTCCTGACTCCAGGGCTGGTGATCTATTCACTGCACCACCTAGCCACCCCAAGTTAGTCTATTTTTTAAGATGTCAGTTTCTTCAGTGTATTTTTGGGTCTCCTTTAGCAGTCTTGCTTTTCATGGTTTTCTTGCATCATGACTTACTTTTCATGGTTGTCTTGCATTATTCTCATTTCTCTTCCCAATTTTTCCTCCACTTCTTTTACTTGATTTTCAAAATCCTTCTTGAGCTCCTCCATGGCCTATAACCCGGTCAAATTTTTCTTGGAGGCTTTTGACGCAGGAGTTGACTTTGCTGTCTCCCTCCCGCTCCATACTTTAATCTTTTTGTCCCCCAAAAGGATTCTATCATTTGTTTGTGCTTCCACTGCTTGTTCACAATGGCAGTCAATTACTTGACTTTTGAGCTCTTTGCCATGGTAGAATTCTACTTCCAGAATGGAGAGAACTATGTCCCAAATTGCTGGGGTTTTTTGCAGCTGCCAGAGCCATTCAGATGGGTGCCCTCTCTACAGCCACCACATGCTCTGGCTCACTGGTCACACCCCAGGACCACCACCCAAGATCACGATCCAGATCCAAACATGTCAAAGCAAGAGCTCTTAGCCTCTGAATAGTCACTTGATCCCCCTACAATCTACAGGCCAGGAGCTCTGAAGCAGCCATGTGGCAGTGGCTGCAGCCACCATGCTTCCGCCTGCTTCCTGCTACAGAAGTAGCAGCTGGACTGCACTCTTCTATCTCCCTCTGGACCAACCACATTCCACACTGACCTTTTGTCTTTGCTATTTATGGATTGAGAAGACTGAAACCACTACAGTGGCTAGTGATTTACTCTTATGAAGGGTGCTCCAGCTCTGGTGGGACTGTGCTCGATTCCCAACGTGTTACGATGGACCCTTCTTGCTGGCCTGCCAGGCTTCCTTCAGCTGGAGCTTTGTTTCTCACTGTCACTTTGTGGGTTCTGTAGCTCTAAAGTCTGTTTAGAGTCATTTTTTACATATATTGGAGGAGGTGAAACCTGGAGCAACATGAAAGTGCTATTTCTACCAAAATCCTAAATTCTAAGACATTTTCTACAAGGTTTATTATCTTTATTATTTATTTTTTTTAATAATACTTTTACATATACATGTTGATTTCCTCAACAGAATATATGCTCCTTGAGAGTAAGGATCAGTTTGTTTTTTCACTTTTTATCTCCGGTGTCCAGGATAGTACCTGACACTTAAAAAATGCTAGCCAACTGACTGGTTCCATAGTGAGTACAGGCAAATCTTTCTTTGAACAGAATCCTTTAGTTCCTTTCAGTATTTAAATCAGGTTTTGCTTTTGTTTTTTGGAGGGACAATTGGGGTTAAGTGACTTGCCCAAGGTCACACAGCTAGTAAATGTTAAGTGTCTGAGGCTGGATTTGAACTCAGGTCCTCCTGACTCCAGGGCTGGTGCTCTATTCACTGCTCTATCCAGGCACCCCTAAATCAGTTTTTATCAAGGATTCAATTTACATATGTAAACTGAATTAGCTTTCTACTTTTGTTGGAGCCAAATAAATCTTCAAAGGAGTGAGTCACACCAAGAAAGAGTAACTTAACAAGACTCTAAAATGTTAACAAACAGGTTTTTTTTTGGGGGGGGGGAGGAGAGCCTTCTTTGATAATAGCCCTTCATACTTTACACTGACTAGTATAGTACAAACTTGTGAACGGGTAGAAAATATAGGCATATTTCACCTAACCTCTTTATGTGTAACAGGGTTAGTGGAGTAGGGGTTAATGTGGAAAATGTTATAAACTATAGAAACACCCAACACAAGGAGGAGGGTTAATGCTGGGAATATCACCAGCCACATGATATGGGGTTTTAATACATAAGAATTCATTTATAAAAAGTTTTAATATCACAGTGTGACAAGTTGGTCAGGGCAATGTTATATAAAGTATTTTTGTAGAATACTGCATGTAACTAATAAAATATATTAGGCTCTAATATGTTTTTTTTATTTTTTTATTTTTTGCTTTTTGGAGGGCAGTTGGGGTTAAGTGACTTGCCCAAGGTCACACAGCTAGTCTGTGTGTGTGTGTGTGTGTGTGTGTGTGTGTGTTAAGTGTCTGAGGCCAGATTTGAACTCAGGTACTCCTGACTCCAGGGCCAGTGCTCTATTCACTGAGCCACCCAGCCACCCCTAATATGTTTTTTAGTAAACATATTAGAAACATGATAAAGTTAGTATATTTGCTTATAAATATAGAAGACCAACAGTCATTCTCCAATGGCTAAGAGGTTAAAGTATATGAACAAACAATTCTGAAAAGAATTTCAAATGATTAAAAAACATGAAACTATTGTTCTCTATGACTAACGATATGAAATATGCAAATTAAAACAACTCTGAGGTTTCACTTCACACAAAGTGCCAAATATGTAAAACAAAGGTGCCAAACTCATCTCCAAAATCAGAATAAAACGTAATTAAGAAATGTTTAACAAAATGAATAAAAGTACAATACAACACAGATAATGTTAATTTTTAGTTTTCTAAGCTAATTTGGGACCAGTAGGGATCCTCTTCTATTTGAGTCTGATACCAGTGATGTAAAAGATTAGAACAGTCAGTGCGGGAGAAATTGTGGAGAAGTATGCAGAGTAGTAATCTAGTGATCTAGTGATCTAGTAATCTAGTAATCTAGATTACTACTGATATAGTAATGAATCAGTCCAAACATTCTGGAAAATAAGTCACAATACTAAAATGTATATATACTTTTTGACCCAGAGATCCCATTGCTAAATATGCACTTCAAGGTCATGGGTAAAAACAAGCTGCTATACAGCCCAAAATATTTATAGTAGCAATTTTGCTTAAGAATAAGAAACAAAATAGATGGCCATTAATTGGGGGATAGCTAAATTATGGTACATGAACATAATGAAATATTATTGTAATGTGAAAAATGAATATGAAGACTACAGAGAAACTTACATGAATTGATCAAAGTGAGAGAAGCAGAATCAGGAAAACAATATATACAATGACTTCTTCAATAAAAATGGAAAGAACAACTCAAAAATGAATATAATTCAGGGGTAATTATAACAACTAAGCGTAGCACCAAAGAAGAGATATAAGAATATACCTTTGAGAAATATTATGATCACAGTAAGAAGCAACAACTGACAATGAGGGAACACACAACATAAAAACTATAAAAAACACCACTGTTGGGACATATTTAACATGGAGTTAAAAGAGCCTATATATCTCAATAGTAATTTTGAGTATTATAACAAAGGCAATAGAGTGTAATACACAAAGAGCTGATCTTAAGAGTCAAGAAGACCTGGGTTCATTCACATTCACACACATACACACGAGATGAGTGATCATGGGCAATTTGTTAACCCTTTCAGTACCTGGGCAACTCTTTATAATGCAAATTACAGAGTGGTTGCCAATCTGTATTGGTAGGGGTATCTAGTACAGAATCCATACCAGGATTCACTGACACTGATGAAATTACAAGTCTACATCAAAATAATAACAATAATTTCATGAAGTTCATAACAATGGCCCTGAGTTATCAAATTATGTGTTATTGTTAAGTCAAGAAAGCAATATATTCTATAAATATTTCTACCAAAAATGGTTGAAATTTTAAATACTATTGATGAAAGAGTTTTTCCCAACTGTTTGGAAAAAAACCCATTTACGTGGAAATTTATTTTGAAATGATGTTAGATAAACAAGGCATTTAGTAGTACTACCCAAGCAAAGTACCCAACAATTCAGTGTTAAATATCCTTTCAGATGTGATCAGCATACGTTTGATGGCTGGCTGGTCGTCTAGTTACATTACAAACTCGGTATTTTCGTTTCATCTGTCCACAGTGGGTAACCTCAACTTTAAGACCTAATATAGAAGAAATGCCAAAACAAAGGTATTAAATTACATTCAGTGATAATAACTGAGTAAGAAATCAGCCATTATCTTTAAAAGGGTACAAAACATACTTGTAAATGGATAAACTGGAAAGGGGATAATAGGCCTAATTTTTATCTTCCATCCTCTAGGAAACTAGTCTCATTTACAGATGATTCTTTCATTCTTCCCCAAAATAAAATTCCAAATGGAAAAAAAAATGCTGGTTATTTAATTAGGATAAATGCTTGTGAGTAATCATGTAGCTGGTCATAAAATAACTTTAACACAAATACCCACCTCTTATTTCTTTGGTAAACTTGACACGCTGGGAGTCTGTAAGAGGTTTTGTTTGTTCATTGATGTTCTGAACGTCTAAAACCTCACACATGAACTCAATGATAGGTTGGGCACGGTAGAAAGCAGTAGCAGATACTAATAAACAGAATAATAGGACACTTAGTTTTGAGAATGAGCACAGTTAAAACAATGAAGTGGGGACATAATTCTAGCATACCGTCAATATTCAGCATCATATTCCACATGGCAGGTCTCACAGACTGGTGGAAGCCAAACCAAACCTCCCTGCCCCCTCCCAGAGGGTGGTAGTAACCTTCAGGAGGGGAGAAGAATGAACGGCCCACAGGAGTATACCTGAAGAAACAAGAGTTGGTATGTTTCACAAGTAAGAAGTTCTCTTATTACACTCTTGTCTTTTCCAAGAGTTTACAGAATGAGAGTATGAAGGAGGAAACACATAGAAACCACCTTGGAAGCCCTAAAATAACCTATTCCAGAGACCTGAACTTATATGGAATATGCCCATCAGGGACACTCACCTCATAGAAGGCAGATGCCTTGTGATCACATCAAGTGCCTGTACAGAATCTTCAGGGACTTCATTCAAATGCCCAGCCAATGCTTCCAAAAGCAACTGAAGACTTACTACAGACACCCACTGAATCGACACTTTAAAGGTCTGGTCTTTGCCCTCACCTGGAAGAGTCACTTCCATATCGACCTTGGTAGGGTAAAAAGAACACACACATTTATAAAGATAAGTGATACATAAAGCCAAGGTTGTTATTATGAAGCTTATTAAACTAAGTCTCTTTTCATCAAACATCAATTTCACAGCTTCCTGTAAACTATACTTCCTTATCATAATCTTCTCTATCATTTTCCATTATTTTTTAAGTGGAAGGAATAGTAAGAAATGCCAGAGTACCCAGACAAGTTCTATATACAGATATGGCAGTCTAAATTTCATTTGCTAGCACTGATTTGATTCCAGCAATTCAAATAAAAATTAAAGGTAATAATAACAGCTAACATTTGTATGTTAACTTACTATGTGCCAGGCACTGTGCTAAATGCTTTACAAATATTTTCTCATTTGATCTTCTCAATAACCCTGGGAGGTAGGTGCTATGATTATTCCTATTCTGCAGATCGGAAAATTGAGGCAAACAGAGCTTAAGTGACTTGCCCAGAGTCACACAGCTAGTAAGTGCCTAAGGCCAGCTTTATCCTCTAGGCTATGGAGAAGGGATATTATGAGGGTTAAGTTTACTTAATATAGCTCTAGGACACAAAAAGCACAACTGGATAAAACAGCCCTCCAGATAAATGGAAGAGGGGCACTTATCAAGAATACTGAGCTACAGTGCATGTCACATGTATGTTCATTAAGAAGTAAAATAAATACAGGTTAGTAGGCTGTGACAATTCACAAATATGAAAGGGAGAGCTCTGCTCTGCTGGAGCTATTGGAGAACTCGAGAAAAACAGTCCCTAACACAGATCCAAATCTTGCAGGCTAAAAGAATTCATTTCTATTACAATCCAAATCTGAAGAACTACAGCTGCATGGCATTATATAAAATCTATCGATTCAAAGGGCTGATTACAGCCATTAGAATAAAATGCAAACAAGGCTAAGGTCTCAGATTTGACCTCTATGTAGCCTGTTCAGCTTTGTGCACAATATAGCTGCTAGTTACACAGGCTGCAGGCTCTTTACTTAATCCCAGTTATCTGTTTTGAATATAATCTGCTGGTCACACAGGGCTGGGGAAGGAAGCATGGGTGGATTAATATGAACTAAGCCTAACTCCCACTTACCAAGAATAGTAATAATACGTAGCATTTACACAGCACCTACTACGGACAGGCACTGTGCTAAGTACTTTTCAAATATTATCTCATCTGATTCTCACAACAACCCTTGGAGGTAGGAGTTATCTCCAAGTTGAGAAAATTGAAGCAAACAGAAGATAAGGGACTTTACTAAGGCAACACAGCTAGTAAATGTCTGAAACTGAATTTGAACTCTAGATCTTCTTGACTCCAGGTCCAGCACTCTATCCACTAAGCCACGTACCTGCCTCCATATAGTCATCAACTCATATTATAGAACTTTGCAAACAGTAAGTGCTTAATAGATGCTTTTAAAATTCATTCATTATTGATTTAGGGCCATGAGAACTTGTTTCTACCTATCACAATACTTACCCTATCCCGTCCAATAGGTAGTGGGTGTGCTGTATACATGTTTCTTTTGCCATCATAGCCAGGCTGCCGATCACCAAATATTTGCATTTTGAAGTGTCTCACCATTGTATCTACCACCTCCCTTAAACAACAAAGGAAATTTAGCTTTGAAAAACAACATATCTTCAATTATCCAATTTTAAGTCAAAACTAGGCATGGTGGGTTTCAGGGCATAATATAGCCAAGTCATTTAAAAATAATTTTTCTAATAATTTTCTAAAGCAAGCTTATGACATAAATTTGAAGATGGAAAAAAATCTGGCAAAGGATTTTACAGCCTCCTTCCAAATCCAGAGTTTTAAAAAATCCAAACCACAAATAAGAAGCTTAGCAGTAGTTATCTTTACTTCCTAGAAATAAACTTAAAAAAAAATTAATGTGGGATTTAACTTCATATTTACTTAAAACCTACTGGTAATGAATAGCTTCAAGTGTGTAAAACTGGGGCAGGGGGAACCTCAAAGATCTGGAACAGGAGTACAGTGGGAAGAGCTGTTCAAAAACAGGAGAAGCAATAAATTCAAGATAATTTCCCAAAGCAATAACTTGGTTCTCTTGGATATTAAATGATGATACTGTTACTCTATGTTCTATCTGGTTTTAGTCTATAAATTTCACATATAAAGTTGAGAAGGATGCATACTGGGATATTTTATTTCCAAAATGTCCTAATGTAGTATATTACATAACAAAATAGTGCATGACTTGTATACATATAGGACAACACACTGTGCTCTGGCATTGGAACAAATACAACAACTATCATTATGAAGCACAGAACACCAGTGGTGCCCAAGTCTGTGACAGCGTAAAACACAGAGTCAGTGAAAAGTACAATCCTGTACTGTACACAGATGGCATGTGAACCTTACCAACATACAAGAGTCCCCAAGTATTCCCCAAATTATTTCACAAATGGCTAAAACAATGTATCATAGATGACTTAGTTATCGTGTCATGAAATATTAGAGGAGGAAAGACAATTGGAAACAATCAAGTCTTCTTCTACCTTCCTTATTTTATAAAGGTAAAAACTGAGGATTAGCTGGAGTAAAGCCTCAGGCTTTCCAAATTATAAAAATAAAATAATTCATTTAAGACAGTTCACATGAAAACATACTTAGGATTTAGAGCCAGAAAGGACTTAGCTATCTAGGCCAACCACCTCATTTTACAGATATGGAAACAGAAGGCTTGAGAGGTCAAGTGATTGTCCAAAGTCAGAGAAGTGGTGCATAGAGGCACTGTAATTCAAACCCAGTGCCTCACTCCAAATACAGCACTCTTTCCACTATGCCACACTGAGGTATGTATTCTTTGTACTTTCCACTCCCTTAAGAAATGTAAAACTTACTTTCAGAATTTCTGAAAAAGCAGAAGATTAAGAATATGGGCAAAGAAATAGTCTTAACGGTTTTAAAAAAGATACCTACCTGAAAGAAAGACAACTGATAACACACTTGACTGACATTTTCTATTCTTCCTTTTATACATTTCAGTGTCCTAAGAATGTGGCCTTAGTTCTACATCCCCATTTTTGTAGGAAAGTAGAAATAAGTTAGAGTTTATGGAAATCTCTTATTAATCAAACTACCAAATGAGTACTTTACAGAACTAGACAAATTAATAATGAAATTCATCTAGACAAACACATGGTCAAGAATCTCAAAGGAAATAATAAAAAAAGGTGGGAAGGAATGAGGCTTAAGCATATCAGGTCTCAAACTATATGACAAAGCAGTAATCATCAAAACAACTTGATGTTGAAGAAAGAGAGGCTGAGTAATGGAATGGAATAGGTATGCAACATACAGAGACAAATAAACAAAGCTGCCTAGTGTTTATTCGACCAAAACCTGGAAAACTAGATAGCAGCCTAGCAGATATTAGGTTTAGGCCAACACGACATTAAAGACCAAGGACACCTCCAAATAAATGAGCTTATCTTGATATATATAGATCTAGATATAAAAGGTCACATCATAAACAGATCAGAAGTAAGAAAAAAATTACTTTTCAGATATATGGATAGAAGAGGTCATGACCAAACAACAGAGAGGTCCACAGAAAATAAAATTTGACTACATAAAATAAGAAAAGTTTTTGTACAACTCCCTCCATCCCCTCCCCCAACAATGTAGCTAAGATTAGAAGGAAACCATTTAACTGGAAAAAAACCTCGACAGCAAATTTCTCTAATAAAAGTCTCATTTCCAAGATACATGAGGAATTGATTCAAATGTATAGTAACAAATAAGAGCTATTCTACAAATGATAAGTAGTTTATGAACAAGCAATTTTCAAGGGAAGAAATCCAAGCCATCAACAACCCTAAAAAATAAAATGCTCCAAATCGCCAATTAAGAGAAATGAAAAGTAACTGAATAACCTCTTAACTATCAGATTTGCAAAGCTGATAAGAAAAGAAAATAACATGCTGGAGGGGTCTGCAGGAAAATAAGCAAATTAACATACTGTTGGTAGAGGTATGAATTGGTTTAGTCATTCTCGATAGCAATTTAGAACTATATCTTCAAAGTTACTAAACTGGACATACATATTGACCAAGAAAAACCACTGTAGGCCTATATTCCCAAAAAGATTAAAGAAAAATAATCCACATTTATAAAAATATTTATAGCAGCTCTTTTTGTAGTGGCAAAGAACTGGAAACTAAGGAGGTGTCTGCCCTTCAGTTGAGGAATGACTGAACAAGTAATGGTGTATATACATAATAGAATACTACTGTGCTGAGAGAAATGTTAAAAGTATACACAGGGTCCAGAGAAATCCAAGAAGACTTGAATAAACTAATAAAGACTAAAGTGAACAGAACCGGGAAAACAATTTATACAATGTAAATCTCATTGTAAAGACAATCAATTTTGGAAAACTTAAGGACTATAATGAATGCAATGCCAGATCACAATTCCAGAGGACTTATGATGAATAATGCTAAATATGCCAAATAAGATATACGTTTTTGGATGTGGCCAATGTGGAAATTTGCTTGACTATGCACATTTATTACAAGAGTTTCTGTTTTTTTTCCTCCAGCAGATGAGGGAGTGAGAGGAAGAAAAAAAAATCCAGAAACAAAAGCCAGGAAATCTTCACTTTCTGGCTCTTATAAGGTTGGCAGCCCAATGCTTATCTAGAACAATTTCACCAGAATCATCTATAGACTAACTTCTTAAGCCCAGTAGTAAACTTGTAAAGCATAATGAATAGTGTTGGACATAAAGCATGGATGACCTGAGCACAAATCCCACCTCTGACACTAGATGCGTTACCATGGATAGATCGATCACTCTCTCTAAGCCAGTGGTTCTCAACCTTCCTAATGCTGAAACCCTTTAAAACAGTTCCTCATGTTGTGGTGACCTCCAACCACAAAATTATTTTTGTTGCTACTTCATAACTGTAACTTTGCTACTGTTATGAATCATAATGTAAATATCTGATATGCAGGATGTGTTTTCATTGTTACAAATTGAACATAACCCACAGTTTGAGAACCACTGCTCTAAGCCAAGGTTTCCCTCATCTTTAAACATGGATAAAACCTGTAGTATTTACCAAGTTGCTATGAGACTCAAATGAGAATTTATATAACATTCTTTGCAAATCTTATATTTTTATATAAAAAGTAACTGAATAACCTCTTAACTATCAGATTTGCAAAGTTGATAAGAAAAGAAAATAACATGCTGGAGGGGTCTGCAGAAAAATAGGCAATGCCCTTTTTCATCATTCTGACTTCTGAAATTATTTCCCGTTCTTCAGCAGAGCCTTCCCTTTTTAAAACTAAGTACAGTTAAGAAAAACCAATCCACTTCTAGCCATGTCTGAAAATGTATATTCGCAAACTTTAAGACACTATATAAATGTCAGCTTTTGTTTTGATGATAATGATGTTAATAAGGAAGGCTGTTGGCCTACTTATGCTATGTTTCAAGATTTATTTCCATCACTGCCAAAAAGCCAATTAACTAGTTTACAAGAAATATAACTGCCAAACAGATAACTTACATTTACATAATATTTTAAAGTTTACAAAATGCTTTTTTCATGACTCTGTAATATGGGGATAATAGTTGTAATACCAGATTTACAGGAAACTTATACTCATGGAGTTTTGTGACTTGTCCATATCTAATAAATATTGGAGCCAGAAATCTGAGCCCAAGTGATCTCCAATTCCAATTCTACATAATGTAATATATACTCTAAACTAAACTGCCTTTACTGTTGACTGAACTGTGTAATTTTTTATTCTATATTTAGAAACTACAGATAAGTACTGCTAAAAACCCTATAAAATGAAGCATACAGGATTCTTTTTTTGTATCATAAATACATTTAAAGTCAAAAGTAAGTATCATATGGAATGGGGATACACTAGAAGCTTTCCCAATAAATACAGGTGTGAAGGAAAGATGCCCATTTTCCACTCTATTATTTTTTAATAGTTCTGAAAATTTTAGCAATAATAAGACAAAACAAATTAAAATTGTAGAAAGAGACAAAAAGAGACTAAAAAACTCCAAAAAGAAACAAAAAGACAAAGATAAAACTATCCCTCTCTGCTGATGAAATGATGGGTTTATTTGTAAAATCTTGGTGAATCAAACAAATACACTAATTGAGACAATAGCTTCAGTAAAGTTTGCAAAGATCAACAATGTTTCTATATAACAAAAAAAATTCAAGAGGGAAAAATAGAGAAATCTCATTCCAGATAGTTACAAAATGAAAAAGATATTTGAGGATCAATTTATTGAAGCACAAAAAATATTGTGTAGGTTCAATTATAAAATGTACCTTAAAAAAATAAAGAATAATGTATGTAGTGGGAGGAATATTCACAGTTAATGACTGGGCTGGGTCAAAATAATAAAAATGACCATAATACCAAAGTTTTAATATTTTACCAAACTACCAAAGGGATATTTTACAGAACTTGATCAAATAATAACAAAATTCATTTGAAGAAACAAAAGATCTAACATATCAAGAAAATAATGAAAAAAATGTAGGGACAAAGCAGGAATGGCACTTTCAGAAATCAAAATGTATGCTAAAACAAGTCATCAAAATAATTTGGGACTGGTTAAAAAGACAGAAGTAGAGCAATGCAACAGACATCAGACTAAGGAGAAGCAGAAATATGGAACACAAAAACCTGGTACTGAATAAATCAGAAAACATGATTTTCTCAGGAAAGAACTCTATTTGATAAGAACCTCGGGGAAAACTGGAAAGCAGCCTACAGAAATTAGGATTATAACAATATCTTATACCATATTCCACAATAAATTCAAAATGGCTATGAGACCTGAATATCAACATTCATGCCATAAAAAATTAGATGAGAAGTCCACCATATGCCTTTTATGTAGTTATAAGTACGAGATATATTCTGAACCAAAAAAAGTACAGAAGCAATTACAAACGATAAAAAATATTTCTGATTACATAAAATTGAAAAGTCTTTGCACTAGCAAAATTAATGCATCTAGAATAAGCAACTGAATGGGAAAAAATCTTTTTATCAAACTTCTTTGATAAAAGTTTGGTGTCCAAGAGATACATAAAACTAACAAATATAAGACCAAAGCTATTCCCCAACAAATAAGTAGTCAAAGGATAAGAACAGTTTTCAAAAGAACTGCAAACTATTAAATGCAAATCAAAACAACTCTGAGGTTTCACTTCACACTCAACAAAATGGCAAAGATAATAAAAGGTAGGAATAGCTGAAGTTAGAGGGTTTGCAGAGATAACGGCACACTAGTGCACTGTTGGTGGAATAGTGAATTAGTACAACCATTTTGGCAAGCAACTGGAATTATGCAAATAAAATAACTAAAATGTTCATTTTCTTTGACCTAGAGATTCCTAGGGATATGACCCAAGGAAGTCAATGATAAAGAAAGGATCCATATACACCAAAATATTTATATCAGCATTACAAAGAACTAGAAACAAGTCGATTCCCACCAATTGGGGAAGAGCTAAAAAATTCATGTTGTACATGAATAAAACAAAATGTTATTGTGCTATAAGAAATGACAAATATGACGACTATGGAGAAACACGTAAAGATTTACACCAACAGATGCAAAGTAATCAGAACCAAGAAAAACAACATGTTCAATGACAAAAAACAATGTAAATGGAAAGACAACTTAAGAAAACTGAAAATGAATGTGCCAATATTACAAAGAACAAGTTTGGCCCCCCAAAAAGATAAAAGAAGATACCTTCCCCTACTCCTTTTCAGAGATGGGAAGTCATGGATGTGAAAGACTGCATATATTTTCAGAAGTTTTCTAATGTACTAATTAGTTTTACTGATTTTTTTTTCTCTTCTTCCTCTTTTTCTTTAAAAAGTATTCTTTGCTTTTGAGGGAGGAAGGAGATGAGGGATAGAGGGGAAACTTTAGGTGATGTAAAAAAAGAAGATAACAATAAAATTTTATTTTAAAAAACAAATTTAATAACTGCTAGTAAAAGCAAACATTCAAACACACAAGAACAAAAAGGGAATTGTACACAAAGAAAGCATTTTTAAGACAATGTATAAAGCTTAGGGCCACTTGGTAGTACTTACTATAAAAATCACCATTTTCTGCTATTGGGATTTATCTATAAAACAATCTGAAAAACTGCTAACACAGGTCAGACACTGCTCACCCATTGTGGCAAACAGAAAAAGGTTCCACTCTGTTCAATAATCCAGGGTGACCCTTTATTTTCCTCTGCTTCCATTAGTCTTAATACCTATTCCCACCACTTTTACTATTATGAAATCTTAATTTTCACATTATATTACTTTCTACCACCATAATCCCTCCAAATGCTCTCCATATATGGTGAGAATTTCTACTGTCTCTTGTTAGACAAAGTGCCCTTCCCTTTCTTTGACCTCTGCTCCTTCACTCAATTAGCCTATTACTTAGTGGTAGGCACTATAAGAACAGTATGAAATGGTCCTTGTCCTCAAACAGCTTAACATCTTGTTGGAGAGATCAAATTTATCCATGAAATAATGAACACACGGCTATAAATAATTTAAGATTGTAAAAAACAAAGCACTGAAAGTCACAGCTGATGCCAGAATGACCCACCTTTATCTTCTTCCTTTTATACAATTAAACTTGTCCCAGAATTCATTTTCTACAATCCTTACCTGTTAACTCTACGAGGCCGTTTTTCTGGCTTGATATCCACATCATAGTGATAGACATCTATTTTAGGAATCTGAACCTGAAAATGATTGGCTAGAAGACGGATTGGCTTCCCAACAGTTCCAAGGCCAGGACGACGGGGTGGCTGGAAAAGGCTGGCTGGAGGTCCTGAAGAAATAGAGAAACAATGACTGTGCATTGGTCATAAATGTTGAGAACCTGGTCATAAAACCTGGTCATAAAACATAACCATCCTATAATGAACATAAACTGTCAGTTTTTAGAAATCTAAAGATGTTCAGGTAAAGACTAAAAATGCCATAGGTACATTTTGAAAAAGTGAAACTAAATCAAGATTAAATAAACCAACACACTAATTTATAAAGTTTGGCCAACAGCACTGCTTTTACTCAAGAATGCTTTTCTGGTAACCTGGGAAAAGGGAATCATTTCCCAAAGAGTGATAGGTGAATGATAAATGTTAAAAATGTTTAATTCAGTACAGTAATAAACACATTCAGTCAAATCAGGGAGATTTCCTGCCCATCTCTGAGTCTACTTTTACTTTTCTACATTCCATACTAGATGATGCTAAAAGATGTAGGGAGAAAAAGTGGACTGAGAAAAAATTAAGACTATGTAAATACTTGCTTTTCTTCCTTGGCAGAGGTCAGAAATGAAAAGGTTGGGGATTATTTTTTTTTACAACTCAAAGGAACCTAAAGAATTTATCTGGTCAAAATCCTTCATTTTACAGATAAGGAATCAGGCTTTGGGGTAGCTAGGTGGTACAATGGGGAGAGTGCCAGGCCTGGAGTCAAGAAGACTTATTTTACTTAGTTCAAATCCAGCCTCTGTCAAATTAAGACACTTATTGGTTGTGAGACTCTGGGCAAGTCATTTAACCCTGTTTGTTAACCAATTTCTGCAAGGTATTTGTAACATAGTGACAAAGAGACTTAATCAATTTCCTCATCTGTAAAATGAGTTGGAGAAGGAAATGGAAAACCATTCCAGTATCTATGCCAAGAAAAACACAAATGGGGTCATGAAAAGCTGGATGACTGAAAGACAAATCAGGCTTTAAAGGATAAATGACAGGCCCAAAGTCACATAAGTTAAGTTTATGGCCCCAAAAGGTCTAGGACCCAGTCCAATACTCCTTCCAGTTATACACTAAACTTTTGTACCAAAAACATGACTTTCATGGGGTGATGGAAGCAAAGGAAACTCTGACTAAAGGCAGGCTAACCACTAAGTTAATTCTCTTACGAGGTTCTCTTTAACACAGGCATTTCATCTTTTCTGTGTTGGCCTGACCTAGGGATCTGTTCACACTCTAAAAAAAATGTTTTACATGAGGCTTGACTTCTGATATACTGTAGTACAGGAGTAATGGGCACAGTATTGGGAATCAGAAAATATAGGTTAAAGTTATAACTCCATCAAAAAGAATGACCCTGTGAAAGTCATTTACCCTCCAATTATAATCCTTAAACGAGGGAGTTGGACAAGATTAACATTAAGGTCCCTTCCAGCTTAATTACTCCAACAGAGAGCCTTTTCTAGTAATATGCCAGATCTATAAATAATGAAGGTCTTTACTTAAGCAGCAAACAAGGGTAAAGTTTAATCCCTTTACTTCGAAATTCTAAATAAATTAGCCTTACAAAGTTTCAGAAGTCTTCAGAAATGATTTTTTTGTTCACGTTCCACAAAACTCACAAATAGTTCACATATTAAGTTAACTTTGCAGAACCAATATATCTAGACTCATCCCCGGTCCATAAAAATAAAGTCCTGGGCCACTTAAACAAAAAAGAGGAGCATCTGCTGGGTTATATGTGTGCAGTGCCCAGTCTAGTAAACCCTATCTGGTGTCTGCAAGGTATGTGTAACATCCTGACAATTCTTGAGAAGGTGATCGCCTAGCTTTCGGCCAAGTATTAAGCACCCTGACTGAAAGATGGAAACCTGTTTGCTATACAGGAGTGACACGCCTTTGGGCACAAGCACACCCCCACGTGAACACGAACACACGAACACACACACACGAGATTGCCTGATAAAGGGGGGACGCGCTCGCACACACACGAACATGAACACACACACACACACACACACACACGAGATGGCCTGCCCTGGGGGTCAGGGGGACACGTGCGCGCACACGCACACACGGGGCTGGCTACCTCGTGCACCTGGAGAACCTAGCCACCACGTGGAGAAGTCGGGGCTACTCGGCCCCTCCGTTCTTAGGGGTCAAGAGAGCCATCCTCGGAGGCGGCACTTTCTCCGAGTCCCTTCTCAAAGAGAGACAGGACAGTTCCCGGCTGGGCCGACCGGCATCCCACGGGTGGGGTTGGATGGGAAGGGGCGGGCTGAGGGGAACTGGGAGCGGGTGGACGCGCGCGCAGGTCCCCTTCCCCGCCCCCCGCCCGGCCGCGGAGCCTGCGTGTCCCCGCCGCGCCCCTCGCGCTCGCTTCCTCACCGGGTCCCAGAGCCTCCATGACGGCGGCGGTGGCGGCGGCGGCGGCCGCCTCGCCACGCTCCCCAGCGGCGCCTCCCGCTGAGGCCCCCGCCGCCGCCGCCGCCGCCGCGTACCTCTTGATCTCCGGAATATTGGCGATGGGGGAGGGGACAGGGCTGGGGCAGAAAACTGGAGGCGCAGGGAGGGGATGGGGAGGAGGAAGAGGGGGCAGCGGCGGCGGCGGCGGCGCCCAGGGGAGGGGGCTCCCGTGGCTCTTCCGGTCTTAGCGACAACAAAAACAATCCTGCCGCCGCCGCCGCCACCAGGAGCTAGCGCGCGCGCACCGGCCCGAGGGCGGGCCGCGCGATCGAGTACGCGCCCGGTTTCTGCCGGGAGCGCGCCTAAAGGTGGGGGCACAGGGAGGGAGGTGCGCAGGCGCGAGAATTTCCCAGACCTCTGGGAGGGCATGTCCTTGGGGTCGCCTCGGGCACACGGGAGAAAGAACGGGAGGGGCGGGAACTGGAAAAGGGACTGAAGAGTAAGCCACAGGTATGGTATGGCCGCCCAGTCTTTCCCCAAGCTCTGACCAGATGCCTGGCGCCCCCGGGATCGGGGGAAAGACGTGCGAAATGGGGCCGATGTACGGATCCCAAGACTTAAAGCTGAGGGGCAAATCTGATCACGGCCCGGGCCCCCCCCCCCCCAAAGAACCTAGATGAAGCTCCATTTGGACGCCCCCACCCCCCAGTTAAAAAAAAACAAAAACAACTCATTTAAAGCCCTACTCAGACGTATTCCTGCCTATGATTCCTATTCCTGCCTAGAGTCAGACCCACTCTATTAAGTCTTTGCCGAACCAGACATTCTCCAAACACCGCGGACCCACCGTGGCCTTGCACACTGGCTATGTTTCCAGACTGGGATCCGGTCTTTGGATCTGCATCTTCCTTAAGGCATCAGCGGGGTGGGGTGGGGGGAGATGAAGTGGGGTCCTCTTCTTCCATGAAGCCTTTCCTGATCGCTGCCTTATTTCCTGTTTGTGTTGGTATGGTACAGTCTGTGTACTGTATGCCTATGTATCGTTGAGTGTATGTTACTTGAAAGCAGGGGCTGGTTTTGTTTTCGTCTGTACACTCCTCTACCCTGGCCCCTGTGCCTGCAGGGAGTAGACATTTAACGAATGCTGAATTTAATAGAATCTAGTTCAACTCAATTTACAAATGAGTAAACAGGTTCAGACAGGGGATGCCACTTGACTATAGTCACAGCTGGCAATAACAAAAGGCATATGGGCTTGGTATGCACTGTGCAAAGGACCCAGGAAACACACACCTGAAGCCACCAACGCCCTCAAGATGTTCACATTCCAAGAATGAGCCCATTTTCCTCCTCTAAAGCAGCGTTTTTTGAACTGGGTGGAAGCCCCCATATGGGGTCAAAAATGTGACAACAATAAAAAGTTTATGGATGTACAAGGACCAAAAATTAATTAAAAATGAAGTGGGTAATCGAGTAATGTATTTGAGGTGTTGCTGGCAGCACTTAGGATGCTGCATCTGTTCTAAACACAAAAGTATTAATACTTTGCATTGCACATGCCCTCAGGCCATGAAAGGGACAGTGGAAGATACAGAAACTGGAAAATGGGTGGAGAGTAGAAAAAGTTTAAGAAGCCTTGCTCTGAGGAATTCCACAACAACTCTAGGAAAGCATATATCTGTGTCATGGAGCTTAGCAAACTGGTAAGGGGTCAGGGCTCTAATTCTATAGGTAATTTCCTCAGAGGAACCAGCTAGCTCGAAATCCCATTCCATTTACCTGGCCAGCCCTGTGGACCTTATTACTTTAGTTTGGAAATATAAGACCTTCTAAGCCATAATGAGAAGAATACAATGGGTATTAGCAATATCTGAGGACTCAAAAATACTTCCTCAGTTAGAAAGTTCAAAGGCAATTAAATAAGGAACAATTATATATTCAGGACACCTGGAAAACTTTTATCTTCTAATGAAACCACACAAGAATTCACAGGATGAATCAACTCAGGCTTCCCTCAGACTGATTTTTCTCCTAGTCCTGCAACTCTCCAAAAAAATTAGGTGCCTTGTGGTGTAGCTGTGATTGGTCTAATCATTCTGGAAAGCAATTCAGATTGTGCAAATATTATGATTAAAATGTTCATCTACCCTTTGGTCCAAAGATTCTACTGCTAGGTGTATTTCCGAGGAGGTCACTGACATAAAGAAGGTCTCCAATATGTACCAAAATATTTATGGCAACACTTTGTGGGAATAAAGAACTGGAAACAAAGCAGATGGCCACTGATGAGAGAATGGTTAATCAAACTAGTACATGAAAGCAACAAAATAAACAGCTACATGAAGTGAGGAACATGGAAGGATTCTGGGAAGACGGAGGATTAAGACAGGAAATGCCAAGCTCTCCAAAATTCTCCTACAAATAAGACAAAACATCACCTTAAACTTGGAGCCTCAAAAATGATTCAATGTTGAGGTAAAGCAGCTGTCCTCCTAAGACAACCTGGGAGGATTTCAGGAAAGCCTAGACCTCCAGGGGCTGAGGCTTGGCCCCACCCAAGTGCAAACACCTTCAGGCTACTCCACTGAATCAATCAACAATAAGACCAGGGGCAGGAACTTTCACCTAAGTGAACAGTGTTGGGGGTCAGACAACTGAGCAAGGGAGGACTAAAAGACCCTCCATTGTAGCAGGAGGCCAGTTCCAGGTGTACTGACCAGATATGGTCCCAGGCCCTAGGCTGTGGCTGTAGAGGAGTAGGAGTACACTTGTGCCTAGTCAAGTGGGCACTTTCAAAATATCAGAGTTCCTGGTTTCGGTTCCAGTGCAGAGGGGTGAGCTGAAGTTTGCAGCTGTGGGAGGGACTGAAGGGAGCAAGAGCACTTGAGGTGGCTGTGCCAAGGGGTCTAAGCTCTGGCTCTGGCAAGAGTGTCTGAGGTCAGGCCCCCAGACAGAGCTCAGAAAATGTAAGTATGAAAAACCTGAGGCATCATCCCCTACATCTCAGAATAGAACCTGACTAATAATAAGCCATTACAAAATAATAATGATGAATAAGCAAATGAGAAAGAATCCAACCAACTACTATGGGGATAAAGATCTAGGTTCGTACTCGGAAGAAGATAGTAAAGTTAAAAATTCCACTCCTTCAAAGAAAAATGTCAAATGGTCAAAAGACAAAGAAGAGTTCTTAAAAGAACTTAAAAAGGGGGGCGGCTAGGTGGCGCAGTGAGTAGAGCACCGGCCCTGGAGTCAGGAGTACCTGAGTTCAAATCCGGCCTCAGACACTTAACACAAAAACTAGCTGTGTGACCTTGGGCAAGTCACTTAACCCCAACTGCCCTCCAAAAAGGCAAAAAAAAAAAAAAAAGAACTTAAAAAGGACTTTTAAAAACAAATATGAGAGGTTGAAGAAAAATTAGGAAAATATGAGATCAATCCAAGAAAATCAAGAATTCTGAAAAGAAAGTCAATCAACTGGAAAAAGAGTTCCAAAAAAATTAAGAAAATTACTCCTTAAAAACTAGAATTGGGTAAGGGAAGCTACAGACATTATAAGACATCAAGAAATGTCCTACTCCTCAGGCCACTTTACCACCTTGTCACTGAGAAACTTTGTAGGGATAAAGCTAGTTGCCCTGTTATCCAGACTGGTCTTGACACCAATGGGCCTGGCCTGGGCTTGAACCACTATCAAAGTGGTTCCATATCTCGGTCACCTCAGGAAAATTGTCCTGCTCGTAGAAGGGACACTGCCACAGCCCTGTCTCATTGCGGATTGCCTGGTCATAGCTCTCACCTTGTGGTCGTCAGTGGGCAATTCCAGTTACACTGCAGATGATCAGCTTTCTGATGTAGGTTTCTGGTATTTCCTTGGTCAGCATGCTAAAGACCTCAGTGTTGGGAGAGTGGTAAACTGTGAAGATCCTTATATCCTGTAGCTCAGCTTGGCCCGGATGTCATACAGAATGATGTATTTATCACCATAACCCTGCCTCTCAAGCTCTTCAGCAAAGGCATCTAGGTCTAGGTTGTTGAGTCATTCTGGGTTCTCCAGGATCTCTTCTAATGCCCCTGCAGGGTTGGCATCCTCAGCATACTCCAGGGCATCAACTGCCATCTTCCCGACCCAGGAGCCATCCAAAACCTCAGTATATGAATCATTGCTATCACCTAAAGAGGCCGTATCTCTCTTGAGGAAACCAGCACAGTACATGAAGACCTTAGGCCCCATGTGGCACGTGGTGACCAACTGGGTCCAGCTCTCCAGCCAAACATTGTTCTGTTTCAGAATCTTGAGTAGATGGGTCCCTTTGTGTGGCCCCAAAGCCATGGACACACTGGATCAGCACCCGGCTGTAGGGATGGGGGCTTGCTCAGTTGGTGGGTGGTTGTCCTTTGTTCTTGAAGTGGACCAAAATGACATCACTATGTTAGCATCAAATTATAGTGTGGTTGGTCAGACCAACAGGAGCTTGGAATGCTCCACCACAGGTCAGACACAAACAGTCCATGTGAATATTTGGGGTAGATTTTCTAAATTTGTACATCTCACATTTCTTTTGAGCTATTTCAATTTTCATTTGCTCATAAAGCACAGCACCGTCTTTGATGAGGGCATGCTATATTGAGCAGTCCTGTGCCAGTATCTATCATTTTGCACATTTCAAAGTTCTTCAGAAAGACCTTGATAATGTCCTTGTATCTCTTTTTCTGACCACCATGCAAACACTTGACTTGTGTGAGTTCCCTGTAAAATAGTTACATTTGACATGTGAACAATGTGGCCAGTTTGTTGCAGTTGCACTCTTTGTAGCAGAGTTCGAATACTTGGCAGTTTAGTTCAAGAAAGGATCTCTCTTATCCTGCCAAGTGATCTTCAGAATCATCCTAAGACAATTCAAATGGAAGCGATTCAGTTTCCTGGTATGGCACTGGTAGACTGTCCAGATTTCACAGGCATACAACAATGAAGTCAGCACAACGGCTCTGCAGACCTTCAGTCTGGTAGTCAGTCTAATCTCTCCAAGTTAGCAACAAACTGTTCCTTCTGAGAGAAGTACTCTAATCTTGTTGGCATTAAGTCTTCTGGTAGTCCTCTTGCCTTGAAGCTGCAGCCATACTTGAATGCAAATATTTAGCTTGGAGAGGATAACTCTATAATCAGTCCAGCACTCTGTGCCACACAATGCCTTTGTCACTCTCATATCCTGTCAGTCTCCTCTCCTTAAAATGACATAGTTTATTAAATGCCAATGTTTGCTGTGAGGGTGTATCCATGAAGTTATATTGCTTTTAGGTAAATGGAAGACAGTGTTGGTAATGAGGTCATGAGATGTATGAATCTTCAGCATAAGTGACCATTGCTGGTGCTGTTTTCAACTCCATTCCTCCCAGGGACTCCTTGCCATGTCTGGTAGTCTGTGCATTAAAGTCATCGAGAATTACAAGCTTGTCCTCTTCTGCTACATTGATGATGAGGGTCTCCAGGTCTTCAAAAAGTTTTTCTTCGATCTTATCAGGGTTTGTCATGGTGGGAACATGGGCACTAATGACAGTGGTATGCTGTTTTCCTGCAGATGGCACTGGAATGAGCCTGTCATTCACTCCTTTTTGTAGACACAGAAGTTTATTGACTAGATTAGGTTTGATTGCAAAGCCTATGCCAGCTTCATGGTGCTCCCCTTCACTGAAGCCACTCCAAAAAAATGCACATCTAACTCTGACTTCGGTAAGCTGACCTTCATTTGCCAGCCTCATTTCACTCAGGGCTGTTATTTGGATGTGATATCTGCTGAGTTCTCTCACAGTAATAGTGGTTCATCTTTCAGATCTATTGGATTTTGTGTTGTCTATAACTGTACACATAGTCCAGGTACTGACAGTGAGTGGAATGTTTTTGTACATTTATTTTGTGTTTCAATTACAATTACCTGCTGTGGTAAATAGGTCAGGGCTAGGTAAGCAGACAATTTTTAGGGCACTTTTTCTAGCCCCTTCTTCACATCAGGAGGTAAGCAGTGTGGTCCTTAAAAGGCTGCTCAGACACCCAGGGGGCTGCTGAATCCCACTGCTGCTTCTAGTGAGAAGACAACTCTATGCTCTGACCACCTGTGTGCAGGGTTGTGACCACAGCTCCCAGTGTATCTATACCAGTTGCTTTGTCACTTGCTTGTCACCACAGACCTTTGAGATAGGTAAAATGGCAAAATGGTATAGGTGAAGTCTTTTGACTTGTGCATAAATTGGATTTAAGTAAGGCAAAATTGCACGAAGTCATTGGCCTTACTTTCTCTTCCAAAGCTGTCAGTCCAGTGGCAGGACAGAGTCAAGAAAGCTGGTAATGGCTTGAAATGCAATAGATGACCTTGGCATCTTTGATGTCTAACCAAGTTCTAAGCACTCCACAGTGCCTGCTTCAGCTGCCTACATGGCCCTTGGAACAAATTGTTCTCTAGCCATTCTACCAGGAAAAGTCTTGAGGTAGACAACACCCTAACTCACTGACAGGTTTGAGACTCCTAAGTTACCCTGATCCTGGTTTAGTCTATTTGATGAAATGGTTTACTGGTTGTGGTCACTGCACATGCTACAGCTTCTTGGAGCCACAAATGAGTGTTAGGTGGATCAGGAGTACACCAAAGGTAGAAAGTAGTGCTGAAAAGGGTTTGGCAGTCCTCTCACCAGAGGTACTAGTCTTCCCTGAATGCACTGTACACTCCACCCAAAATAATGAAACAAAATCAAAAGAATGAAAAAAATAGAAGAAAATGTGAAATACTTCATTAGGGAAACAACTGATCTGGAGAACAGATTAAAGAATGACAGTATAAGAATTGTTGGACTACCTGAAAGTTATGATTTTTAAAAAGTCTAGATACTATGTTACAAGAAATTATCAAGGAAAATTTCCCTTAAGTTCTAGAATGAGAGGGTAAAACAGAAATAGAAAAAAATCCACCTATCACCCACTGAAAGAGATCCCAAGGTGAAAACTCATAGGAACATTACGGTTAAGTTTTAAACCTCTAAGTAACAAGAAAAAACAGTTTAAATACTGTGGAACTATGGGATTTAGCAGCTTCTACATTAAAACACTGAAAAGCCTGGAACATTATATGTCAAAGAGCAGAGGAACTGGGATTGCAACCAAGATTCATAGAGGACTAGATAGATTAAGGAACAGGAGGGTAAGAGGGGAAGATAAGGGAGGGATTCTTTAAAAGGGTATGGATTAGGGAAGTAGTAGTAGTAAACTAGACAGTGTGAGGAGGGATAGAGTAAAAAGAAGGTGAGAAGGAAAATAGGAAAAAAGCAGGGTAGAGAAAAATACATAAATAACAGTTATAACTTTGAATGTGAATGGGATGAACTTACCCATAAAATGGAAACTGATAGTAGAATGGATTAAAAATCAGAACCCAACACAAGAAAACACATTTACAAATAATAAATATACATAGAATTAAAATAAAGGGCTGAGGTACAACTTATGCTTCAGAGGATATAAGGAAGGCAGGGACAAGGGGCGGCTAGGTGGTGCAGTGAGTAGAGCACCAGCCCTGGAGTCAAGAGGACTTGAGTTCAAATCCAGCCTCAGACACTTGACACACTTACTAGCTGTGTGACTTTGGACAAGTCACTTAACCCCAATTGCCCTCCAAAAAGCAAAAAAAAAAATTCAAAAGGCAGGGACAGCGCTAAGAAAGACTAAAACAAAAATGTTAAAAAGATTAGGCTCGGTTTAGATCACTGGGGCATTTCAATAAAGATAACTTTACAAGATTACATATAAGGAGTTCCAAATCCACCTAACTGCACTCCATGGTGTTATCTATTTTTCTTCCATAGGAACAACATAGGAAAGGTTGTGTCAAATCACTAATAAAATACAGTTATCCTTTCTACATCACAGTGGTCAGGGACATGGCTGCCCCCAAGATCTGGAAAGTCCACATAAAACTTTTTGGTGCTCCCTTCATACCACAGAAGTATGAATTCTTTCTTTTTCTTTTATGGGATGTTTACAATACTTTACTGTAAAATTTAGGTTGGTACTACATAATACATATATATGCATATGCATATATTTTATGCATTTTTGAGTTCCTAAACCTTTTCTGTGCTATCTGCTGGCCTTTGTGTGTCATCTGTGCTTTCTGCAAAATTCCCATTTAATTTCCCATGCCTACTTGCAATATATCAAAATTGTGATACAGAAGTCATGATATGGAAGAGATAACCGTAATGCAAATCAAAACAGCTCTGGGGTTTTATTTCACAACAGAAAATTGTCCAAGATGATAAAAAATGGCAAAAGTAAGTGTGAAGTGTATGTGGAAATACAAGCACACTAATACTTTATTAGCAGAACTGTGAATTGGTGTGCCATCTCCATATCTTTAACTTTCCCTCCTCTCCTCCCCTCCTACTTTTCAATTCTTGTTCAGAGAACAGTAATCAAATCAACATTACCATTCCTGCCAAAAACATCTCAATCAATTGTCCTATTCCTTCAGTCACCCATTCCCTCTGACTTGACTCTTCAGAATAGTCCTGGGCCACAAGCTTCCTATTGCTGTCTTTCCCCATTAGAATATGTAAGTTCCTTGAAGGCAGGGACTTCTTTTCTTGTTTATATTTGTATCCCTAATGCTTAGCACAGTATTTGGCATATAGAAGGGTTTAATAAATGCTCATTTATTCATTCACTGAATCATTCCTTTATTGCTAGGCATATACTTCAAGGATGGTAAAGACAGAAAGATCTCTCATCTACACAAAAGTATTTACAGCTGCACCTTTTATGTTAGGAAAGAAGTGGAAACAAAGTAGCTGCTTATCAACTAGGGAATGGTTAAACAAACTGGTATAAGAATGCAATGGAATACTACTGTTCCATAAGAAATAATAAAGAATTTAGAACGAAATAAACAGAATCAGGAAAACAATATACACAAGCCCAACAAAAGTGTAAATAAAAGCCCAAAAAGTACTGAGATGTAACACTATGTGGTTATAATCATCATAGATACATTCTTCCTCTGGCTGTACTACCTCGGGCCTTCTCTGCCTGACTTCTTTACCAAACCCCAGGAAACTCATTTTGGGGATAATTTCTTCCTTCTGTGAATTATCATCAGCCTTGGCACTCCCACTCATCATTATTCTTGGCCTCTCTGGAGGTTAGGGCCATGAACTCCAAATTAATACTGAAAGAGATAGCTTGATTTGGACACATCTCTTCATTTCTCCCAGACTGCACTACTTTCTCTGCCTTCTCCACCATTTGTGTTGTCTTGCCCCAAAAGATTATAAATTCCTTGAGATCAAGAACTGTCCCCGCCTCTGCACTTGTAGCCCCAACACTCTGCAGGACCTACCACCCAGTGGGCACTTAATGTTTACTGACTGCATGATATACCTTCAGATTTGGTTGATGTGTAAGCTTTTTTCTTTTTTATTCACTGTTACAAAGGATGGTTCTCTGGGAAGGAGAGGAGTGAAAATGAAGGTGGTGTAAAAACTAAAGGTATCAATAAAAATGGGAGAAAAAAATCCTAGAATCTTGTCAGGAATTGAATTCAAGCTGACTCACCTCTAGTTCTCAAAGTCTATTCCCTTCCCTTTTTTGTAAATCAGGACATTTGCCCTTTTCCAATCCTTTGATACCTCCCCCATTCTCCCCGGGTTGGTTTCTTCACCTTTTGAAAGATGAAATTATCATGAAGGAAAGTAATTATTAACTGTTCTGTCCAGCAGATGTCCAAATAACTGAAAGTCTTTTATCACTGCTATATCAAGCTTCTCCACCTATTTTGAACTTAGGTCTTCCTGACTTTAGGGTTGGTGCTCTATTCACTGCTCCACTGCTCCACTGCCCCATGATTACCTTCTTCAAGTTGCTTTCTCCAGCACCTTAAATTCTTTTGTTCCTCTCAATCTGTTCAACTATATTTCACTGAACTATAAATGAAATATATAGCCCTAGCTCTGAATTAGCTCTCACTATTCATTGCTGGAAGAAGGTATGAAACGGAGTAGAGTTGAACTATTACTGAACTAGGGGAAGGGCCAAAGCTGGGCTATTGTTTGCTACTGGGGTAGTCCTCAGGTTATGTTTAATAAGGGATTACTGGGAATACAGAAAAACATACGATCCTTAACATCCTTAAGAGAGTAGCTTGCTTATTTAGCCAGCCTAGAATCCATTTAAGGGGCAAGAACTTGCAGGAAGGACTTCAGCCAAATCTGGGCTCAGGTGGAATGTGAAGGACTACAACATGGGACAGGATCACAGGGAGGACAGAGGTCACCAGCTTTGAATACTCCATCATTTAACCTTTTAGCTGCCAAATGCCCTTTCACCTCCATGCCTTTGTTATGTCTTTCTCTGAATTCCAACCTATACTTTAAAGTCCAATTCAAATGCTACCTCCTCCACAAAGCTTTCCTTGATCCCTCTCCTCTGGTCAGCAACAGCCAGTATCCTCAGAACTCATACTGTACTTTGTTTTGTAACTCCCTAATGGATGGACTTAACATGCACTATTATGTTTTATAATTATCTATGTCGGTGTCCTTCCTCCCTACTACACCATAGGCTCTAGGACAAGGATCATGTCTATTTTTTTAAGCACCATGCATTATGCCTTGTACACAGTAGGTGCCTGATGAATGTTTATTGAATGAATGGCAATCAACACTGAATAGCCAGACATATGTGCACTGCAGGGGTCACAGGACTAAAGAAACATAGATTTACAGTTGGTTGAAAACCTTTTTGGTTTGTTTTTTTCCCCAGGGGGGTAGGCAAGGCATTTGGAGTTAAGTAACTTGCCCAAAGTCACAGTTAGTAAGTGTCAAGTGTCTGAGGCAGGATTTGAACTCAGGTCCTCCTGACTCCAGGGCTGGTGCCTATTCACTGTGCCACCCAGCCACCCCGCCACCCCAACCTTTTTGTTTTTTACAAGAAGTTTCAGAGCTGGTGCCTTAGGGACCTTAAAGGTCAAGTCCAGTCTCCTCATTTTGCAGGTTTTTGAGAGGAAAAAGAAAAGCCCAGAAGAACACTGAGACTAGCAATGGAAAGACGTTCTCAGGTAGCTCAAAGATGGCTAACTGAGCTCAGATCTGACCAAGATTCAGAGGGTATAGATGCAGACAGCACTTCTCTGACTTTATCTGTCCCTGCCCCATCTTGCTTTAAGGAGTGAATTGGAAATGAGAAAAGACATAAATTCAACAGAGAAGTAAGGTGTTCCAAGTCAGAGATAAAGAGATGGCAGGACTAGCAATGGTGGTGACAAATTTGCCCTTACTTTTGGCCAGAAGAGGCTGAAAGTTCCTGTCGAGAAGGAGACAGCCAAACCCAAGTTCCATGCCATAGGTTCAATGGAGATTCCAAATTTACCCAATTCCAAGTGCATTATTAATGCCATTAAACCTAGGTCTTTCATTTCTTCAGTTTCTGACTCAGTTCTGTGAATTCGACCCTGACTGGGTATTCTTTTGCCCATTTGAAGGGGAGCAGCAAAGGGAGACAAAACAAATTTAAATTACATTTCTTAGAATTCCTTGGATGAAGTAGCTTCTATGCTGTTTGTGGGACTTCCAAGGTTAATGAGAATGGTGTACTTGAAGTCACTTAGTAGATATTCATTATGCACTGTGTTCTAGTTATTAGGCACTATATTGATCCTATACTAAGAGAGCTATTTGCAATATCTAGACATACATGTCTACTTCTGCAAAGAGCCAATCAATGCTGGGCTGTTGTTATGGTCATGTGCTGTTCAAATTCAAGAAATGCAGCATGTTCAAGAAAAGATATGGGATTTCCCAAAAGAATGGGGGTTCGCAGGTAAGCTCTTATTAGGCAGAGCCATATCTTCATATACCCTTTGACATCAAACCTGCAGGGAGGGAGGAAGAACTGAGGGACAGAAGGCTGTCCTTCAAATAGCCTTTTCTAGTAGCCCCAAAGAGCAAGACACCTATTAAGAAAGGACTTCTGCCTAACAGGGCATATGAAATAGTTGATAGTTAACAAACATTTATTAAAGTGCATTCTATGTTCCAGGCACTGTGCTATGTGCTTAGAATATAAAAACAGGCAAAAGACAGTCCCTTTCCTAAAGGACCCCACAATCAAATGGGAGGGGTAACAAGGAAAGATATGCACAAACAAGCTATATACAGTAAAGAAATAGAGAATGATTAAGAAAGGGAAGACACTAGGATTAAGAGAGGGTAGGAAAGGCTTCCTGTAGAAGGTGGGATCTTGGCCAGGGCTTAAAGGACCCGAGGGAGGTCAGTAGGTGGAGATAGGCAGGAGAGGCATGGGAGACAGCCAGAGAAAATGCCCCAAGCTAAGAGATGTACCTTCTTGTTTGTAGAACAGCCAGTATCATTGGGTTGTAGAGCATGTAGTGGGGAATAAGGTGTAAGAAGACTACAAAGGTAGGAAGGTGCTAGTTTTATAAAGGGCTTTGAACTTTAAATAGAAGATTTCATATCTGATCCTGGGAGCAATTGGGAGCCACTGAAATTTACTGAGTAGGGAAGTGACATGACTAGATTTTCATTTTAGGAAAATCACTTTTGTGGTTGAATGGAGGTTGGATTGGAATGGGGAGAGACTTTAAGCAGACAGACTAACCAGGAGACTATTGCAATAGTCCAGGTATAAGTTGGTGAAGGCCTGCACAAGAGTGCTATCAGTGTCAGAGAAAAGAAGGGAACATATTTGAAAGACATTATAAAGGTAAAATCAACAGGCCTGACAACAGATTGGATAAAGGGGGTAGGAAGGTAAGAGATAGTGAGAAGTCAAAAATGACTCCTAGGTTGTGAGACTGAAGGACTGGTAGGATGGTGCTGTCTTCTAATAACGAAGTTAGAAGGAAGAGAAAAAAGGTAAGATGTACACTGGACATCCATTCCAAGATGTCTGAAAGGCATTAGGAGATGGGAAACTGAGGATCAGCAGAGAGGTTGGGAGGGTGGTAGTTAAATCCATAGGAGCTTATGAGATGACCAAGTAGGGTAGTATAGTTTGGAGTGAAAGAGGGACCCTTCATTAAGTGGCTACTAATACAAAAACGAACTTTTTTGGGGGAGGACCTGAATAAGCTCTAGCAATGCTAGACCAAAGTGAGAGCTGAATGTGGAAAATTAACCAGAAATATCTAGACTTAGGGTAAGAAATCCTCCCAGGACTAGATTCTGCATCTTTAATGCCTGTGATGGTCTCATCTGCAAACAGTTAGCATTGTCTTCATTAACTCTAAAGTTTCTGTGATAGTCAAGAGGATGCTCCTATGGTGTTGGTGTCATTATGATTCATGATGAGGAGAGTTAAAGGAGATAAGGAGAATACAGAAGCAAACAGCCTAAGCTACAATCACAAGAAAAATACTGATAAAAAAAAAACATAAATCACAAGTAATATTCACAAAATGTTTATTGAACACCTACGATTTGCCAAGCTTTTTGATAGGTACTGAGGGCATCCACAAAAAGGATAACAGTACTTCTGCTCTAAAGATATTTATGATCTTGAAGGACTACCAAAAGCATAAAGAACAAGATACTCTCTCTTGGTTTGGGAATTTCCTCTGGCTGTCCCTCATGTTTGGAATGTTCTTCCATCTCCCCTCTGACTACCAACCTCCCTGGCTTCTTAAAAAAAAACAAAACTTTTATTTATTTATTTTTAGTTTTCAGCATTCATTTCCACAAGATTTTGAGTTACAAATTTTCTCCCCGTCTTTTCCCTACCCCCACCCCAAGATAGCAAGCCTACTGAGTACCCCTCCCTTCCCCCAATCTGCTCTCATATCCTCCCCCATCCCCCCCAACTTTCTAGTAGTGCAAGATGGATTTCTATACCCCATTGCCTGTATATCTTATTTCCCAGTTGCATGTAAAAAACTATTTTTTTAACATCTTTTTAAAACTTTGATTTCCAGATTCTTTCCCTTCTTCCCTCCTCATACCCCTCCTCCCCCCAGGGAAGACAAGCAATTCAATATAGGTTGTACATGTGTAGTTACACAAAACATTTCTATAGTAGTTATATTGTGAAAAACTAACTACATTTCCCCCCTCCCTGGCTTCTTTTAATTCCCACTTAAAATCTCACCTTGTATTGGATTCCTTCCCCAACCCCTCTTAATTCTAGTGCCTTCCCACAGCTCATTACTTCCTATTTATTCTGTATGTGGTTTGCTTTGTCTGTATTAATTTGCACGTTTCCCTCATTAGAGTAGAAGCTCCTTGAGGGTGGAGACTATCTTTTGTTTCTTGTTATCTTCTGAACAGCATCTGAAACATAGGAGGTGCTTAATAAATGCTTACTGATTGACAATTAGAATAAAAAGTAGACTGCTTTAAGTGCCACAACATTCTGTCATTTTAGAATTTTCCCATTTGTTTGCTAGCTCTTTCTGCTTCCACATTTAGTAATACTAGCTACTCTGACCCTTGGTGCTGGAAGAAGGCCTTTCTTGTATCTTTCAGAATCCCTGTCATAGAAGATCTCATAAGTCCTATTCTTGTTTAGTATTGGAAAACTCTGAAATTATTGTAAAAAAAAAAAAAGTCTACTGAATCAGACTGAGCATGTAATACTCTCATCTCTCTGAAAAGTAAATTCTATAAACCACTGCACTTTATTATTTGTGGTTATGTTTGAAATCTTCTAGTCCTTTAATTCTGATCTTTGTCCTAGAGGACTGCTTTGAACCAAAAAAACTTGGGGAAGTGGAGAGGAAGAGTTGTGAACCCTTGATAGTTTCTGTTCCATAACTAATTGCCCTAATTAATTATACTTATTATCCTCCTATCCCTTACATTTCCCTAGTGTGTCTAAGAAATAATTTTTGAACAGCTCTAACAAGATAAATGGTTTACATTATCCAGTAGTCTGGACAGGAAGGAATAGACTCATTCATTCGTTTAATTAATAGCTGTTGATGGCCTCAGTAGCTTCCATCCTCTCATAGATGTATTAGTCTCACTCACTAGGTGATACATCTAATCTAGGCCAGGGTCTCTGAATCTTCAAACTATTGCAGGTGTTCCTAGAAGATGAAAGCAATTCAGACTGAAGAGGATGGAACGATTTTTGAAGTCTTTAGGATCATCACTAATTGTTAGTATTTATATAATATGTGGAATTTGCAAAGCGTTACATACATAAGCTTAATTATCTAACTTACAAGCTTTCTGAGACAAAAAGGATAAGGTATATAAATTGCTTTATAACTAATAGTTTGAAGAGGAAAATTTCACTGTGATCACTGCCCAGAACATTATAGTTAAGGCTGATATGGGGTTAGACTAATCCTAGGTTTAAGGATGCAGGACTGCGGGATGGCCACTTGCCAGAGATAACTGCAGATGTATCCTTGGTCAGATAGAGATTGAGGTAGGCTCTGTGCAAGCTAGTTTGCTTGAATTGGTGTACTGGAAGCTTCACGGACTACCTGGTAAGTTTACACAGGCATGATACCTTGGAGCAGCTGTTCCAAGCTACTCTCCTAGTAGATACGATTGTACGCTTGTGTCCATGGAAGGAGTAACAAGTTACTAGACAAGATTTCTAGCTATCTTCAGTAGAAGAACAAAGTGAATTTTAATAAATCATGACCTAGTCCAACTGCTGCTTCCAGTATTTGACATATTACAAAAGGCCAAGCCCTGGAGTGACTAAATCAGGACCAGCCGCTGTCTACTGTAGGATGTACTTTGACAGTCTAAATAGACCTTATCCATTTCTTGGGTAAGGGCCACAGAGATATAAAAAAATAAAACAACTTACATCTGTATAGTGCCCTTTTGCTTTTTAAAGTCATTTCATAATGCTGTCCTTTATCTCTAAGACAATTATAGAATAACAGAATTGGAATTGCCCTTGGAAATGATTTAGTCCAACCCATTCATTATACAGATAAAGAAACTGAGTTTGTGAGAGGTAATGTCATTTGTCCAAGGTCACACAAGGGCTAGTGGCACAGCTAGTGAAGAGCAGGACCCCTATTAGAACCTTTGTGTATGGATTCCAGATCCAGAGTCTGGGACGCCACTTTGTAGGTACTCATTTTACTTTGCTGGCTCTTGCTCAAATCACTAGTCAACATTCCTCACTTAAATGGAGTGTTTTCCAGGGCTAGTAATTCAGCAACTGGCCCAAATTACAGTTTTGTTAATTTCCAAGTCACAATGATGAAGCTGCCATTTTATCATTTCTTTATAACACTTAATAAACATTCTCTACTTTCCATTTCTGCTGCTGCCACACTATTCTTGGTCCAATTACCGAATACCTGGAATATCACCACAGTCTCCTAACTGGTTTCCTGCTTCCAGTCTCTCCTTAGATCTAATCTATTCCATGCATTCTAACTACCACCTTCCTGAAGTTATTTTCATCATGTAACTCTCTTATTTAAGAATCTACAATGGCTACCTATTGCCTAGAGTATAAAAAACAAATTTCTCAGCCCAGAATTCAAGGAAGCATGGTATAGTGGGAAGAGTCAGGGAAAACGTGGTTTTGCATCTTGACTCTGACACTTATGAGTTCCATGATCTCAAATTCGCTCAAATAACCTCTACAAGTTTCAGTTTACTTGTTTCTAACAATACTTACAACATTATAGGGCTGTTGCAGGGAAAATGTTTTGTAAACTTAAAGTATTATGTAAATATCAATGTAAGCTCTTGAGAGTAAGGATTATTTCATTTTCTTCCATTTTTATCTCCAGTGCCTAGCACAATGCATTGGACACAGTAGGAATTTAATAAATCCTTGCCTGCTTAGTTATTATTCTAATTTCTCTACAATCTGGCTTAAACTACCACTCTGGCCTCCTCTCTCACTGCTCCCAGGCAGGAGTCATATGCATGCTACATGGAAAAAAACAAGAATTTGAGAATTCAGATAAAACTGGTAAGTCTTATATAAATAGTACAGAGTCAAAAGAAAAACACACAATTAATGGGGTTTATATCTATACTTCATCTGACAAATCATCAGTCTGTGTGCCTCTGGCTACTATCACCCATAAAATTTCTGAAAGCAGGTTTATTGAAGAGTCAAAAGGAGCCAGAGGTTTGGGATAAGAGACAATATGAAGCAGGACATGAACATTCACTGTCACGAACACTTTAGGAATGGTGGTTCAAGATGGGAGAGGAAGGAATGGCAGGCAGCAAGATAAGTCTTTCTCTTTGTCTGGTCTCGCCTTGACCCCAATTCCACTCCTTCCCTAGCTATGAGCAGGGAGTAAGACTTCATCAGTCTTCAAGAACCCAGCTAATAAACTAGTTGCATGAAACTGGCTCTTCATAAATGGAATTCAATTTCTTATCTCCATGCTTTTATACTCGCTGTTCTCAAAACCTGGAATGCACTCCCTTCTTACCTCCAATTCATATAATCTCTCTCTTCCTTTAAGATGCAGCTCAAAGAAACACCTTCATTAAGCATTTTCTTTTTTTTTTTTTTTTTTTTGCTTTTTGCTTTTTGGAGGGCAGTTGGGGTTAAGTGACTTGCCCAAGGTCACATGGCTAGTTTTTGTGTTAAGTGTCTGAGGCCGGATTTGAACTCAGGTACTCCTGACTTCAGGGCCGGTGCTCTATTCACTGTGCTACCCAACTGCCGATGAACTCCCTGTCTTGTATTTATTCTGCATTTATTTATGCATGTACATGTTGTATCCCCAGATAGAATGTAAACTTTTTGGAAGTAGGCATAGTTTCATTCTTTGCATTTTTATCACTAATAGCTGGCACACAGTAAGCTGATCTATTAAGTGCCTAGTCACTAATTCATTGATTATTTACAGTGACAAACTGAGTAGAAAAAGCAGTAGTACTTGGGGCAAGCTTTGGTTCCTGAGTTCTTTGACTTTATTTTAACTCTTTGGGAAACCATGAGTACAAAAATACGGGTGGTATTTAGGTGGAACAGTGGATGGTCTCAGAGACTTACAAGCTGTGTGGTTCTGGGGAGGTCACTGAACTTCTATTTACTTCAGCTTCCTGATCTGTAAAATGGGAATAACAACAGCATCTTCCTCCCAGGGTTGTCGTGAGGATGAAATGAGATAATAATTGTAAAGTGCTTAGCACAGTTCTCAGCACATAGTAGGTGCTATGTGAATGTTAGCTACAGTCATTATGATTAGGTCATGAATGGGAAGGCTCTGAGTGTGTTTGCCAGCTCCAGTACTGGGAGGCTTGCAGCCCCCTCAGCCAGGGAAGTGGCTGAGCTTGGAAAGCCTGGCTTTGGAGTGAGACAACAGATGTGCGCAGGGTGGCCTGAGATTAGAAGACACATACAAGCCACATGGTAGTTGTTTTAAATATGTCTGGTATTACTCTTTTTGATTCTGTGGTAATGAAAAAAGCATTTTATACAGGTGAGCCATGTTTGTGTGGTTAACTCCATTATGCCACGCTCCTGTGAGTAGGGTCCAATGACAGACAGCACAAAGGGCAGAAGACAGTTTTCCCATTGAACAGAAACATGAGTCAGAGGATTCTAAATGGATAAATCCATACTGATTTAGACTAGGGTTCTTCACCTGATCATGAATAGTCTTTGGAACCAGGGGGAGGTAGGGGGCATGAACTTGGATGGGAAAATCACATTTTTACTTTTAATAACTCTATTTTTCATTAATTCTGGCCCCCTCTTAATTCTAGCACCTTCCCTCCGTTAATTATTTCCTACCTACCTCGTATATAGCTTGCTTTGTCTGTGTCTGCATGTTGTCTCCCCTATTAGATAGTGAGCTCTTTGTGAGTAGGGACTGGCTTTTGCCTCTTTTTGTACCCTCAGGGCTTAGCACAGCGCCAGGAATGTAGCAGGTGCTTAATAACTGTTTGTTGATGGATTCATCTACTAACTTCTAATGTTTCCTTCAATTATTTAAAAACAACTCTGAGAAGGCAGTCTGGCTTCATCAGACTAACAAAGTCACTAAAAGACACAAAAAAGGTTAAGAACTCCTGACCTATCCCCAATTGATAAATGGTCAAAGGATATGAACAGGCAATTTTCAGAGGTAGAAATTAAAGATACCTTAAAGCACATGGAAAAATGCTCTAAATCACTATTGATTCAAGAAATGCAAATCAAAACAACTTTGAGTTACCACATCTCACCAGTCAGATTGGCTAAAATGACAAAACAGGAAAATGACAAGTGCTGGAGATGATGTCGAAAAATTGGAACTCTAACGCATTGATGGTGAAGCTGTGAACTGATACAACCATTCTGGAGGGTAATCTGGAATCCCAAAGGGCTATAAATAATTGCATACCCTTTGACCCAGTAATACCACTTTTGGGGTTGTATCCCAAAGAGATCATAGAAGTGGGAAAAGGACCCATATGTACAAAAATATTTATTGCAGCTCTCTTTGTGGTGGCAAAAAACTGGAAATGCAGGGGATGCCCATCAATT
>CM053596.1:63241484-63260061 GCA_028646575.1 Pseudocheirus occidentalis
GTATACAATCACAGACACATCTTATGTGTGACGACCAACCTTGATAAACTGGACTCTTCTCAGCAACGCACAGTTAAAAGACAACTCTACAAGTCTCAGAATGGAAGGAGATATCTACATTCAGAGAAAGATCCAGAAAGACCAGAGTTTAAATGGAGACTGAAGCAATACATACTATCATTCTTTTCTATGTTTGGTTTTGTTTCTTTTTTCTCATTGTTCACTCCATTGGTTACAACGCTTCTATATGACCAGACTATTGTACAATGTGAAAGAGCTTGCAGATCCTATACATGATTGTACGCCACCACGGGGGTAGGGGGAGGAGGAAGGGGAGAAAATCTGAAACTCAAGTGATTCTGGAACTGAATCTTGTAAACTAAAAGTAAACAAACAAGTCAATAAAAAAAAAAAGAACTCCTGACCTAGATTATGGAAACTTAACTGCCACCCACAATAGAGACAGAGCTGGGCAACAGCAGCTGTCTGGGTGCAGCACATACAGGGCTGGACTGCCTCATGCCAGGTTTTTATTGTTGAAAAGGATTAGACTAGTGGCAAGAAGCGCCCTCTGGTGGCTCAAATATTCAAGCCTGTGATCTTACCGGTTTGTGGGCAGCATTCCCTCCAATAATGCAGCTCACAGCCTACCATGCCTATCCATTCTGAACACTTCAATCCATGTCATCCTCTTAATTCATCATAAGAGACTTCTTTAACAATTGGGGGCCTTTCTCAATATCTCACCCATCCATATTTCTGGCTATAGGACTAGCCCAGCTACTTTTGTCACATACAAGTTTCTCTGAGACATCATTTATTGTGGTTTTCCCTCATAGTTCCTTATTTAATATGCCGAAGACTCTTCACACCCACTATATACCTTTATATTATACCAATTTTCAGTTCTTCTGAGACTGTAGTATTACATAACTTACAGCCATATGCCAACACCTATAGAAGACTGGTTTAAATAATACTTGAATTTATACAGTGCTTTAAGGTTTGCAAGCTACTTTGCATATTATTTCTGCTTCATATTTTGAGGTAGGTGCTATTATCATACCCATTTTGCTGATGAGAAATTGACGCAAATAGAGATGAAGTGATTTGCCCAAAGCTAAGTAATGCAATCAAAGGGTCACAAAGCTATTGATAAGTTTCTGAGGTAGAATTCAAATTCAAGTCTTCCTGACTCCAAGTCCAATACTTTATCCACTATTACACCTAGCTGCCTACAAAATATGAGTCTTCATTTCTAGAAGATGTTTGGAGGTCATTAAAATAATTTGTTGATTTCCCAAATGGAATTCAGTCAGCTCTTCTGGACCAAATTAATTTCTTATTTGCATGTCTGTCTGATGTACATAATAGTCTGGATGATAGTCATTCTCCATATAATTTTCCTGTAGATAGATTTTTCTTGATCAAATCCTTTTGAGTATTTATTATTATTATTATTATTTTGCTTTAAGGATGGGGTAAGGCAGGGTAATTGGGGTCAAGTGACTTGCCCAAGGCCACACGGCCAGCAAGTGTCAACCACCTGCGGTCACAACATTTGAACTCAGGTCCTCCTGACTCCAGGTCCAATGCTCTATTTGCAATGCCACCCAGCCACTCCCGAGTATTTATTAATTTTAACTAGGATATTCAGCAATGTCCTGGAGTTTGAAGTAATTAGTACAATGCCATTTGAAATAGGAACATTTGGGGAATTTCTTCATCTATGGGAAATTCTACTTCTAATAGCCTTTTCTTAATCCTTGTACTTCTCAACCTCTTTCCAACAATGGACGCTACTGCATGTTCCCTAAGAGATTATAAATTCCTAGAGGGTAAGGACTATTTCATTTTTGTCCTTGTATTCCCAGTGTTTGCCACATGGTAATAGGCTCTTAATAAATATCTATATACAGAATGAACACTCCTCTCTGGGTTTTCATGACACTGCTCTCTTGGTTCAGTTTTAAAAAATAAATTCTTTTTGACATCAAGAATGGTTAAGCCTCACACTTAGACTCTTGCCACCACTGTCCTGGATGTGCTTATTAAAGAGAAGGGTAAAATCATATTAAAGAGTATATATGGGAAAAAGCTGCTGGACTGAACCAAGTAAGCATGGAGGAAGTTCATATTGGAAGCAAGAGAATTGTGAGGGTACTAAGGGACTGATTCTCAAGGTGCTGGTCTTTTCCCCTTTAAACATATTTTACTGCCACATTAATCTCTATTATCATTTCACTCCCCTTCTCAAAGATCTTCCATGACTTCCTCTGTCCAAGGCTAAATTCCTCAAATTCCAAGTCCCCCACAATAGGGTGCTATCTTACATTTACAGACTTTCTTTCCTTTATTCTGTATATATTCAATCCAAACTAGACTACTTGCTCTTCTGCTGTGTTTTCCCCCTCACATTATTCCTTCTTTGGCAGAGCCAAGATGGTAGAGTAGAAGAAGGAAATTCCATGAGCTCCCACCACAACCACCTCCAATACCTGTAAAAATATGACTGTAAACAAATTTTAGAGCTACAGAACCCACAAAGTGATGGAGAGAAACTAATCTCCCACTGAAGGGAGCCTGGCAGGCCAACAGGAAGTGTCTATCACACGGAGTTGGGAGCTGAGTACATTCCCACGTGAACTGTGCCAGCCTGGGTTGGCCCTGACTGGAGGCACAGAACAGCCAGAGCAGACTTCAGAAGAGTGAATCACCAGCAGCTGTGGCAGTTTCCTGACTTTTCAACCCATAAATGCCAAAGTGAAAGTAAAAGGACAGTGGGGAACTCTGCTGGAACCAGGTGACAGAAGATCATTGTCTGGCCCCTGCCCCCAGGGCGAGAGGTGGTGGAGGTGCAGCTGCAGCTACCTCCGGAGCTCCTGGCCTGCAGATCATAGGGGGACCAAGCAACCATTCAGAGGGTAATCGCTCTTGCTTTGACCTGCTTGGATCTGGGTCTCTGTCTTGGGCAGTGGTCCTGTAGTGAGAAACATCAGTGTGCTAGAGTTTGTGGTAACTGTAGAGAGGGTGCCCTCCTCAGACCTCTGACAACATTTGCTAAAACCCCAGTGATTTGGGATAAAGCTCTCCCCTCTAGAAGCAGTGTTCTACTGTGACAAAGAGCTTAAAAGTCAAGTAATTGGTTAGCAAGATGAACCATCAGAGGAAGCACTATCAGACCATAGAATCCTTTTTTGGGGACAAAAAGATTAAAAACATGGAACCAGAAGAAGACAACTAAATCAAAACTCTTGCATCAAAAACTTCCAAGAAAAATACGAACTGATTACAGGCCATGGAAGAGCTCAAGAAGGATTCTGATTACCCTCTGAATATTTGCTTGGTCCCCCTATGATCTGCAGGGCAGGAGCTTTGAAGCAGCCATGTGGAGGTGGCAGCTGCTTCTGCCACTTCTGGCTCTGGGAACAGAGGGCTGGACCCGCTCCAAATTCAGCTGAGTTCCACTGACCTTTTACTTTGTCTTTGGCATTTATGAGTTGATAAGTCTGGAAACTGCCACAGCTGCTGGTAATCTACTCTCCCAAATGCTCCAGCCACAGCTGGTTCAGGCCACCCTGGGGCTAAAACCACAGGTTCACATGGGGCTGCGCTTGGCTCCCAGCATGCTGCAATGAATTCTTCCTGTCTGCCTGCTGGGCTGCCTTCAGTGGGAGCTTTGTTTCTCTGTCACTTTGTGGGTTCTGTAGCTCTAAAATTTGTTTAGAGTCATATTTTATAGGTATTTGAGGTGGTTATGGTGGGTGAATTTTCCTGCTTCTATGCTGCCATCTTGACTTCACCCCTTTAATGTTTTATTAATGTATTTTCTATTGATACTACAATCATTTCCCAGAATACCTCCCTTTTAAAAAATAACAAGCCCTATAAATTTAATTAGTATAGGAAGAAACCTTTCCTACCAATAAATATTGGTACTTTCTCCGCAAATTACATTTTCAGAGAGTGGGTTAGGGTTCTGAAAGGTTAAGTGCCTTCCCAACACCACACAGCCAGTATGTGTCAGAGGTGGGATTGGAACCCAGGTCTTCCTGACTACAATGTCAGTTCTCAAGCCACTATGCCATGCTGTCTCTCAGTACCCTCCTTTATTAACAAAACAAAAGCAAATTTTAACTCGTAATCACCATATTGGCAAAGATGGTAAAAAATGGAAACCATATTAGAAAGGACTATGCAAAGAGAGCTACTGTGGTTAGAGCTGTGGAGTGGTACAACTATCATAAGCAACTTAGAAGGGCATGAAATAGTTTACCTATTAGATCTATGTATAAGGGAAGAATTTAAGACCACGCAGATATAGGGAGCATTACAAAATGTAAAATGAATAATTTTGATTATATAAACTTAAAAATGTTTTGCAAACCAAAGTTAGAAAGAAAGCAGAAAACTGGGGAAAAAAATTCTTACAGGGAGTATCTTTGATAAAGCACTCATTTCTCAAATACATAAAGAAGTGAGTCATATTTATAAGAATACAAGTCATTGATAAATGGTCAAAGGATATGAACAAGGCAGTTTTCAGACAAAGAAATCAAAACTACAGTCATATCAAAATGCTCTAAATCACCATTAATTGGAGAAATGCAAATTAAAACAACTCTGAGGTACCCCTCACATCCTATCAGATTGGCTAATAAACAAAAAAGGAAAAAAATAAATGCTGGAGGGGATGTGGGAGAACTGGAACACTGATGCTCTGTGGGTAGAATTGTGAACTGATCTAACTATTATTGAGAGCTTTTACATGCCTAAAGGGCTGTAAAACTGTGTATACCCTTTGATCTAGCAATACCACTGCTTGATCTGTATCCCAAATAGATTATTTCTAAAAAGGGTAAGAATCTATTTGTACAAAAAATATTTATAACAGCTTTTTTTTGTGGTGGTTAAGAATCAGAAATTCTTAAGAATAGAGGAGAGGCCCATCAACTGTGAAATGGTGGAACAAGTTGTGGTATATGATTAAAATGGAATATTATCATTTTTAAAGACATGATGAGCAGAATGCTTTCAGAAAAACCAGAAAGCCTTACATGAACTCAAACAGAGTGAAGCGAGCAGAACCAGGAGGACATTATACACATTAACAACATTATATGATGAAGAACTGTGAATAACTTAGCTATTCTCAGCAATATAATGATCCAAGACAATCACAAAGGACTAATGATGGAAAATGCTATCTGCCTCCAGAAAAAAAAAACAGACGTTGTTTGAATCCAGACTGAAGCATACTATTTTTCACTTTCTCTTTTGTTCAAGTCTTCTTGCACAAAATAACTCATATGGAAATGTATTACATGACTGCATGTGTATAATATATATTAGGTTGCTTACCATCTCAGGGAGGGAGGGATATTCCAAATTTTACAATTCCAAAATTTGGAACTCAAAACTTAAAAAATGTTAAAAATTGTATTTACATATAATTAGAGAAAACATTGTTTTAAACAAATAAATTCTATATATGTGAAAGTCTATTTTGTCCTTTATAATTATCTCCATCTCCTTTGTTATGTTATGAACTCTCTTCTTAAACACACTTGTGAAAGTTACCATTTCTTCTCCAAGTGTTTTTTATGATGTGACCTTTTACATTTATATAAACATGTTTAATATCTATTTGGCACATACTGTGTCATATGGTGTAACATGATTATCTAAGTCTATTTCCACCAAACTACTTTCTAGTCTTCCTTGTACTTCCTGTCAAATAGTGAGTTTTTCCCTCAACAGTCTTCTTGTGTTTAAGAACATTCAGCTCCTTTTCCTTGGTCTTAATTATCTAATTTATTCTACTGGTGCACTGTTGTATTTTTTTAAACCAGTACCAAATAGTTTTGATGGTTATACTTTATAATTTGAAATCTGATCATGCTTAGCTCCTTTTATTTATATTTTAAAAATGATTTTGCCTAAAATCCTGACATATTATTCCTTGAAATGAATGTTATTAGTACTTTATCTACTATAATGCAACCTCCTGGCATTTTAGGTCACATGAAATTTTGATTCTTCTGAAGCCAAAGTGTTGCTTGGTTTGCAAGGTCAAAGTGGTGGGTCAGTTTTGCAGAACTTCTTTTCTAATCTTTATTACAAGAAAAACTTTGCTCATGAGAGGGGAAATGTAAGGGCCACTTTTCTTAGTAGCCTAAGGGCCAGACTTAGGCAGTAGTCTCAGGAAGGATTGAGTCAAGAGAGAGGTGTACAGCAGCTGTCCTTTATTGTATTGTAGAGTCCTTCCTTAAATACCCCAAAGCCCTAGATCTAGCATGGCTCTCATGTGCTCTGGAGGGGCCAATGGGGGAGGAGACTGATCAGTGGAGGAGTAGCTGACCCAGCTGTTTCATCTGCCACTCTTCAGGCAAGTAATTTCTCCAGAAACCTCCCTGTGAGCTTAGCAACTGAGCTGTGACCCTCAGCACCATAGGTGCTTTTTGACTCCACTTGATCCCTACAGAGAAAGAAAAGGAGCTACAGGAAAAACAAAAGGGAAGAAATTGGAAAAAAATTACTCCTAAAGAAAGCTGGCAAATTTATTCTATTTCATATTTGTTATCTTTTTTTCTATAAAAGTTCTCAGAATTATTCTGATTGGTTTTCAGTCCAAGATTTTAGCAGGTTTGCTACTTTTTGATATTTAATAAGATGATACTGCTTTCCTCTGCCTAGCTTTTCCAGGTTCTACAAATAAGTTTGTACTATAAATAAGTGTTGCCCTTGGCTACCATTGACAATGAGATTAAATGTTTATAGGCTGTGCTTTCTGGATTCTTTTGGTCTCTTTTTTTAGTGGCACTTGTTTTATATTAGCTAAATTTCTCTTTCTGGCTGTTTGCAATATTTTCCCCTTGATCTGAGAACTCTTGAATTTGGCTACAGTATTTCTGGGAATTTTCATTTTGGGATCTCTTTCAGAAGCTGATTGGTGGATTCTTTCCATTTCTATTTTACCTTCTGGTTGTAGGATATCAGGGCAGTATTCCTTGATAATTTCTTGAAATATGATTTTGAGACTTTTTTTGATCATGGCTTTCAGGCAGTACAATAATTCTTAAATTATCCTTGAACTGTTTTCTTGGTCACCTATTTTTCCAATGAGACTCATATTTTCTATTTTTTTCATTCCTTTAACTTTGTTTTATTCTTTTTTGATGTCTCATGGAGTTATTAGCTTCCACTTGCCCAATTCTAATTTTTAAGGAATTATTTTCTTCAGTAAGCTTTTGTATCTCTTTTCCCATTTGGCTAATTCTATTTTTTAAGGAGAATTGAACATCCTTTTCCATTTGGCCAATTCTGCTTTTAAAGGAGTTTTTTCTTCGGTGGATTTTTGTGCTTCATACCATTTGGTCAATTCTATTTTTTAAAGGTTTTATTTTCTTCAGTATTTTCTGTGCCTCTTTTATCAAGCGACTTATTCTTTTCATAATTTTCTTGTATCACTCTCATTTTTCTTTTCTTTTTTAAATTAAATTTTATGTTTATTTTTAGTTTATAACATTCATTTCCACAAGATTTTGAGTTACAAATTTTCTCCCTGTCTTTCCCCTACCCACTACCCCAAAACAGCAATCCCACTGAATACACCCTCCCCTAATCTGTTCTCTCCTACATCCTTTCCCATTCCCCCTTTGACTTTCCGGTAGGGCAAGATGGGTCTCTATAGCCCAGTGCCTGTATATCTTATTTCCCAGATTCATATAATAATTTTTTTAAACATTTGATTTTAAAACTTTGAATTCCATATTCTTTCCCTTCTTCTGTCACCCACCCTTACTGGGAAGATAAGCAATTCAATATAGGTTGTATATGTGTAGTTATGCAAAACATTGCCATAGTAGATATATTGTGAAAGACTGAGTATATTTCCCTCTATCCTATCCCACCCCCCCCACTTGTTCTGTTTTCTACTTTGATCCTGTCCCTTTTCAAAAGGATGTGCTTCTAACTACCTCCTCCCATCTCCCCTCCCTTCTATCATCCCTCCTTTTACCTCTTTCCCCCCTACTTTCCTGTAGGGTAAGATACCCAATTTAGTGTGTATGTTATTCCTTTCTTAAGCCAAATTCAATGAGAGTAAGGCTGACCCATTCCCTTTTCCCTTCCTGTTCTACCCCTCTGATGCGGTCTGGGATGCTTTTGTCTGTAACCTCAGTTTGTAAAATCTCACTTGTGTTTGGGTACCTATGTATGTAACATCAGTTTGTAATAAGCCGGTGCAATTAAATTGTAAAATTCACACTTTCCCCTAGCCATAAAGGCAATAACTCTACCTTTCCCCTCACCCCAGCATGAAAGTCTTTTCCTTGAGCTAGCTAGTCTGCCTAGAGACAAGCACCTAGGAATTCTTCAATAGTATTCTATAAACAAAACCTTAGAGAAATGCATAGCCCCTTTGTTCTAAGTGGCCAGCTGCACCCAAAAGCCTTGAACAACATTATCAGAGAGATAACTCCATCCCAATATGGTACCTCCTGAACCCCTAATTAGTTTAGTTTCCAGACTTGGAAACAATCAAGCCTATCCTCCCAACAGCCATATTGGACATATCTCATTCATCCTTGACCAGAAGTAACCTAGTGACATTTCAAGCAAAAGACCACACCTCCTCATAGCCCCCTCAGGGGGATCTCCCAGTGAATTATGGGCAATTTGCCTGTGCAGTTGATATAAAAAGTGCATGTTCCTTTAAGCACTCACCACTCATAAACTCCTCCCAAACTCCGCCTTTGCCCACCTAATTAGCATAATTAACCTCTGAATGACAGTTTTATGGCTATAAAAACTGCATCTCTAGCCCCTGCTCTTTGCAGGCTATCCTTAACTTTTTCCTGCCCACTGCAGAGCATAAAACTTTATAACTCTACCTTAGATCCCTGCACTTTGCAGGTCCCCCTATTTCTCCTGCCTGCTACTAAGTCAGCATAACAACAAACTTGGTAACTTTGCCAAAAGACAGGTTGGGTCAAGTGAAATTCTTTCCAGACAAGAACCCACTAGGGATTCATATGAGATCCCTCAGACACCCAGCACTACTTCCCAAACCTCTTCATTTTGGCAACCCAGATAGGACTTCTCCCACTAAACCTCTTCACCCTCCATTGTAAGTTTTCCCTTGCCTCTTTTATACGAGATAATTTACCCTATTTTGTCTCTATCTCTTCTCATTATATTCCTCTCTCACCTCTTAATTTTATTTTAAAAATATTATCCCTTCCTATTCAATTGATCCTGTGCCCTCTATGTATACATGTACACATATATACACGCACTCACATGTGTATTTATACGCATATATATGCTCCTATATAGACACACACACATACATATCTATATATCTATATATCTATATACACACACATATACACAAACACATTTATATTTTCTTCAACTGTCTTCATACTGAGAAAAGTTTCATAAGTTACAATTACTGATTTTCCATGTAGGAATGTAATAGTTCAACTTTGATAAGTGCTTTATGATTTCTTTTACCTGTTAACCTTCTCATGCTTCTCATATTTGGATGTCAAATTTTCTATTCAACTCTGGTTTTTTCATCAAGAATGCTTGAAAGTCCTCTATTTCACTGAATGACGATATTTTCCCCTGAAACATTATACTCAGTTTTGCTGGGCAGGTGATTCTTGGTTTTAATCCTAGCTCCTTTGACCTCTAGAATATCATATTCCAAGCCCTTCAATCCTTTAATGTAGAAGCTGCTAGATTTTGCGTTATCCTGATGGTGTTTCCACAATATTTAAATTGTTTCTTCTTGGATGCTGTAATATTTTCTCCCTCATCTGGGAACTCCAGAACCTGGCTATAATATTCCTAGGAGTTTTCTTTTTTGGGATCTTTTGCAAGAGGTGATCAGTGAATTCTTTCAATTTCTATTTTGCCCTCTGGTTCTAGAATATTAGAGCAATTTTCCTTGAGAATTTCTGGAAGGATGATTTCTAGGTTCCTTTTTTGATCATGGCTTTCAGGTAGTCCAATAAATTTTCAATTATCTCCCCTGGATATATTTTCCAGGTTAGTGGTTTTCCCAATGAGATATTTCACATTGCCTTCTATTTCTTTCATTTGTTTGATCTGTATAACAGTATCTTGATTTCTCATAAAGTGATTACCTTTCATTTGCTCCAATCTAATTCTGAAGCAATTATTCTTTTCAGTGAGCTTTTGAAATCCTTTTTCCATTTGGCAAATTTTTAAAGGCATTCTTCTCCTCACTGACTTTTTGGGCCTCTTTTGCTATTTGAGTTAATCTATTTTTTAAGGTGTTATTTTCTTCAGTCCAATTGTTAACTCTCTTTTCATGATTTTCTTGCATCATTCTCATTTCTCTTCCCAATTTTTCCTCCACTTCTCTTACTTGATTTTCAAAATTCTTCTTGAGCATCTCCATGGCCTGTAACCAGCTCATATTTTTCTTGGAAACTTTTGGTGCAGATGTTCTGACTGTGTTGTCTTCCTCCTGTTCCATGCTTTGATCCTGTTTGTCCCCCAAAAAGGAATCTAAGGTTTGATTGTTGTGCTTGATTTGCTTCCTTTGGTTGCTCATGTTGCTACTCAATTACTTGACTTTTGAGCTCTTTGCCACAGTAGAACTCTGCTTCCAGAGGGGAGAGCTTTGTCCCAAATTGCTGGGGTTTTCACAGCTGTTGGAGCTATTAGTTTGATGTCCTCTCTGCTGCCCCTATAATCTCTGGCTCACTGGTCACACACCTCAGGGCTACCACCCAAGACCGTGATCCCAGATCCAAGCAGGTTAAAGTGAGAGGGATTACCCTCTGAATGTTTGCTTGGTTCTCCTATGATCTGCAGGCCAGGAGCTCTGAAGGAGCCACATGGAGGTGGCAGCATGGCTGCTGCACCTCTGCCACTTCTCACTCTGGGGGCAGAGGCTGAACCACACTCCTCTGTTCTCCCCCTCCCCCCCCAGTCCAACAGAGTTCCACACTGCCCTTTTACTTTCTCTTTGGCATTTATGAGTTGATATTTTTGGAAACCACCACAGCTGCTGTTGATTCACTCTCCTGAAGTCTGCTTCAGCCACTGCTGTTTGGGGCTGCTCTGGGGCTAAAACTTCGGGCTCACACAGGGCTGGGCTTGGCTCCCAGCACACTGTGATGGCCTCTTCCTGTCTTCCTGCTGGGCTGCCTTCAGTGGGAGATTTGTTTCTCTCTGTCACTTTGTGGGTTATGTAGCTCTAAAGTTTGTTTAGAGTCATATTTTATAGGTATTTGAGGTAGCTTTGGGGGGAGCTCACAGAGTTTTCCTGCTTCTACCATCATTCTCATTTCCTTCCCCAATTTTTCCTCTACCACTCTCATTAGATTTTTTCAAAATCCTTTTAAAACTCTTCTAGGAATTCTTATTGGGCTTGTGTCCAATTAACATCTTTTCTTTGAGATAGCTACTTTGACACCTTCATCTCCTTCTGAGTTTGTTTCTTGATCTTCCCTTTCATTATAGTAACTTTTTTATGGTTAGATTCTTTTTTAGTTGTTTGCTCATTTTCTCAGCCTATTTCTTGATTTTTAACTTTATGTTAAAGTTGGGCTCTGCTTCTGAAGTGGAGGGGTCCCAAGCTTCTGGGTTATTGGGTTTTGTTTTGTTTTATTTTGTTTGCTGCTGTTTTCAATGCTAGTTCCAAGGGTCTGTAAATTTTTGGTTCTTCCAAGGTAGTGTGATCAGAGGAGATGTATGGTCACTGCTCTCCTGGCCTGTGCTCTGGTCTTTATCCAGGAAGGGGTCTTGTTCCCCTGTAACTGCAAGAACTAAGGCTCCTCTTGGTCCTGGAACTGTGACCAATTGCCTGTTCACCTGTGGCTTGTAACTGTTCATGGTTAATGCAACAAGGTTTTGAACCCAATGCCAGCAAAGAATCCCTTATAATCTCCCTCTGACCAGTTGTCCAATCCTCCTTACCATCTATGGGTTGAGAGTCCCTTAAGTTGTGATTGCCACCGCTGCAACTGTCTTTAAGACCTGTTTCTGACATTGTTTTAGCATGGTTTGCACTGTGATCTGGGTCCAATCACCATGTTGGTATGACAGACTTTTCCTACTGATCAAAGCTGTCTTGGGCTGGAAAATTGTTTCACCTTACCTTTTACTGTATTTGTTGCTTCAGAATTTTATTTGATTTGAGCTGCTATTTTAAAGTTGTTTGGAAGGGAATTTGGGAGAGTTCAGTTGAGTTCCTGCCTCTACTCTACCATCCTGACTCTGCCCTTCTCCATCTTAAACTTCTCTTAAGATAATGGTAATAAACAACCAATTTATTTACTTTTTACTTGTTCCTAGTTTTCAAAATTAACTACTTGTTTGGATAACTTTGGTTCGAGCTGTTTTACTCGCATTCATTCATGTCTTCTCAACTTAATCCTTTCTTCTAATTTGGTTTTGAGCCTTTATTTTAAAGAGGAAGTGGCCATGCTATACATAGATTCTTAAGTGATTACTATGATAGTAAATGTATGACTATATCCTGTCTTAAGATATTGTCAGTTTCTTTTTTTTTTTAATGTTATTTGGTGATCACCATATCCAGGACCTTTTACCTTTCTTCTTCTGTACATATTTGGTCCCTCCCAGCTGCTCTTCTCAAACTCATCTTAAATGCCACTCCTATTTCTTTATATACTTCACAACAGGTATTTCTGGGTTAGAATCCAAATGTGGTAGCTCACAAAATGTTGGCAAATCTATTTAATTTCATATCTATCTATTGTCCCATATTTTTTTCCATAAATGGTCACAGTATAATCTGATATTTTCTTGAAGAAAATATTCATAACATACAAATATAAGGTATCTGAGTATAAATACCCTCTAAACCTTTGGAATCTTTCATTTTCTTCTTCTCCAAACCATAGTTTCCTTTTCTTTTAAAATAACCTAGCACTAATATACTTAATTTATTTCTATAATTCAATTATTTATAATCTAATTTATATTTTTGTAAGCTTTTATTTTCTTGTACTTCACAGAAGAGACATAATGGCTCCCCTACAGCCCCTCCTGTGACTTCATCACAGCAGGTCCTCTCAAAGTCCTGAGAGACTTATTCACTTTCTTCTACCATACTGAAGACACTAGTGCCACACTCAAGGCTTTCCACTTGACTTCCCACATAAACTTCCATCGTCTTTTTTGTTCACATGCTACCATGATGATAACCTTTATTCTACTTCTTTGTTTTAAAAAAAATGGTTGCTGCTTTTTCCATGTTTAAAAATATCATTTTTCCTTCCCAATGACTTGTCTCATCCCCCAAGAGAAGCATACTTTTTAACAAACAAATACTTTAAAAGCACCTAAAAAAGTACTTTGGTCAGCACACGTGAATTACTTGTCAGGCAGATAAAAAGGCAACACCAGTTTAAAATATAAACGTGTTTGGAGAATTATCACATTAGAAAGCAGAAAGAAGCAGTAAAATCAGCTAAAACAAAGCCTAATAATAGATGCAACTAAGCAAAGTTATGCTAAGGGAATTTAAGGATGGAAAACAACAGAAGAAAAATGGAAAAAAGTCTGCAAAGTTTTACAATAGACTTTTCAAACCATTAATAAGGATAACAAAGCCACCACACAAAATGTTTATCAAGAAGACCAAAATGATACCAAAAAGAACAAAGACAAAAAAAGCAGTATATGAAAAAGAGATCTATTGCTGGCGGTGACACAATTGTGAAATTATTTAAACATCAATTCAAAGGTTATTTGAAGGAGGGAGGATATTGAAAGTATGCACAAAATCTTGGACTTCCATTGGTATTGGAAAAAAGGTGAAGAGGAAATTAACAATCATCAACCATAATCTCTACACACACACCACCACCACACCACATGTATGTGTAAACACACATGTGTGTATGCATACATACATGTGTACACACATATATACACATATATTTACAATTTTTATAAGAATCATCTCCACACATGTCAAGGGAAACCTTAATATTAGTAAGAAACAGGCAGGTTTTTTTACAAACAATATCCCATAGAAGATCACATCTTTATAATTATACAACTGACTGAAAGATGTAGAGAATAGGAAATTACATTTTGTTTCTTTTTTGTTGGTATTAAAAAAAAAAACCAAACAATTTGACTGAGCAAAATGACACCTTAAGGCAGTGGTTCTCAACCTTCCTAATACCACAACCCTTTAAGGCTGAAAACCGCTGCCTTAAGGACTCCTTTTCAGGAGGATATCTCTCATCAATACATCAAACTTGTATGCAAATAACTAAGCAGAAAGTACACAATGTAATTTTGCTGTTTCTGCCTTTTTGAGTCTTCCAAAGACTCAAGTAGACAGCTAGATGGTTCAGTGGGTAAAAGTGGTAGATAGAGTCAGGAATACCTGAGTTAAATCCTACTACAGGATTCATGGGTTTGTGTACTTTAAAGTTCTACATAAATGCTAGCTACTATTACTCAGGTGATTCAGAAGAAAAATTAAACAGAACAGATTTGGGGAGCTTCTTACCATAAAGGGACTAGGCTTAGGGTCATACTAATTTCTTCTGTGCCAAAGAACATAATAGAGCAGCAGTTCTCAACTGGTGGGTTATGCTCAATTTGTAACAATGAAAATACATCTTGCATCTCAGATATTTACATTATGATTCATAACAGTAGCAAAATTACAGTTATGAAGCAGCAACAACATGGGGAACTGTTTTAAAGGGTCGTGACATTAGGAAGGTTGAGAACCACTGTAATAGGAAAAGATGGCTTTATTTCACAGCCCTTTGAGAACTTCTAGGTCAAGTTGTAAGAACATCAGTGTTAGGAAGAAGCAACTCTTATGGTTCTATGTGGGGATGAGAGAATGTGGGGACAGAGAAACTGTCATAATCAGCTCTCTTTCTGAATCTGCTGGGCACCTCAAGCCACAACACACCGTATTTAGCTACTTTGCCTCCCTGCTTCCGTTTGGTCTTAGAAATTTTGGGAGACTTCTTCACATCCTCCTTCTCTATAAGTCAGAAGATAATGTGGGGAATGTCTCATCACCAATAATCAAGTGGGAACAAGTGGAGAAAAGAAAAATGAGGAAACAGAATGGATGTTTCATTTTCACTTTAATTTCTTTGTTTTGTTTTGCTTTTCGGAGGGGGGAAGGCAGGGCAACTGGGGTTAAGTGACTTGCCCAAGGCCACACAGTTAGTGTTAAGTATCTGAGGCGGCATTTGAACTCAGGTCCTCTTAACTCCAGGGCTGGTGCTCTATTCACTGCACCACCTAGTCTTCCCTCACTTTAATTTCATATATATTAAAACCAAAGTGATGTCTACAGACACTACAAGTCTAAATCTATTTGGTACATAAAGGAGAGGAACTCAGAGTGAATTATTTCAAAGCATGTGTGGGCAAAGCCAAGATAACTGTAACAATTACTCTTTATACTTACAATTTATCAATCAGTCCTAGACTGTAAACTCAAGAAATAGTAATCTGTGCAAGGGGAAGAGCATTCTTTCACAGAAATATTAATGGCCAAAGCTGTCAGCTGGTATTAAGAGGAACAGCTCAGGTTTTGAGTACCCTCTAGTGGCCAGAGGACAAACTGCACTCAGCCAACACATGGACAAAACGATTCAAGTAGGGATGAGTTAGTGGCATACTCAAATACTACCTTCTGAATTACTCCAAACCCCTTTACTGGAGTTAATGTATGTGATAGCTATTTCTGTATACATCAATCTATCTATCTATCTATCTATCTATCTATCTATCTATCTATCTATCTATCTATAAATCAAAGATAAATATCATATATTTGTACATACAAAGTAATTTGTTTTGGTGGTGAGGATGCTAACAACAAAGGGTGTCAGGAAAATTCTCCAAATAAGCAGTGTCTCAGGAGGTCATTCCTCTTACCTGGAATGATCATACCTCTTACAGCCTCCACCTCTACCTAGAGGCACCTAGCTGGCCACAATGGATAGAACACTGGGCCTGGAGTCAGAAGACTCCAGCTCAAATCCAGATATTTTAAACTATGATCTGGGAGAAGTTTCTTAACCTCTTTATTTCCTCAAATATAAAATGGGGATAATAACACTCTATCAAATGACATAATATTGTTAAAGTGCTTGGCACAGGGCCTGACACACAGCAGGTATTTAATAAATGCTTGCTTCACTCCATCCTTCCTCAGCCTCATAAAATCCCTCTCCTTCTTCAAGATACAGCTCAAGTACAACTTCCTACACTAGAGGTTCTTAATCATTTTTCTTTTGTTATTATGGACTCTTTTGGCACTCCAGTGAAGCCACCAACCAAGCCCTCCTCAGAAGAACATTTGTTGCCCACATTCACCCCTACATTTGTTATAGGTTAGACGTAGTTTTCTTTCCCATCCAAATTTTTCCATGAACTCATAAGGGTTTTTCAAAACCCAGGATAAGAATTCCTGCTCTTCACAAAGCTCTTCCAGATCTAAATGCTAGTACATTCCCTCCCTATCTTACACTGATTTTTATTTTGTGTGTGTGTGTGAACATACATAGTTTCTTCTGGTAAAATGTAAGTTCTTTGAAATTAGAGACTGTCTTTGAAAATGCTTATTGACTGACTCTTCTTGTTCACTTTCAAACTTTGATAATATAGGCAGAATACACATTTATGACTACTCAGTCAGCAAATATACCAAAATGATAATTTTTTTGGCCTTGATCCATGATTTTATTAATAGGGAGAACTTCTGATATATAAACTCCCTCCAATGAAGACACTCCTTTGTAATTTCTAGTCTTTGAAGCTGGCCTGGGGTGCTAAGAGGTTAAGTAACTTGTTTCTAGTCATAGGGCTAAGTTGTGTCAGAGGCTGGACTTGAATCTGTTTTGGGTACTTTGAGGCTACCTCTCCAAAAGCCACATAAATGTGTGTAATTACTATTATTATTGCATCTGTTCTATTCCTGTTTGTTTCTTGGGAGCTGATCTCTTCTGAATCTCCATGAGTCCCTTGGACTCCACTCCACCACTATCTGGATTTTGTGTTGTCTCCAAAACAACAACAAAAACACCACCACCACCACCATCACCAACGAAGAACCTTCAATATGTACTATATCCCGTCACCACTTCAGAATATAGAAAGAGGAAAAGAAAAGAAGGAGAAGATTTTCAAAGTTTTCTGCTCTAAAAAAATTCTATTTGGTCTAAATCACAGTTTAATTTCCTCTTTGTTGGAGGTAGATTTACCCTTTTCATTTTTGATACTCGTAATTTGATTTTTTTTTATCATATTGACTAAAGGTCTATCAATTTTATTGTTTTTTTTTTTAATAAAACCCAGCTCTTAGTTTTATTTATTAATTCAATAGTTTTCTTAAATTCAATTTTATTAATCTCTTCTTTGGTTTTTATTATCTCTAATTTAGTATTTAATTGGGGATTTTCAATTTGTTCTTTTTCTAGCTTTTTCAATTGCATGCCCAATTTATTGACCTCCATTTTCTCTATTTTATTTATGTATGCATTCAGAGATATAAAACTTCCCCCAAGAACTGCTTCTGCTGCATCCCACAAGTTTTGGTATGTTGTCTCATTATTGTTATTCTCTTGAATGAAGTTACTGATTGTTTCTATAATTTCTTGTTTGACCCACTCATTCTTTAGTATTAAATTATTTAGTTTCCAATTAGCTTTTAGTCTATCTTTCTATGGCCCTTTATTACATATAATTTTTACTGCATCATGATCTGAGGATGCATTTAATATTTCTGCCTTTCTGCACTGAACTGTGTTTTTTCTGCCCTAGTACATGCTCAATTTTTGTGTATATGCCATGTACCACTGAGGAGGTTTATTCCTTTTTATCCCCAGTTTTCTCCAGAGGTCTACCATATCTATCTTATCTAAGATTCTATTTACCTCCTTAACTTCTTTCTTGTTTATTTTGAGGTTAGATTTATCAAGTTCAGAGAAGTGGAGATTGAGGTCCCCCACTAGTAAAGTTTTGCTATCTATTTCTTCCTCTAACTCCCTTAATTCCCCAAATTCCTCTAGGAATTTGGATGCTGTACCATCAGTGCATAAATGTTTAGTAATGATATTGCTTCATTTTCAATGGTGCCTTTTAGCAGGATAGTTTCCTTCCTTATCTCTTTTAATTAGATCTGTTTTTGCATTTGCTTTGTCTAAGGATTGCTACCCCTGCTTTTTTACTTTAGATGAGGCATAATATATTTTACTCCGGCCTTTTACCTTTACCCTGAGTGTATCCCCATTTCAAATGTGTTTCTCATAAACATCCTATTGTAGGATTATGGTTTTTAATCCATTCTGCTATCTGCCTCTGTTTTATCAGAGTTCATCCCATTCACATTGTTATTACTATCTGGATCTTTCCCTCCCCTGTTTATGCTTTTATTTTTCCCCTTCTCTCTTCCCCTCCTTAAGAGTTTTCCTTTAGACTGCTGACTCCCTCAGAATTCCCTCCTTATCAGCCCCCCTCCCTTTTCCTACCCTTCCCTCCCTTCTAAACTCCTCCCCCCTTTTCTTAGTCCTTCCCT
>CM053596.1:63260161-63348829 GCA_028646575.1 Pseudocheirus occidentalis
ATGATAGGTTTTATGTCTCTTCTCAATAGAGTCCTATACTTAACTGATTATGTTATTCCCTCCTTACACCAGAAACAATGAGGGCAAAGATCATGTAATGATCATCTCCCTCCCTTCTTTCCCTCTACTATAATATGTTTTTATGCCTCTTTGTGTGGCATAATTTACCCTTTTCTGCTTTGTTCTTTCCTCTTCTTCCATTGAGGTCTCTTTGCACCCCTTATTAAGGTTTTTATCATCATTTTGTTTAATTTATACCCACACCCTCTATTTATATATATATCCCTTTTAAATGTTGTGATATACAATGCTCAATATTAACAGCTATCAGCTTCCCATATAGGGATGTAAACAGTTTGTTCTTATTAAATAATAAGTTGTGTGTGTGTGTGTGTGTGTGTGTGTGTGTTTTCCTTATTTACCTTTCTATGTCTCTCTTGGGTCTTATAATTGGAGATTGAATTTTCCATTGAGCTCTGGCTTTTTCATCAGGAAGGTCTGGAAGTCCCTTGTATCACTGAATGACCATCTCCTTGTCTGAAAGATTATTCTCAGTTTCACTGGATAGTTGATCCTTGGTTGCAACCCAAGCTCTTTTGCCTTGTGAAATATCATATTTCAGTGCCTCTAATCTTTCAGTGTAGAAGCTGCCAGATCCTGTGTGAGCCTCCCTGTAGTTCCACGATATTTGAATTATTTCTTTCTGGCTGCTTGTTGTATTTTCTCCTTTACCTGAAAGTTCTGGAATTTGGCTTCAACATTTCCCAGAGTTTTCAATTTGGGATTTCTTTCAGGAGGTGTCTGGTGGATTCTTTCGATATCTATTTTACCCTGTGGTTCTAGAATCTCAGGGCAGTTTTCCTTGATGAGCTCTTGAAAGATTGTGGGAAGCCATAGAGGAGGATTCCAGGACTCAGATAAAGATCTTAATGATGTACATTTCCAGGTGACTTTGGCTTAAAAAGGCTGGTGCCCTGGGAATACATTTTAAAGGATTTTTGTTTGAGACCCTGACATCAAGCAAAGCCCCCAAAACTTCAGACACCTAAAAAGACATGTTCCTTATTAAAATTATCCATCCTGTGTTGGTTCCAGGATATAACAGATTAAAGACAATGGTTTCACCTAGACAAAATCTAAGATGCTTTGAAGCCTGATCTCTCTTGCATCCTCTTTGTTAATGCCTTTAAAAATGTTAATTGACCTGTTGACTTTCCCAAGACCTTTTGGTGCCCAGGAACCTGATTTTATCTAAGTTACTTCTAGGAACTAACCAGGCTTAAGACAATGATAATAAAACTTGAATCCTCTCATCTTTCTGTATAAAAATCTTGCTCAAAGAATCATTAAATGGAGTTCTTCCCTATGAACTACCCACACCACCTGGTCACTTCTTTCTCATGTCTCTGATCATGCTTTGTGCTGGACACTTAGCAGCCCATGACAGAAGATGTTGTCCAGGTTCATTTTTTCATCATGATTTTCTGGTAGACCAATAATCTTTAGATTATCTCTCCTGGATATGTTTTCCAGTTCAGTTATTTTTCCATCGACATATTTTACCTCTTTTTCTAATTTTTCATTCCTGATATTTTGTTTGACTAATTCTTGGTGCCTCATAGAATCATTAGTTTAAATTTGGTTGATTCTAGTTTTTAGCGAATTAGTTTTTGAAGCTCTTTTTCAATATATTCAGATTTCATTTTCAGGGATTTATTTTCTCCAGTTAAATTTTGAGCCTCTTTTTCTATTTTACATATTTTTCTTTTTAAGGAGCTGCTTTCTTCATGGAAATGTTCTTCTACTTTCACAATTTTGATTTTAAAAGAATGAGTCAATTTATCTTCTACCTCTCTAATTTGGTTTTTAAGGTCCTTCATAAGCTCTTCTAAGAACACTTTCTGGGCTTCAGAGCAGTTCATATTCCCTGTTGAGGCTTCAACTGTGGGTGTGGAGTCAATGCTCTCTCCTGAATTTGGTTCCTCTGGCTCACAATAACAGGATTCTAGAGTCTTTGTTTTAGCAATCTGTCTTTTACCCATTTTGAGGCAGGGCCTTAGCCATGCCCTTCCGCTAGGACTCCCAAGCCTTCACTATTTTAAAATTTTACTCTGGGGCAATAATTTCTGTGTTTTGGGGTGGGGGGTGCCTAGAGCAACCAGGGTTCACTCTGCCATCCTGGTCCTTAGAAGTTCAGGTAGGTGCTTTTTAAGTTTCCAGGCTGTGGATTGATAGTCCCATGAGTAGCTGCCGCCACTGCCATGTGCCCTGCATTTGTCTCTTACCCAGCTCCTACAGATCCCAGTACTGTGGTGACAGGCCTAGGAATGGCCCTTGCAGGTGGTGGATCAGCTTGCTGCTGTGTCGGGGCACTGCTTCATCTGCCTTCCTAAATCATATCTTACAACATCTTTTTCATTGTCTTCTTCTGTATATACCTTTATACTACTAATTATGGGTATCACAGTGTCAGTTTGTCTTGATTTGGAGGATCCTGTAAAGTTCTTCATAGAATTTCTTTACTTTTTCACCCCCAGCAATAGAGGTGGTCAGTTTATTTAGGCTAATCATCACCATGAGAATCTTAATGCAAGATTAACAATACTGCTATTATATGATGTTACTTCTTATTGCCTTTGAAATGAACTAACTTCTTTAGCTAACCCTCTATGACAGCGGTTCTTAACCTGTGGGTTGCAATCCTTTTCGGGGTTGAACGACCCTTTCACAGGGGTTGCTTAAGACCATCGGAAAACACATACTTCTAATGGCCTTAGGAACCAAGACACCGCTCCTCTATCCGACTCCAGGTGGGTCTGCCCACATGCAGATACGCCTATATACAAATATTAAAGGGTCGCAGCATTAGGAAGGTTGAGAACCACTGCTCTATGAAGAACCTGTGAGATGTCCTTTCACATTCTCATTTTTAAAAATTGTACTGAGGCTTTTTGTTTTTTCATCATAGTTTGAACCTTTCCAGATATTAATGCCCCCCTGGGCTCTCATGTCTTTATACCTAACAAAGAGGAGCATTTAAACTAGGTAAGTGAATGTCCTTTAGCTTTATCTTCTTTATGCCTTTTTTTAAACTTCATTTTAAGCATTATGATCATTAGCATGTGATCTGCTTTCTCTAAGAGTATAGTAATCCATTAGCTGGTAGACAAAGATAAACCAATCAATCAATAAGTACTTCTTAAACTTATGTGCCCTACCCAGTGCTAGATACTAGATATACAAATAAAAAGATCTCACAATAAAGCAACAGTATTGCTTAATGTTTGTAGATGGTATGAATACAGCCAGGTTCTGATTAGTGAGAATGAATCCTGTGAAGGAATGAATACTACATTATTCAAATTTGCACTTTCAAAGTTATAATTATGTGTACAACACAGTAATTTGTTCTAACCCAATGGAAATAGGCAATTAAAATTAAAAAATAAGTTTTAATGTTTATTAATGTAATATAACAGCAAAGGACAAGAAAAATATTTTTCTGATTCCAGTTTATTACAAAGTAATGGAGTATTTATAAAAAGGAAAACATTTTAGAATAAAAGAATTGTAGAATATCACACATAAAGATCAGTTTACACTGATAATGACAAAAACATCATTCTTGTCATCTGAAATACTTCTTTTCAGGATAGACTAAACTGTCCTCTCTTTAAATCTTTATATATACCCTGGTAGGTGAAGAGGACTTCACCACATCTTGGCAAATTTGCATGCTCACATTATCACACAGTGAATGAAGTGTGTAAGTGGATAACTTGGGACATTATTTAAAATCATGAAAACTTAAAAACTGACATTGTTGTCCTTGCAATATTTTCAGCGAGTAGGCTAGAATAACTTGAAAAGCTAGTCTTCAAAAACAGCTTTAGTCACCCATGCCTTCTTATTTGACTGTCAAAAGACCTGGAAATGCTTTCAGAATGCAAGGACTTTGAGAATGCTAGACAAGCACTGGTTTTTAACTTGAAATCCTTTTAGCATTACCTACCAACAAATTAAACTTTTTAAATAAAAATTAAAACATTAACAATCCATATGTAGATCATTATATCCAGCTTCTTCAATTATTCAAATCTTCAGGATATTTAGCTGCTGTGCCCTCATTTGTACTAGTAGTTTTAACATTATGCAATTAAACTTAATTTTTAAAGTGAACTAACCAAAGCTAGCAGTAAAAATCTCTTCACTATGTACTTTTTTCCATTTACTTTTACTGCTTTAAACAAATCTGAAGCTTTTTTTGAATGTCTACTAAGAGAAACTTGTATTTTTGACAGTGATCGTCAATACATGCAATTAGCACGTTTATTCCCCATAGTTATTTGCAAACCACAAAAAACTGATTCAACTTTTGTCTTTTATTTTTCCTGTTTATAATATTCTGTACTACAGATTCAGGCATTTTGACATTTCATCCTATTTTAGAGTTAATTTCGACTCTATTAATGATGTTCAATTACATCAAATTTTTATTCTAAGGTAATAATGTGCCTCTTTTTTCTTGAACTAGTAATGCTTCCATTTGAAATATTCTTCCTTTTGTATATTTTGTTAAGGGTTCATAAAAAAAATAGGCCTTCCTACCTTTCCAATCTTCTCACACCTTACTCCCCAATATGTATGCTTCAAACCAGTGACACTGGTCTCCTGGCTGTTCCATGAATAAGATACTCCATCTCTCGGCTCATTTTCTTTGGCTGTTGCCTATTCCTAGAACAGTCTGCCTTCTCTGCTCTGCTTACTGACCTCCCTGGCTTCCCTTAAGTTCCAACTAAAATCCCATCTTCTACTGGAAGGCTTCCCAAACCCCTCTTAATTCCAGTGCCTTCCTTCCTTTAATGATTTCCTTTTTATCTTGTATATAGCTTATCTATATATATATTTGTATGCCTTGTTGTCTCCCCCATTAGATTGTGAGTTCTTTGAGGGTAGGGACTGTCTTTTTGCCTTCCTTTGTATCCCTGGTACTCAGTACAGTGTCTGGCACATAGTAAGTACTTAACAGAAAAAAAATCAACAGAACTGTTGGGAATAAGGTGTGTAGTAGTACATCACATCCACATTGTCACATGGACATTTTTTGGTTTTTATATCCCCTTGATTTCTGAATATAGGAAAATGAAATGTAATGGAAATTAATGTAAAGCCCTCCCTACCCCCAACCCTGGGCTTAAAAAAAATCAATTTCATAAGTAAAAAGTGGGAGAGGCAGAAGAGATCTCAGAGTTCCGGTGGGCTATAAAGTCAGTGAGATCTCAACAGTGAGACCCATAAGTTAAAGAAGCAAATGTATTGAGAATCAAGCTGTCCATATGAAGGCATGTGTTATTCCTGTTGTACTGTACCCTACTCAGAATGTACCTAAATTGTGCTCAGTGCTGGGTGCCACATTTTCAAAAGGACACAAGCTAGAGAGTGACCAGGAATTTGAGGTCATTACACATGAGGGTCAGTTGCTTACTTAGAGAAGACATAGGATAGACATGATAGATGTTTTTAAGTATTGAAGAGTTAGCATGTGAAAAAAGGATGTGTTCTGTTTGGTCCTAAAGGGCAGAAATAGAAGCAATGAGTAGAAACTGAAATGATGCATTATAAGGACTGGTCTAAGTAATGTCCAATAGTGGAATAGGGGATAATAGGTAATGGATTTCCTCTTTTTAGAAGTCTTAAAGAAAAGTCTAGATGACCATTTATAGAGATGCTGTGGTAGAGGTTAAACTATATGGTCTCTGAGGTTCCTTCTCACTGTATCTTTTTCTTGACATTACATCAGTTCTTTACCCTTGTGTCATATATACCTTTGGTAGTCTGATTAAGCCTATAGACTCCTTCCAAGAATGTTTTATAATGAATAAAAGTATATAGCATAACAAAGAAAAGCAAAGTTTGGTCAACATAAAAACATTACGTTTTTCCCTATACAAGTACATTGACACCCTGAAATCTACCTATGGATCCCCCTAAGGGATCAATGGATTTCCAGTTAAGAACTTCTACACTAGACCATAAAATCCCAAAGGCTGAAATTGTGCATTCCTCATCTTATCATCCCCCATAGTTCCTGCACATAGTAGGTTCTTAATGCAGATAATCTAATTTATCTTTCTAGATTTATCTCCTCTTCATAGCCTACAGTTCAAACTGGAATACCCACTGTTCCTTGATCTTGTTCTGCTGTCTTCTAAATTCTTACCTTTTTATCTGTAGCTCTCATTCATGAAACAGATAACCCCAACTACCCTCCCCCCCCCATTACTGCCTATCCCTTTAAGGTCCTGGATTAGTGGTTCTCAACCTGTGGGTCGCAACCCCCTTGGGGGTTGAACGACCCTTTCACAGGGGTTACCTAAGGCCATCAGAAAACTGTGTAATCTTTAATCTTTGTATCCCCAAGCACTAAATCCAAGGCCTTACATCTATAGGGCTTAATAAATGTTCGCCAAATTGAACAGAATCTAGTCTAATCATTTTTTTTTATATTCATGAAGGGCTATTGGTATGGCTTACCTAGTTCTTACTGCACACTTCCTTGTATTCTTACTTTCTGCAAACCTTGTGTAGGTTTCTTTATAGCACAAAGTATGAATCACCTATGAGAATAGGGATGGAGGATTTTTCTGTTTGCTTTCTTGAAGTCCTGGAAAAATCTTGGTACAAAATAAACTGGAAGGATGGCATTCACTCCATCCTTGCAATGATTTCTGTTACAAAGTATCAGAGCACAATTTATTACAATAAAAAAAACCAGAAAAAATAAAGAAATGCACAGCATACTATGATCCACACCCCCTCAATTCCCAAATGAATACTTTGGTCTGCACAATCACAATACCTCACAGTCTGCTTCTAACTAAGAACTAGAGGTATAGCATTTATGTCAAAAGTTTTGGCAACCATCAAACACTACATAGTACCATCCACTATTGTTATTACCATTAGCAATTCCAAAAATAGTTGGCACTTATTGTTTGGAGGGCTCTATGCCAGGCTGGAAGAGATACAAAGCTATATCTATGTGTATGTATATAAGTATAACAATATGTATATAAAATATATGTATGTATATATTGCCTATGTATACGTGTATGCATACACAGTGTTCCTAACTTTATGGAGTCCCTCAGAGAACAAGGAGAAGAACATGCATACATACAATACCAACTGCTTGGTACAATGGAGACTATAGGCTTTGGATTCAAAGGAACTGGGTTCAAATCTTAGTTTTATTGTTTGTCCTTTGTTTCAAAGAGGACCAGTGACATCATGGGTGATGTCTTAACTTGTCTGTGAACTGGATTTAAAAGAGGAAGAGCTGCACAGGGTCATCAGCGCCACTCTCTCTTTCTGAGTCATTGAAGTTCAGTGGCTGGACAAAAATCAAGATAACTGGTAAAGGCCTAGGATGCAGTGGATGACTTTGGTATCTTTAATATCTGACCAACCTCTAAGCACTCCATAGAACCTGCTTCAACTGCCTTCATGGCCACTGGAAAAACTGCTCTCATCTACCCACTCTGCTAGGCAAAGCCTTCACATGCTTGGAGCAGACATCCCCCTAATGCAGGAAGGGTTTGAGGCCTGTTGGTTACCCTCAACCTGGTCTGCCAAGACGTTTTACTGGGGTGTGGCCACTGTTGATGCTACAGCTTCTTCAAACTAAAGGTGAGCGATGGATGAGAGGTACATACCAAAGTTGGATGAATAGCCCTGAAAAGGGCTTGGCAAACCCTCACATTGGGTGCTAGTCCTCCCTGAACTCCCTATACCTGCCACATGTGTGACTTTGGGCACATCCAGGCCCCTTACTCGGTTTCTTCATTATGAAATGATGAGGTCCACTGCAAATCTAAATTTATGAACCTCAAACTTTTATGATCTCCAAATCTCTCATTTTCATATAATCCTATGATATTATTTATACCCCTTAAATTATATTCATATCTATTTCTAAGTCCTAGACTTCATCCTAGAGGGCTAGAATATCCTCTTTTCTTTGTTGACACCTTGTGGCCACCTAATTGATACTTTGCATCTTTCTTACTCCTTATAGGATACACCCCAGAGTAGGGTTTAAATGTCCACAATTTCTGGGACTGGTTACATAAAATGAGCACATGCAAACATATAAAGCTCTCTATAATTTATAATTACATTACACACACACACACACACACACACACGTATGTATTTTTTTTTTTTGGAGGAAACTGGGGTTAAGTGACTTGCCCAGGGTCACACAGGTAGTGTCTGTGGCTGCATTTGAATTGAGGTCCTTTTGATTCCACGGTGGGTGCTCTAACTACTACACTACCAGCTGCCCCTACTATATATATTTTATCTCTAAAACTATTTTATACTCTCCCAAAGGGCAGGCCATGTAGCTCAAGATACCAGTGGCTGACCTACTAAGAGTTCAACAGGATCACAGCATTTAGAGCTGGAAGGAACTTTAGTCATCATTTAGTCAAAGTCCCACAGTTTAAAGATGATGAAACTGAGCCCAGGAAGGGGAAGTGACTTTCTTAATGAAGTCACAGACATTGTAAGTAGCATAGTTGAGATTCAAACCCAGATATGATGACTCTAAATCTTGTGCTCTTCCTTACTACTATCAATATTTGTTGACTGATTTCTTTTAATGTATAATTTAGACTGGAAGTTTCAAACAGCCTGGATTTTGATACTCCTAAGTTGGGGGAACCAGATTAAAATGTAATTGAAAAATAATTAACAAAATAAAAATAGAACATGAATAATGTTAGTATGTGGTTTTCTAATCAATATGGTACCTGTAGGGTACCATAAACCATAAAAGGTTTAGTGGCCTTCTGTTTCTACTTGAGTTTGACATCACTGATTTGGATGAATAAAAGTGTTTTGCAAAAAGGTAAGACTATTGATAACTAAAAAGATAAGGAATATCTTTTGAAGTTCATTAGGTTTCCTTCTAGACCCAGGTCTACATGATATACAAATCTCATGACACAAAAACCATGGTAGGAAAGCACTGCCTACAATGGCCTCTGATACATTAGCCTCTACATAATGTAGGTAAAAACCTGGAGGTCACACTGCAATGAGTAACTGCCTAAAAGTAGAATACAGTGCAGGAAGCAATGTCTGTTAAATACTTCAGGATGAATGCCTAGATTCAACTGACAGGTCAAGGGAGTTAAAAAGAGAAGGATCCTTGTTGTAGGCTCTCTGGGAAGTAAAATGAGGAAGCTGGAGCAGATGACCTCTAAAGTCTCTTTCAGACTTATGATCCTATGAATGACAGTGCCTAGTCTGAATATAATCCATGGATTAATGGAGGATAGTTTTGTTGTTGTGGTGGTGATTAATCCTTCTTATTTTTTTTTATCCATGCCCTTGAGATATTACCTGAGAAGAGTGATAAAAAATTAGATTCCTTGCTCCACTCCAAACACACATACTCAGCAGAATATAAGTTCTTTGGGAACAAGTATGGGCCCTTTTTTTCGTCTCTGTGCTCCCTGTATAGTGTTATACTCACAACAGACATTTAATACTTGTTGAACTGCTGAAACACATTTGTTCTCGCAAACAACAACTTCTGAGAATTTTCTTATTGCAAGTCAGCATTTTTCAGCTAAAGGGTCTTTAAAGAAATAAATCAAAATTAGAAGCAATCATTTTTTCTTCCAAATGCAACAAAGGCAGAAGCTGAATTAGAGGTATAGTAGCGAGTGTGGATTTGGAGTCAGAGGACCTGGGTTTCAGTTCTAGTGTTGCCACCTAGACTGTGACACTGGATAAGTCACTATTCCTCTTAGGTTGTTTTTTTTTTTCCAATCACATATAAACAAACTTTTAAAAAACATTTATTAAAAAATTGTTTTTAGTTCCAAATTCTCTCCCTTCTTGAGAAGGCAAGCAATTTGATATACATTATATATCTCTATTCCTCTCTAGACCTATTTCCTTCAGCTATGAAAGTGGGTATACTAGTGACTACTTATGTCAGAGGGTCATTACCTTGCTCAAATAGTGGATAAACATTTATTAAGAGTCTTCTATATACCTGGCACTGATCTAAGCACTGGGGATACATATACAAAAAAGAAAGATGGTCCCTACTCTCAAAGAACTTATAAACTAAAAGACTACCATAAAAGAGAGCTGAGTAAATGGGGGGTGGGCCAGGGAAGGGAAGGTACCAGCTATGGGAATATGATACAGAAATCCAAAGGAGTGCAATGGGAAATAAATGAGGAGATGGCTGACCTCTTTGAATGGAGGCCCTGGGAAGTGCTCCCTACTCCACCTTCCAATCAGAGGATGCTATGGGGTATGAATACTACGCTGCATGACGGTGAGGTTCCTGGTGGCATAATACTGTATGTAAAGTGCTTTGTTAGTAAAACAACAACAACAACAACAACAAACAACCAAACACATTATATAAATGAGTTTACTTCAATGCATCAGTGATTACAATGATTCTTTCTCCATCAGGGTGGATCATAACCCTTGTATGCCTTCTCATCCAGTGTAATTCTTATTCATTTTCTTGAAAAATTTCCATAAAACATCTATTCAACGTGCTCAAAGCCTTCCTCCAATTCTTTTAATATTTGGTGGGGCATAAGAGCAGCCCTGGAGCTGTCTGTCATTCTTACTCTCACCCACCTCCTTTTCCACTCCTGTGTCCTCAATGATGCCTTTAATGGCACTTCTTATGAGGCACAAGTCATTTTTAGTCATATACAACAGCCTACACACACAACATAGATAGATCTTTACATAGCTCTTGGAATCGCCTACAATTCTGATTCTTCTGAGATAAAAGCATTCCATGATGTGAGCTATTATTATTATATGAAAGTGATGCAAGGAGCTCAGTAGAGCCATCCTACATAAAGATTTGCTCTTAAAGCAGCTGAAAGGACATAACAAAGGTTCCTGAGGTGCGGCATCATCATTCACTTGCTCTAACTTCTCTCTATGACAGGATGTCCTGACAGCTGGCTGGGGTTTTGTGCTAGCAAATTTTCAGGTGTGCTTTGTCCTCAGCGGTTCATTCATACTTTTGTTTTAAGAATTCCTCAAAGTCTTGTTCTATTTCAATAGACAAAGAATATCTTTAGTCAGTCAAAAGGGAGAGCTCCATCTTGGAACAAGCAAGATTCTAGAAAGAACAACTGAAGACAGACACAGTTCCTTCTTAGGAGATGCATTAAAATAGGGCAGACCCCTACCTGTCTAAACTGTACTCAAACTCAGAGGTATGGGTTGGACAAAATGGAGGGAGACAGTGTGAGAGCTCTTTTATCCTCTTATATCAAGACTCTCTTTTTCAAAATAAAGGTGGATTGAGAGTAATTTATGAACTAGAGTAAGGATTATTCAGTTCAACAAATATTTATGAAGTTGTTTCTTCAGCACTGCTACATAACAAGGCACCATGCTAAGCATCTGGGATACAAGGACAAAAACCAAAACAGTCCTTCTGACCTCAAGGTGCTTACATTCTGTTTGGGTATACCGTATAATAATAATGATGAAAACCAACAACAATTAACATTCATATGGCACTTACTACGTGCCAGGAACTGTGACTGTGCTAAGAACTTTACAATCATTATCTCATTTCATCTTCTCAACAACCATGGGAGGTAAGTGCTATTATCATCCCCATTTTCAGATGAGGAAACTGTGGCAAACAGAAGTTAAGTGACTTGCCTAGGGTCTCAGAGTTATTAAGTGTTAGAAGTCAGGTCTTCCTGACTCCAGATCTATTACACTATCCACTGAGTCACCTTAGAGACTCCTTTAATATAGGGTAGTGAGTGAATAGGGTAAGAAAGAGATTAATCAAAGTGTGCTAGGAATATCATCAGACAAAGGAATTCTCTAATAATTAGGGAATTCAGAGAAGGCTTTACATTGGCTAAGATGACAAAACAGGAAAATGACAAGTGCTGGAGAGGATGTGGAAAAACTGGAACTCTAATGCATTGCTGGTGGAGCTGTGAACTGATGCAACCATTTTGCAGGGCAATCTGGAACTATGCCCAAAGGGCTATAAATAATTCCATACCTAGTAATACCACTTTTGGGGTTGTATCCCAAAGAGATCATAGAAGTGGGAAAAGGTCCCATAAGTACAAAAATATTTATTGCAGCTCTCTTTGTGGAAACTTAGGGGATGTTCAACAACTGGGGAATGGCTGAACAAGTTATGGTATATGAATGTGATGGAATATTATTGTGCTATAAGAAATGGGAAGGAGATGGACTTCATAATTACCTGGAGAGGCTTATACGAATTGATGCTAAGTGAGAAGAGCAGAACCAGGAAAAATTTGTACATAGTCACAGATACATCATATGTGTAACGACCAACTTTGAAAAACTGGACTTTTCTCAGCAACACTCAGTTAAAAGCCAACTCTACAAGTTTCAGGATGGAAGGCGATGTCTACATTCAGAGAAAGATCCATAAGGACCAGAGTTTAAATGGAGACTGAAGCAATGCATGCCATCATTCTTTTCTATGTCTAGCTTTTGTTTCTCTTCTCTCATTGTTCACTCCATTGGCTACAACACCTATACAACCAGACTACTGTACAATGTGAAAGAGTTTGCAGATCCTATACATGATTGTATGCCACCATGGCGGGGGTGGGGGGTGGGGAGGAAGGGGAGAAAAATCTGAAATTCAAGTGATTCTGAAACTGAATCTTGTAAACTAAAAGTAAACAAACAAGTCAAAAAAAATAAATAAAAAACAAATGGCATAAAAAAAAGAGAAGGCTTTACAAAGGAGGTGGTACATAAGTTGAGTTTTAAAAGAAAGGAAGGTTTCTGAAAAACACAGTGGCAGGAGATGGATATGTTATGTTTAGAGAACAGGAGTAGCGTAGCTTGGCTAGAAGAGAGTTATTGACAGGAAATAATGTGAAGTAAAGTTAGAAAGACAGGCTACAGCCAGATGGTGGAAGGCCAAAAACCTCAGACCAAGGAGTCCTAGAAGCAACAGGAATTAAGTTTTTTTGGCAGGAGAGTTACACAGTTGGATCAATACCTTAAGGAAATTATTTTGGTAGTAATGTGAAAGATAGATTAGAAAGGAAACAGATGGCAGGAAGCCTAATTAGGGGGTTAGTTCAATAATCCTGACAAGGTATAATAAAGGACCCAACTAGGATAGTAGTCATGTGAACGGAGAATAAACAACAGATGCAAAAGATGTCATGGAGGTGACAAGACTTGGCAAATGACTGTATATGAGGGATGGAAAAAGAGGAAGGAGTCAAACACAAGCCCAAAGTTACAAACCAAACTGGCCTGGAGAATCATGGTTCCCTTAAGAGATAGGGAAGTTTGGAGGAGGGGAAAGATAATGAACTCTGCTTTAGACAAGCTGAATGTGTGATGCCTATGGCATCACCAGGTAAAGATTCTAACAAGCAGCTGGAGATGTAAGCCTAGAGATCAGGAAAAAGATTAAGGCTAGACTTAAAAAAAAAAGGAGAGTCATCTATGCAGAAATAGTAATTGAGTTCAAAGAAGCAGATGAGTTCATCAAGGAAAAGAGTATAAAAATAGCACATAAAAGGTAGCCCGGGACAGAGACTGGTAGACACTCCCTCTCAGGGGTGGTCAATGGTGTATGATCGAGCACAGAAGAGTGAGAGTGAACAGACAGACGGAGGAGAACGAGGAGTGTCATGGAAAGTAAAGGGAAAGGAAGCATCAAGGAGGTAAGGGTGGTCAATACAGGCACAAACTATAGAGAGGTCAAGTAGGATAAGAACTGAGAAAGCTCCATCAAATTTAGAAATTATATATCAATGATAACCTTTCAGAAAATAGTTTCATTAGTGTGGCAGGATCAGAGACCAAACTGCCAGGATCTGAGAAAGGGATGTGTAGCAAAGAGAAGGGAGCCTGTGCAGATCACTTTTTCTAGAACCTTTATGGCTTCTCCCATTGCTCTTGAGCTAACTTTCCTTGAAACAGTTTGCTCTCATCTTTCCTCTGACCTTTTTAAAATCTGCTTTTCCAAAATTAGTTTTAAGCCCAATTCTTCTCCTCTCTTTCTCTATCAGAATGGTGATTTCATCTCAAGATTCTTATCATTTCTGTTCCTCCCTGTTAGTGAGTTAGATCCAGAATACAATTTCTTCTTGTTGGTTTCTGCAGCAAGAAGCTAGAGAAAAATGAGGACTGGTCAAGAGGAACAGAAGAAAAAAGAACAATAACAAGCATTTTGGTCCCTGGGATCCTACTTATTTTTTTTTTCTTGACCCACTGAAATCGGCTTTCCCCAAATTTAGGGTACCTATCAGACTATTCTGAGTTTTCTTCTCCTCTATCATAAACTCTAGGATAGAACTGTTGCTCTCCTTTGGATTCTCTCTGGTTTATCAATGTTCTTCCTAAAATAGAATACATGTGCTAGGTGCATCCTCACCAGGGTAGCATACAACAGGATGATTAACTCCTTAATTCTGGACACTAAACTGCTTCTTAATAAATTCTAAGATCATAGTTGCTTTTTTATGCTGCCATTTTGCCCTGTTACCTCAAACTTGAGCTTATAGTCCACTAAAACCCCTAGATAATTTTTCAGGCAAATTGGTATCTAGCCACAACAACTCTAATTTTTATTTCTAAATTTGTTTTTTTTAAATTAATTATAAGTCTAAATTTCTCTCTACTGAATTTCTTCTTCAATTCTATTTAAATTCTCAAACATTTATTAATTACCTATTGTGTATAAGACAATGTGATGGGTGCTAATGACACAGATGCATTCATAGGTCATATTCCTAGAGGAGATGGGAGAAGAATGGATCAAGGGTACATAATGAAATGTCAATCTAATAAAAATGAGCTACTTCATCCCCTGAAACTGGTGCAAATAAAAAGACCACCGATAACACAGAAAGATGTGTAGAGGAGACAAGTGAGTCCATAATTAATGATCTCAATCTTCTCAGTGAATTATGAATTTAGGAAATTCAGGGCTTGAGGTCAGAGAAGGTTTAGGGCAGTTATTGTAGGAAGTGTGGGAGAAACAATTAGAAGCATCAGATTAGTCCACGTGGATTTGTAGTGGACGTGGCAGGCACAGTTGCCCGACTTCCTCTAGTGGCATTTAACAGCTCAGAAAGAAAAGCAGAGAAGTTTAAAGAAATCTCAATGAGAAAGTCAACCGAGCAAAGTCAATCTTCAAATGTTTTAAGGATAAAACTGGACAGAAGACAGACAAGATGAGTAAATAATTTCAAAACAAATTTACCATCGATGATAATGAAGTTATGAAAGTGGATGTAGTGATAGTGTCATCATATCTTATGAAAGATATTAAAAGTCTATGAGATCCAGAATTCAAAAGGTAAAGGAAAAAAACCCAACCCCAGAACTTGGTGCTCACTGACCCTGAGCCCACTCTCTCCTACCTCCTATGTTACCAGTAGCAAGCGCATGCTAGCAGACCCAAGGATATGACACAGGCTTGCAACGAAATCCACCATTGCACTTCATTCCCTCTCACTCCCTTTCCAGTGCCATAGAGTCCTCAGTTCCAGACTATGGAAGTTTGCTCAGGCCTTGACAGACAGCTTTGCCTTTAGCAGCAAAACGGTCTGCTCTAGCTGGTGCAGGCTAGAAAACAAAGGAAAAGAAGCAATGAGACAGGTCATTATGAAAGGACATCATGCATGTCGGGGGCTATGCAGCACTCTACCAAGCCTGAGGAAAAGAGTACAGCATCAAGGTGGGGCCAGTTGTGACTACCCAAAAGTTGTCTGAGGCAAAGACCTAAGCTGGTGAACTATTGATGTGCCCAGTGTGGGAGAAGGTTGAGATGCTTTGAGATGCAGCTCTCAAGGAAACCAAAATCAGAGAAGAGGGAGTCAGAAAGGGAGTGATAAGAAGACTGGAGGGTGAGAGGAGACTGAAAGCATCAAAGATTTCAGGAAGAAGAAAACTCATAGACCTTGAACATAAACAGATAAATCAACAGGAAAAATGGTGACAGCTGAAGGAAATATAGCTTCCATATCTGGTAAATGAGTTTAGGCATTTATAAATAAATATTGCAAATTAAAAGAAAATGATCCAGCACTTGATGAGACAGAGGACCCTGTCTATTCCTCAGTGGTTTAAAAGAAAAAGAAAAATTATGAGAGAATTTATGTCCTGCATAGCAAAAATAATGAACAGAATAGAAAAATTTGAATCTGTAGCAACAAGCTTCATCAAAGACACAAAAGAGAGAATGATAGATTGGAACTGCAAATACATAAAAGTGAAGGACAACTTAGAAGAAACAAAAAAACAATAACAGTAAAAGAAAACATACTCACTATGCAAGTAAAACATACTGAACTCAAACACAGGCCACACAGACACAACCTAAGGAGTATAGGTCTTCCATAAGAACATGAAGGAAATAATAGAAGATCCTAGGGAATGGATACTTTAGAAGCTTGGATTGCATGAAGAATACAGAGGGAAAAAGAGAGCAAATAATTATAGGGGTCATGAATCAGAGAATGAAGGTCTAGAATAAACAAAGTGGGATAATGAAGAGAGTAAAAGAAATCCTTTTTGGAAAAGGGCATAAAAATGAAATTAAAAACCTAATGAACAGAATTAGCTGACTTGGAGTAGAGGAAGGGAAGAAAAATCTATTAGACTGAGAGGAAAAAAGAGGAAAAGAAATCTATAACCAGATAAAAGCAAGAGAGAAAAAGGAACTAATAAACAAAATCCTAAAGGGAAAGGGGCATCAAATGAAAAGAAGGGATCAGAGGTGAGGGGAAGAGAGCTAGTGGGTACAGGGCCACTTAAAAAAAGATTTAAGTAATTAAAGGAACATAATACTGTGCAGCAAAAAAGAGGACATGAAATGGTAAAAGCTTATGTTCAGACAACATTAATGCAATTAGAATAAAAAGGGAAGTGGTCAAATTAGAAAAAAAAATCTCTATCAGATTTCTGTGATAAGAGTGTGGTATCCTAGATATACAAATAATTAATAAACATATATAACACTAACAGCCATTTCCCTATTGATAAGTGGTCAGAGGATATGAACAGTTCCCAAAAGAAGAACTGCAAAGTATTCAATCATATGAAAGAATGCTTCAAATCACTAATAATAAAATACAAACCCAAACAATCCTGAGGTTTCATGTCACACTTGGCAAACTGGCAAAAATGACAAAAAAAGTCAACAAAGTTGGAGGGGTTGTTGGATGATTGGCATATTAATATGCTGTTGGTGAAACTGTGAAATGGGACAACCACTTCAGAAAGCAACTGAGAATTATGCAAATAAAAAGTGACCAAAATATTCATACCCTTTAAGCTAGAGACTCCATAACTGAATTTATATGCCAAGGAAGTCACTGATAGGAAAAAGTCCCCATATACTCTAAAATATTCATAGCACCACTTTTTGTGATAGCTAAGAATTGGAAACAAAGAAGATGCCCATGAACTGGGAAATGGCTAAACAAATTGCAGTGTATGAATGTAATGGAATATTACTACACTGTAACAAATAATGTATGTGATGAAAAAGAGAAGGATGGAAAGATCTATATGAACTGATAGAGTGTGAACTAAGCAGAGGCAAGAAAACAACATACACAGTAACTAACTAGAAAATGAAAAGAACAATGACCAAACAAGTAAATTCAACAAATATAAAAGATTAAGAAGGGCTCAAATGAAGAGAGATGACACCCTGAACCTATTCTTTCATGGAGGTGGGAGGTCCACAGGTGTTATACTTTGCACATGTTTTCAGACCTTTTTAATGTATTTATCAGTTATACTGCCTTTTTTCTATCTAAAATAATATTTGTCATATGGGAATGCCTCTCTGGGAACAGGATGAGGCAGTGGAGGGCTACATGGGAAATTGCTGTGATAGAAGAAACAGAAAAACTGTCATAAAAATTTATTTAAAAAAAAACCAATTAAAGCTGGAAGGGACTTCTGGAAATCATCTATTCCAACCTCTTTATTTTATAGATCAGTAAACCAAGACCCTTTGCCCCTTGTCACAAATTTAGTAAATTGTAATGTTAGATTTCAAATTCAAGTCCTCTGACTCCAAACCTGCTTCTGATACAATAAGCTGCTAAATAAATGTGTTCATTTTATTTCTCATCACATTTCTCTGAAGTGCTAGAACCAAAATCCAGGTCTCCTAATTCCTACTTTGGTGCTACCTCATATATAAGAAAAATATGTGAGGGAAAGAATAAGGCAGAATCTGAGCTTAGCCTCAACTAAGATAAAGATTCTAAGAAGTGGAAACATAGAAAGAGTTTATTTCGGATCAGGGGGGAATAGCTTGTGTCAGCGAAGAAACACAGGAGATGGATACTGAGTTCTTTCAAAAAAGGAAGTCTAAGCAATGCATCTCAATGTTGGCTTGTTTTTGCCTTTATAATCTCAATGCTTAGCACTGGTACATAATAGGTGCTTAATTATGCTTGCTGACTTGATGTTGGCGGAAATTATGAACAGAAAATGCATTTACAGAGTTATTGATATGACTGCTAAAAACCCGAAAGGGTATTTTAGGGGGATCAGTACACCACAGGGTGGCAGTGCTTCTCTAGGGATGAAAGAATGAAAAAAAACCCAACCCTTTACAACTTAGCTTTGCAAGGTTTCTGAGCAGAGAATCATAAAGTTTACCATTCTCATAAAAGCAGTTCCTCTTCCTGAATCACTGAGATTGTCTGCAGCTTCCACACTCTAAATTCAGGGAGTCTTGGAGGAATAGAGGTAGCTTCTATGTTCCATATTAATCCTGAATAAAATTAAAGGATTTAAAACTGAAAGTTCATGTAGTCCAACTCTCACCTTTTAATTAATCATTTAAAAAAAGTTTCATTAGTGTATTTTGCTTTTACAGTCATCTCAGGAAAAGGGAAAAAAAAAACCCAAACCAAGCACAAAACTGTCCTGTTCCAGATCGAATTCCCTTAAAATATTCAAAACAATGGCTGCATTTTGTAAGAATTATAATATTATGTCTTTATAGATTTCCTCTCCCTTTCCCTACCTCAATTATGCTGAGGAAGAAACTAAGTCCAAGGGAGAAGAGACTTTCCTAAGGTCACACAAGAACAAAGTAGCAGAGCTGGGATCTAAACCCTGGTTCTCTGATTCTAAATCTAAAAAAGAGGCTTTCACACTTTTCCCATGCAATATGTGAGGTGGCCCACACTACTCAACACATAAAAAGTCACAGCTTTGGGAATAGCAATGTGGGTGCGAAGAGATGATTTGACCAGATCCTTTCAATCCTTTGGGGAAGCTAGAGTGTGGGACTTGGAGCAGGAAGACTCATCTTTCTGAGTTCAAATCTTCCCTGAGACACTGTGTGACCCTGGGCAAGTCATTGAACCCTACTTGCCTCAGCTCCCTCATCTGTCAAAGGAACTGGAGAAGGAAATGGCAAACCACTCCAGTACCTTTGCTGAGAAAACCCCAAATGAGGTCACAAAGAGTCAGACATGATTGAAAAAATAACAACTACTGTCCTTTAAAGACCAAAAAGTTAAAAGACAAATGGGTCTAACAGTTACATAAGGGCCCTAGATCCAGACAGATCTGCAAGAACTCACTTCTAGATGGAAGATTCGTCTCCACGAATCAGGATTAGACTCAGAGAGCTTCCAAAGAGAGGGCCCGAGGTTATGAGCAGAGTCTAATACCCAGGAAAACTGACAAAGTCCCCAAAGAGAGGGCCTTTCACCTAGGAAGACTTCCCATAGAGGACCGTATACTCAGGAAGACCCCACAGAGATCTGACTGAAGAAAACCCCATAAAGCAGGACGCAGAGACCTAGGAAAACCCATAAAACGGGCCTTTAACTTGGTGATCCAAGGATCCCCACAAGTTGGACCGTAGGCTCAGGAACCTCTCACAGAGGGGGGCCGTTGTCCCACAAAGTCGGCTCTAACTGGGGAACCCTACAAAGCCTGCCCTAACCAAGGGAGCTCCACAAAGTCAGTGCTAACCCAGGGAACCCCACAAAGCTGGACCTAACCTGGGGAATCCTATAAAATCGGCCCTAAACCAGGGAGCTGTCACAGGGACAGCCTTAGACCCAGGAAAGGCCCAGCAGAACCCCGGGGCAGAGGAGAAACTACCTCGGGGCCCACGGCTGCGCTGGGGGCGCGTGTAGCACCACACCCACCGCTTCGTGGACTCTAGTCACCTAGTCCAATTTAGGCACGCGCAGTCCCAAGTCCGGGAAAAGTCAAAGGTCACCACGCCTGACAACAAGCACCCGGAGACCAGAGGACCCTAGGACCTCTTGGGGAGAGCGCCCCCCAGCGACTCTCCTGCAAAGGGCGGGGAGACAAGTGCGCGCCAAGCGCCTCCCGCTAAACCTGAGCGAGCCCTGGGCCCCGCCAAGTGGGAGGCGGGATCTCAGTGACGTCAGCACGAGGACCTCGGGGATTGGTCGGAAGTGGCAAAGGTGGAGCTTTAGCCCTGACTGAGCGCGAAAGCTCGAACGGCTGTGGCGGGACCTGAGGCTGCAAGGCCTGAGGAAGTAGGGGCCGGTGTCTGGCCTGGGGTCTGAGGGAACGGGTTAGCGGCGGCGGCAGAGCTTCTGGTTCTTTCAGAGAGAAGCTCTCGTGCGTCGAAAGCCATGGCAGGCGAGGTGGAGGCTGAGGTGAGTAGAGGCACTGGGATACCTTTCTCGGTCGGGGGAGGGGGTGGTGGTAATGGCAGATGATGGGGAACTACAAATCCCAGCATACCGCGCGGCTTGGGGGGGGTGTGCTACGGCTCCTGGCAGGAATTGATGGATGCCGGTGGCGGGTGTCAGGAGTTAGTTTCCACGATGGCCCCTTACGAATACAGGGGTTAAGAGGTGCTGCGGTTTTGGGGTACGAGAGGAGGTAAACGGGGTTAAGTAGATCGTGGGTTCGGAGTCAGAGAGCGTAGGTTGGAAATCCAGTTTTGATACTTCTTAGTTATGTGACCTTTGTGCAAGACTGAGGTCTCCTTTGCAGAAAGAGAGGAGATGCTCTCCAAAGTCCCTTCTAATTATCAATCGTATCATAACATTTTATTTTGTTGAAATAGCAAGGCTATATAGGATCACATGGTTCATCTACCTAAAGCTGGATGGAGTCTTAGAGGTCATTTAGTCCAACACTCCCATGAGAAAATGAGGCATAAAGAGATTAAGTGATTATTAGTTCACTTTGCCCCTCTTGTAATATCGGAGCTGGAAGGGCTTACAGATAGATAGACAATATCTAGGTCAAACCTTACCTGACCTATCTGAAAAATGGTCGCCCAACTCAAGCAGCCCAAGGCATTTCATTCTGGTTTTGGACAGCTTTGATTAAGAAGTTTGGGCTTTTTTTTTTCCCCACCTTTTACAGAGCTCGAATCTGCCTCTTTCCAAATTCTGCTCATTTCTTCTAATTTTCTAATGTGACATTTCTAATGTCCCCTCACTAAGCAAGACAAGCCTAATCCTTCTTCCATATGACAGCCTCCAAATATCCCTGTTAAATGATCTTTTCTCTGGGCCAGAGCTTGTTACTAATATAATTTCAGTTGATACTCACAACTGGGAGATAGATGCTATTATTATCCATGTTTTACAGTTGAGGAAACTGAGGCAGACAGATTTAGTGACTTACCAAGGGTCACATAGCTCTTAAGTGTCTCAGGCTGGATTTGGATTTAGAACTTAGGTCTTCCTGACTCCGGACCTGGCCCTCTATGCATTTGACCAGCTAGCTCAGTAGTAGTATTCTGTTTTATTCTGTCTACCTTGTTTTCAGTTCTTTGCTGTCACAAAAAAAGTGTGGCTATATCAAACATTCTGTAGGGTTGAGAAATTAGGTGTATAGTTTAGTAGTTGCTAGTGTCTTCTTGGTTAATTCTTTTGAATCATTATACTATCTACACTTTTCCAGTTTTTTTAGGAATCTTTTATTTGAAATATCCTGAATATCTTATCCAGATTATCTTTAAAATTGTGTAGCTTTCATTATTTATTTTATCATGCAGGTACAACTTTTTTAAAGAACTTCATTTTCCTGAGTGCCATTTACATCTCAGTGCCAGCACATCTGGTACTTAGTTAGAGTTCATATATAATAGTTTCATTGTAATTGATTATGGGAATACATTTCTGCAAAAATGCTGGCAGATATGTTCCATTTTATTTAGATTTGTTTCCCTTCCAGTTTTGTGAAATGCTCTTGGAATGGTCTTTTTAATTTGAGTCTCACATCAAGATTTCTGTAGGCTCCTTTTCTTGAAGGCTTTCACAGTGTTTTCTGAGCTAATCTTAAGTTCTTCCTAAAAATTTGCAAATGCTCTTGTATTACTTGGCTGCTGTGTCTCTGCTTGGCAAGGAGATTGATTGTTTCCTGGCTTTGTTTGTAAGCTTTCTGGTTTTACTGTTTTGGTGATTGCTTTATATCAATTAAATTTCTCTAAGAATTGTGATAATCAGTTGATTTTTATCTACAATAAAAGTACTTCAGGGTTTGCAAACCACTTTACAAATGAACACATTTGAATCTCACCAGAACGCTGTGAGGTAGGTGCTATTACTGCCCCCATTTTACAGACGTGGGAACTTCAAGCACAAAGTGATTTTCCCAGGATCACACACCTAGTAAAGCGTCTAAGGCAGGTATTGAACATGGCTTTACATAACTCCGAGTTCAGCAATCTATCCACCAACTCTGTTTTTCATTTTTTCTTTCAGAGCTAACAGCTTATTTAAATATGTTAGGTTGGAATTGTTGTGAATCCATATAGTATTTACTCATCTTTATCCTTTTTCCAATTACTTTGATCTTTGCTCTAATTATTCCAAGGGTCTAACTGATTTCATATTCCCTCAGTATGAATTGGTTGAACCGGATTCAGCCTGATTCAATCAAACTGTTTTGTTAAGTGCCTTCTACATGACAACACTGCTAGGTGCTGTAGGTACAAAGACAAAGAGAAAACAGTTCCTGGCTTCATTCTGCTGGGGAAAACATGTACATAAGCATATGTAAAGTATATTAAAATATAAGTACAAAATTATGCTTAGAAACTAGTTGCTTCTAGAAAGTCAGGGGTGAGCTACTTCTGACCAGGATCAGATGGTAGCATTGGGGTAGGAGAGCAGGTAATGATCAGCATTCTGAAAAGAATTATGCATTGGTCTAAACTTAATAGGCTCAGAATATCAGACTTCCAAGATTACCTAACAGGGGTGGGGAACCTGCGACCTCAGGGGTACATGTGGCCCTCTAGGCCCTCAAATGCAGCCCTTGAAAGTTGGATTCAGTCAAAGGGCCACACTTGAGGGCCTAGAGGGCCACAAGTATCCTGGAGGCTGCAGGTTCTCCACCCTTGAGCCTAATGTTGTCCTTTCTTCTTTTTGAAAAATGCATAATTTCAGTCTTTGGTCTTTATGTTAATCACTTTACCTCTCCCTTATGAAAAGGAGAAATAAGCAGAAACATCCAATAAAGTGATTCCATTTGGCATGATCTACAGTAGTCTGACCTAGTCATTCCTTACCTTTCTGCCATGAGCTGGAGGTGTATTTTAATAGCAGCTCTGTTAGACTGTCTTTGACTTTTCAATGACTTTTTGTGATCTTTTAATTTACTTTGTTGTATATTTTTCTTAGTTTTTATTTTGCTCTGTATCAGTTCATAAAGATTTTTCCATGCTTCTAATTTAACTATTTTGTATTGAATAAATAATATTTTATTTTCATGTATAAAAGTATATTTTTATATACCTTAGGTTTTTCACGCATTTCTAATAGATAGGTACCCATTTTGTTTCTAGCTCCTTGCTATGACAAAGAATGCTGCTATGAGTATTTTGGTATATGTTGGTTCTTTGTTATCATTTTTAATTCTGGGGTATGTGCCAAGAAGTGGGATAACTGGTTCAAAGGGAGAGACATTTCAGTTCCTTTTCTTATATAACTCCAAATAGGCAGCTAGTAGCAGAGTGGATACAATGCATGAACTAAGAATAGGAAGAACTTAGAGTAAATCTGGTCTCAGACACTCAAGTGACCCTGGGTAAGTCACTTAACCTCTGCCTCAGTTTTCACAGCTGTAAAGCTGGAATAATAATAGTACCTACCTCCCAGGTTTGTTGGGGGGATTAAATGAGATCATACTTGTAAAGCATTTAGGCATAATGCCTGGCACATGGTAAGAATTGTATAAATGCTAGCAGTAATATGGATGAGGAAGAGGATGAAGAGGATGATATCCATAGTGGTTGGCCCATTTCTCAGGTCTCCATCAATGTGCCTGTCTTCCAACAGCCTCTCCAACACTGACTTTTTATCTTTTATCATCTCTGCCATTTTTGCCTTGCTGAAACCACATGGTTGAAGTCTGCGATTTGTCATTTGAAAATTGTTCGTATTGTTTGACCTACTAGGAAATTTGATAATTAGATGTTTGTAAGTTACTTCTATATACTGAATTTCTGACCTTTTTTTTTAAAGTGATATTTGTTGCAAATACTTTCCCCTCCTATATTTTCTCTTATTCTATCTTCATTGATTTTATTTGTACAAAAACCTTTTAATTTTGAGTGGTGAAAGTTGTCCATTATATCTTTTGTGATCTCCTTTATCCTTTTCTTAGTTGAGTTCTTCTTCTAGTCATAATATGAAAGGTACCTGATTTCATTTTTAAATTTTATTTCTATGGTGTGACCTTTCACATTTAGACTGAATATCCATTTTGAGCTTTTTAAGTATTTGATTGGACATATAAGTCTAAACCTAATTTTTGTCAAACTATTTCCCTGCGAATTCTTGTCAGAAAGGGAATTCTTTTCATAGAAATTTATTTTCTTGGGTATATCAAATACTGAGCTATTATTTTTGGTTGCTTTTGTTACTTGATTGTCTAGTATGTTCTACTGATGTACTTTTCTGTGTTTTTTTTTTAAACTAATATCAAATAGTTTTAATGACTACTGCTTTATAATATAGTCTGGGATCTGGTAATTATAATTGTATGCCTTCTATATTCGTACTTTTTCTCATTATTTTCATTTTTATGCCAGACTTTTTGGTTTTTCAGATGGATTTTATTATTATTTTGGCAAGTTCTATAAGCTATTCCCTTAGAGGAAAAAAAGTTCTTCATGATTTAAAATTTAATACTTATTCTTGATCATAGGCAGGGCTCTTTCCCCTCCCCCTCACCCCATGCTTTTTTTTTTTTTAGAGTTTTTAACATTAAAGAATATTGTCAAAGGCATTTTCTTCAACTATTAAAATAATCATAGCTTTTATTTGTTTATATGATTAGTTATGCTAAATGTTTTCCTAATGCTAAATTATCCTTGCTACCCTGATACAAGTTCAGTTGCTCATAGTGAATTATTTTCTGCATATGTTGCCACTAGCATATTGTGAAGATTTTATTTGCAATCTGTATCAGTATCCATTAGTGCAGTTGCTATTTAGTTCACTTTCTCTGCTTTTTTTTACCTGCTTTGGGTAGCAGGACTATATTTGTCTCATAAAAAGAGTTTGGTACACTTCCTTCTGTCTATTTTGAGAATGTTTTCTGTAGCACAGGTATTAATTGCTTTTAAAATGTTTGATAGAATTCATTTGTAAATCCATCTGGACTCTGGATTTTTTCTTTAGCAGTTCATTTATGGCTTGATTTCTTTTTTCTAAGATTGGATGATTTAATATTTCTATTTTTTGTTTTGTGTGGGTACTTCATATTTTTAAGTGCCTGATTTCCTTTGACTTCTTAATTTTTCCAGCATGTAATTACAGAGAATAATTTCTGATGATTATTTTTTATTGCCTCTCTGTTGTAAATTCACCTTGTTTGCTTTATATTTTCAGTAATTTGATTTATTCTCTTTCTTGGTCACGCTAGCCAATCGTTTATCAATTTTATTAGCCGTTTCAAAAAATCAACTCTTAAAACTATAAGTATTTTAATTTTTTTATTCTTGGGTTTATTTATTCTATAATTTTTCAAAACTGCTTCTTTTGTACTTGTTTTAGGTTTCCCAGTTTTTTCATTTTCTAATCTTTTTAACTACATGGTCAGTTCCTTGATCACTTTTATTTTGTTAATGTGAGTTATCATAGACACAAAATTTCTATTGAAGGATGCCTTACTTGTGCTCAATACCCTTATTTAATAGAAGAGAAAATTGATAGAGTGGTAAAGTCAGTTAGATTGAGTCATACAGCTTATTTGTGGCAGATAAGGGCCCTGAAATTCTTACTCTTAGTCCAGTATAACCTTTTAGGTCTTAGTTAACAGCCTCCCTAACCAGTAAGTTGTGGATACTATCATCAGTTTAGATAGTGTCCTCTGAATGCCAGTCAGACAGGATGCTTTGCATGCTAACTCACATATAGTAAGGCATTCAATAAATGTTTGTTGCTTTAATTAACAATAACTAAGACATTTAAGCTTTTGCAGAGTGCTGTAAATATGTTCTCTCATTTGTTCCTCCCCAGCATCCCTGGGATGGTAGGTGAGGTTGTTATTCCAGTCTTACAGATGAGGAAATGGAGGCCAGAGAGGATATGATTTGTGTCCAATGTCACACAGAAGCATCTGAGGTGGGATTTGAATTCAGGTTTTCCTGATTCTAAGTCCAGATCTCTTATTCCTTGCATCACTTAGCTGCCTCAATTAAATTTTTGTTATTCTTATCATTCAAATGAAATTGCTTTCTCCAAAGTTATCAGTGAGAAATGGAATCAGGATAGTAGAGTGAGAGGAAGCTTTAGAATCTAGCTCGTCCCATCACATCTCCTTGACCCAAACCTGGGTCAGGAAATTATAAAACTAAGACCTGGAGGCCAGTGAACAGAAACTTCATCCCCTGTCCCTCTAATCACACCACATTCAGAGCACTGAGAGTTTATAGGCTCCTAGCACCAGAAGGATGTAAGAGGACAGAAGCTCAGACCAGAAGTACTCAGAACCTAGTGCTAAGTTCTAAGTTAACTAGACTGAAAGATTCAGCAAACAGCAACAAAGAGAACTTGACCATGAAGAACTATTATGGAGACACCAGTCTCAAGAGACAAACACAGGAAAAGAGACTGACGCTGCCCCCCCCCCCAAAAATCTACAAGCAAAGCCACAAAAAAAAAAAATGCAGCTTGGACACAAGTTCAACTAGATTCTTGGAAGAGTATTTTCCAAAAAGTTAAAAAATGATTTTATAATCCACACGATATGGCAGCTTGATGGCATATCATATAGAGCACTGGCCCTGGAGTCAGTTCAAATTTGGCCTCAAACATTTACTAGCTGTCTGACCCTGAGCTTAATGGCTTGACTTAACCCTAATTCCCCTCCCCACTCCACATCTCCCAAAAAAGAATCCACATGAGAGCAGTAGAGGAAAAAACGGAAAAAGAAGCAAGAGCAAGAAAAGAAAGATATGGAAAGAGAATTAATAGTTTTGGGGAAAAGGTACAAAATCTTAGTGAAGAAAATAATTCCTTGAAAATTAGATTTGGCCATATGGAAGCTAATGACTCCAAGAGATATCAAAAAGTAACAAAACAGAGTCAAAAGACTGGGAAAAAGAAGAAGAAAATGTGAAGAATCTCATAGGAAAGCAATTGATCTGAAAGACAGATCAAGGATAGATAGTTTAAGAATCACTGGACTACCCAAAAGTCATGAACAACAGCAGTAAGAGCCTAGACATCTTATTTCATGGATTCCTATAAACAAAAAACAAACAACTGCCCCAATATCTTAGAAACAGAGGGCAAAGTAGAAATTAAATTAATCCACCAGTCACCCACTGAAACACCCAAATGAAAATTCCCAGGAATGTTATAGCCAAAATCCAGAGCTCCTAGGTCAAGGGGAAAAAAAAATACTGTAAGCATCCCGAAAGAATTCAAGTACCAAAGAGCAACAGTTGGGATCACACAAGATTTAGAAGTTATCCCTTTAAAGGAGTGCAGAGCTTAGAATGATATTCTGGAAAGTAAAGAAAATGGACTTGTGACCAATAGTCATGTAAATTGTCACCAAGAGTCAATAAACACTGAATACCTCCTATATTCCAGGCACTGTGCTAAGCATTTGCAGCCACCAATATAAACAAAGATAGTCCTTGTCCTCAAAGAGTTTACAATCTAATGGGAGGAGACAACACACAAAGAAAGATAAAAAGTGGTAGAGGAGGGGAGGTACCCAGCAATGGGGCTGTGGTGGAGAAGCTGAAAAATTCTAAAATGAATGCAGCCAGGTGAGAAAGGAGGAGATTTCTGAAATGTCTGTCCTGTCCCCTTTCCTTAAATGAAAGATTTTGTGGCCCCACCCTCCATTTAGAGGTCCAGTGGATACTGATGAAGTGTAATGAGGCTGATTATATCTTGCAAGATGATGACATTTCCCAGTAGTGATTTTACCATTGGCATGTCAGAGAAGCCAGAGTTCAAAATGAGTGCCTTGGCCCTAACTAAAATGAGGTGGAAAATTGTAATAATCTACCCAGCAAAATTGGCCATAACCCTATGGGGTGAAATGTATGTTTAATGAACTAGAGGATTCCCAAGCATTTCTGATGAAAAGACTATAGCTGAGTAGAAAATATGGCAAATACAGGAGTCAAGAGAATACAAAAAGGTAAAGATGAGTGAGAAATCGCAAGGGATTTACAAGGTTAAAGTACATGTAGCCCCTTAGAACTTTATCATCACCAGGGATGATAGGAGAATATCTTAATTATATAGAGGGCCTGGATGTGATTCTATTATGTTTGGATGTTCTCAAAAGAAGAGTGGAAAGAGTAGGGAAGGAGAATACACTGGGAGAGGAAGGAAGGGAGAGGAAGAATGGGAGAAATTATTTCATGTAAATGGAGTGTGCAAAGAGAAGTTTATCCAATAAAGAGAAAGCAGTAGGGGTGAACAGATGAGACTCCAATCTCATTCTCATCTGAACTGGTTAAAGGAAGAAAGAAAACACAAGCAGATACAGTTAAGTACAGAAACTCACCTTGCCTAAAAGGGAAAAAAAGTTGAAGGACAAGGTAAGATTACTAGGGAGGGTAGATCAAGGGAGGCATTAGTCAGAAGCAGTACATGCTCTTAAAGAGGAAACAGGGAAAAAAGAGAAGGAAAACTATAAGAGAATAAAATGGAAGGATAATAAACCCAGGGAGGTTAAGTGTTATACTGAAGGTAACACATGTAATAGGTAGCAAAGCTGAGACTCAAACACAGTTTCTGACTACAAAACCAGCATACTTTACACTGTACTAAATAATCTGTATTATATGTATACATATCTTATTTCCCTTACTGGATAATATAGAGACACACAGATACACACACACACACACACACACAGAAATACAAATGTGTGACACACATATTTGTATCTTTGTATCTCCTTTCAGGGTCAATTCATTGATCTGCTTGTTCTTTTTTCTCTTGTAGCATTGGCTATATCCCACAAATTTTGGTATGTGTTCTCACTGTTGTCATTATCTAGTAAAATTATTGCTTGTTTCTATGATTTGTTCTTTGACCTACCCATTCTGTAGGTATGGGTAATTTCCAATTAATTTTTAACTTTTGATTTAAAGGCTCTTCATTGAATCTAATTTTTATTGCATTATGGTTGGAAAAATATGCATTGAGTATTTGTTTTGGGGGGAACCAAGATGGTGGAGTAGAAGCAAGAAATTCCATGAGCTCGTACCACAACCACCTCCAATACCTTAAAATATGACTAAACTTTAGAACAACAGAACCCACAAAGTGACAGAGAGAAACAAATCTCACTGAAACCAGCCTGGCAGGCCAACAGGAAGGGTCTGTTGCACTGAGCTGGGAGCTGAGTGCAGTCCTGTGTGAGCTGCACTGAGCCCAGGGTGGCCCAGAACAGCGGCCCAGAATGGCCAGAGCTGACTTCAGGAGGGTGAATCACCAGCAGCTGTGGCAGTTTCCCGACTTCTCAACCCATAAATACCAAAGAGAAAGTAAAAGGTCAGTGGGGAACTCTGTTGGAACTGGGTGACTAAAGAACATGGTCTGGTCCCTGCCCCCCAGGGCAAGAGGTGGTGGAGGTGCAGCTGCTGCCACATGGTTAACTCCAGAGCTCTTGGCCTGCAGATCATAAGGGGACCAAGCAACTATTCAGAAGGTAATTGCTCTTGCTTTGACATGCTTGGATCTGGGTCTCTGTCTTGGGTGGTGGTCCTGCAGTGAGAAATGCCAGTGTGCCAGAGCTTGTGGGAGCTATAGAGAGGGACTCCCTCCTCAGATCTCTGACAACATTTGCTAAAACCCCAGTGATTTGGGACAAAGTTCTCCCCTCTAGAAGCAGAGTGGCAAAGAGCTCAAAAGTCAAGTAATTGGCTGGCAAGATGAGTCATCAGAGGAAGCACAATCAGACCACAGAATCCTTTTTTGGGGACAAAAAAGGATCAAAACATGGAACCAGAAGAAGTCAACAAAGGCAAAACTCTTGCATCAAAAGCTTCCAAGAAAAATTCAAATTGGTTACAGGCCATGGAGGAGTTCAAGAAGGATTTTGAAAATCAAGTAAGAGAAGTGGAGGAAAAATTGGGAAGAGAGATGAGAATGATGCAAGAAAATGATGAAAAGTTAATCGACAGCCTGCTAAAGGAGACCTAAAAAATTACTGAAGAAAATAACACCTTAAAGAAGAAACTCAATCAAATGGCAAAAGAGGCCCAAAAAGCCAATGAGGAGAAAAATGTCTTAAAAAGTCAAATTGGCCATATGGAAAAGAAATTTCAAAAACTCATTGAAGAAAATTACTCCTTCAAAATTAGACTAGTGCAATTGGATGCTAATGACTTGATGAAAAATCAAGATACTATAAAACATCCAAACAAATGAAAAAATAGAAGGCAATGTGAAATATCTCATTGGAAAAACCACTGACCTGGAAAATAAATCCAGGAGAGATAATTTAAAAATTATTGGACTACCTGAAATCCATGATCAAAAAAAGAACCTAGAAATCATCCTTCAATAAATTCTCAAGGAAAATTGCCCTGTTATTCGAGAACCAGAGGGCAAAATAGAAATGAAAAGAATTTACCAATCGCCTCTTGAAACAGATCCCCAAAAGAAAACTCCTAGGAATATTATAGCCAAATTCCAGAGTTCCCAGGCTAAAGAGTATTTGTTTTTTGGTATTTGTTTGTGAGGCTTTTATGCCCTAATACAAGGTTAACTATTTTAAGGGTACCACACAGCTGAGAAATAGGTATACTCTTTTCTGTTCCTATTTGCTATTCTTCAAAGATTGGCAGATATCTAACTTTTCTAAAATTTTCTTCAGGACCTTAATTTTTTTCTCATTTATTTTTGTGTTATAACATTTGTCTAGGTTTGAGAGGGGGGAAATTGAGTTCTCCCTGCTATTAAGGTTTTAGTGTCTATTTCTTCCTGTAACTCATTTAACATGCCATTTGGTGCGTGTAAGTTCAGTATTGGTAATAATTCATTGTCATGATACCTTTTAGCAAAATGTCATTTTCTTGCCTATCTCTTTAAGCAGGGCTGTTTTTGCTTTTGTTTTATCCGAGATCTGACAGGTAATAGATTCTGCTCTGACCTCTTAAATTAACTCTGTTTGTATCTTTGTTTCAAGTGTATTTCTTGTAAATAACATATTGTTAGAATCTGGTTTCTAATTCATCCTATCTTCCATTTTATGGCTGATTACATTTCTTTCACATGAATAGTTATGATTGTAAATGACTTGCCCAGGGTCACACAACTAGACAGTCCCTAGAGTAAGATTTAAACTTGGGTCTCCTTGATTTTAAGCTTTATGCACTATCCACTGTGCTGCCTTATTGCCCAGGTCAAAGACAGAAAGATTCAATTTACACCAAAATATTCATAGCAGCCTTTTTTGTGGTAGCAAAAAACTGGAGACAAAATAATTGTCTGTTGATTGGGAAATGGTTAAATTGTGTTATATGATTATTATAAAATATTACCAGTGCTTTGAGAAATGATTTTGAAGAATATAGAGAAGCTAGGGAAGACTTAAACTGAAGGAAGAATAGAGTGCATCCACACTAAAATCACATCCACAGTAAACCAAGAAGTCAGTACTTGGACCTTTGAAATGCACCTGATAGATTCATAGTGAATCCTAAAGGTTTTCAGTTGTTTACAGACAGACCCCAATGATCATCTTACACTCATGCTGGTGGAAGAATACATGTACCGGGGTTTTGAGAAGAATGGAATTCACAACTGGTCTGATGACCAGGACTTGACCAATTATACAAAACCAAAAAAATGAACACAAGTAAACAAAACTAATGAACTGCCTAAAGGCAGCTAGTTCAGGCAGATAATGAGAAATTTTGTCTAATCAACAGAGCCTATGGACAAAAGGAAAACTGAGTGGGGCTTGGTTTTTAGGTTGCCTTAAGGAAATGTTCTGTATTTCTAACCATACCTTTTGGTCATTATTACTTGATGTCCTTTTTATTCTACCATATTGTGATTTTCATTGTTGCTAATCCAGTATGATGATTCTAAGCTTTTTTTCCCCCTCAAACAATTTACTAACAGTTAACTCTAAATTCAGCGTTACAACAATACCCAAATAGGTATTTGTTATCTATAACACTGTCAGGAGAGCTGCTTGGTTAACAAGTTAATTGAAAATTTACTCCAATTTTCTAGCTTCACCTAGATACTGAAGATCCCAAACTGAACACAAAGGAAGAAACTGATTCAGACAGTGGGCAGAGCAGCTGTGAAACAGGATCTCCAGGCCATTCCAACACAAAAAGCACACCCCTGATTGAAAGAGGTTTGTAATATTATCTGATCCCTTGTTTTCACCGGTAAAAACTCCATCACTTTGTGCATGGACAGGTTTTTTTTTTTTCTTTTTTTGCTGAGGACACCCACCATCTTCCCAGTTATCCAGCTTCCTGGCTTCAGTGTCATCTTTGATTCTTCCCTCTCCCTCCCCTTTCCACCTCTTATTAGTTGCTTCTACTTGCCCATCTTTTCTTGAATGTATCTTTTAGTCATACTGCAACTACCTTAGTTCCATTTCTTTCTTGCCTGGACCATTGTAGTTCCCTAACTGCCCTAACTGATGTATTTCAAATGCAATATTTACAGCACCCACAGTTACACTAAAGACCATGACTATAAATACTGCATGACGTTCAATCGCAAAATATCCCAAACTCTCCATATAGAGGACAGAACTGAAACATTTATTTAGATAACCAGAAAACCCAATCCCCAAACCAGTAAGCTGATTCCATCATAGTACCAAAGATATTAAGAAGCCATAATAACACTGAGAGCCACAATAACCTTTAGCCTCCCCACAAACCAATACAAGATCAATATTTACTCACAAACCTCTCTATCTCCTTGTCTCAACCTCCTCTCCCAGGGTCTCTCTGGCTCTGGCTACCAGCTTCCTGTGGGCTCTGCTTCCCTTTAACAAACTCCTCCCACCACAGGCTCCATGTGACTACATTCAGCCTATAAGGGGGCAGAGTTTACTTTCAAAGCTGGGAAGGTCTTCAAATTCAAACTGGACTGCTGGATATACATTGAACTCACAAGTCTGCCTCCTGCTTCTGTGCATTCATCCAAGCTCTTTGCCCCCTGTGTGTATAATTCCTTCCTCTTTCCTCTCAGCCCATCAGAGTCCCTGTCTTTTTTTTTAAGACAGCTCAGGGGTGGCTGGGTAGCACAGTGAATAGAGCATGGGCCCTGGAGTCAGGAGGATCTGAGTTCAAATATGACCTCTGACACTTTACACTTACTAGCCGTGTGACCTTGTCACTTAAGTTACTTTTTTTTTTAGCTTTTTTTAGAGGGCAGTTGGGGTTAAGTGACTTGCCCAAGGTCACACGGCTAGTTTTTTGTGTTAAGTATCTGAGGCTGGATTTGAACTCAGGTACTCAATTCATTGCACCACCTAGCCGCCCCCACTTAAGTTACTTAACTCCAATTTCCCTGCCTTCCCCTCTCCAAAAAAAAAAAAGTGACTCAGCTCAAGGGAACTCCTCCTTTGCAATGTCTTTCCTGTTCCTCCCAGTTGTTAGTGCTTTCCATCCTGAAGTTATACCAAAATCCCTCCAGTAGAACATAAGCTCATAGAGGGCAGGAGCTGTTTCATTTTTGTATTTGCATCCCAAGCACAATAGCATGACCTTGATAAGTGTTTGTTGAATTGAGTTAACTCGAGATTAGATGTATAATTCCATTTGGAGAATGCCCATATACATTTTGCTTGATTGAACAGGTATGTATAGGTTGCTGGGCATCAGGGGGCCTAAATTCTAGTCCAAGCCCTACCACTATCTCATGTAATTTTAGGTAAGTCTCTTGCCCTCTCTAGGCTGCTGTTTCCTCTTCTATATAAACGAGGGAGTTGTACTAGATGATATCTAAAGTCCCTTCTAGCTCTGAAATTCTATGATTTACAAAACATATTTGGATGAACTCCTTCCAGCTACAGTGTCAGAATTGTAAAATTTCATACAGATTAGAAATGTTTTCTACACTGAGCTGTTAAAGTGTGGATAATTACATTTCTCAATATGTGAAAGCTATGTTAGGTTCGGGAAAATGTTTTCATAATGTGGATAAGGCTCGATTTGCTGTGCTAAAATAAACCTTTAGTGGTAGTTGCAAGCTTTCACAAGCTGAAATAAATCTCTGACGCATCATAACCATCCACTTCTGCAGATGAATATTTTGGGGGGGGTTGGGGACATATCCAAGTGACCGAGTAACAGTCTTTCATCTTTCTTTTATTCCAGACTCAGAGGAAGAGATCTTTGTGAGTAAGAAATTGAAACGTAGCAAGTTCCTCTTGCCGGACAGTGATAGTGAAGAAGATGATAGAGATGTCCTTCCTAAGAAGGCTGACCATAGCAACACACAGGTGGAGAGTGGGGAGAATAAAGAAAACATTTATGCAGGAAAAAAAGGAAAAGCCCGAAAGATGTATCAGGCTCTGAGAGACAGTGATGAGAGTGATGGTGGGGAACCACCATGCCAGAAGAACCTTGGCAGCCGGACCATGGCTCCTTTGGCTGAGAGTACCTTGGATCTCGGTTCCCAGTCCCCAAAGTCTATGACCTCGCCAGCAGATGCCAGGAAAAGGTTCAAAGAACGTACTCGGGGTAAAGAAGATGCTGGAGGGAAAACAAAAGGGAGATCCCAGAGGAGGCTTGAGAAAGAAGCCAAAAAGATGGAAGTGATTAGTCAGCTCAAAAAAAAGGAAACTAAAAATGAGGTATTTTTAAAAGGTCATTCATATATTACTAGGATGTGTTTTAACATATTCAGTTTGTATCTTAATGACCTATCTTCGTATTTTATTTTTCACTCATTAAAGACAGGCACTATATGTTCCGTTTGTCTTTCTCTTTCACTACCTAGCACAATGTGAAGGGACAGATGGGATGGTGAAAAAGGCATTGAACTTGGAATCAGGACCTGGGTTCTAGTCCTGGCTCTTGTTGTTAATGTTGTTCAGTCATTTTTCAGTTGTGCATGACCCTTTGTGATCCCATTTGGGGTTTTCTTGGCAAAGATACTGGAGTGGTTCGCCATTTCCTTCTCCAGCTCATTTTACAGATGAGGAAACTGAGGCAAACAGGGTGAAGTGATACACACACACACACACACACACACACACACGTCACTTCATATAAGTCATATATAAGGGTCATATGGCTGGTAAGTAGCTGAGGCTGGATTTGACTCAGGAAGAAGAGTCTTCATGATTCCAGGCCCACAACACTCTTATCTATTGTACCACTTAGATGCTCTAGTCCAGACTCTACCACTGGGCAAATCACATCAACTTTCCGGACCTCAGTTTTCCTGTCTGCAAAATGGGGATAATAATTCTTTTATCACAAGATATTGTAAGGAAAGGACTTTGTAAACTCTCAAGTGCTGTGTAAATATGAAGAATTAATATGGTGGACAATTAGTGTTTGAATTGAAGAATGCAAGTTAAGTTTGAAATGAATGTGGATTTTTTTATACTTCTCATGAATTAGCATGTGTCCAACAATTAGAGTCCTTGTTTGCTAAGTCAGAATTCATCCCTAATTAGTTTTAAATGTAAACACCCAGTACAGATGATTCAGTTCTCAAAAAGCCCTCACTAATTTCTAAGTACATTTTGGGCAGTTGTTTGTAGACAGAACTTCCATGTCAGGGACGGATATGTATTGTGGACTAATTAAGATAAGTTCACTCTGGCAGAATCAGAGTTGTTATTTGTTTTAGAATATTAACGTGATCACCTCAAAATGAATAAATTGAAAAACAAGCGGAATGTAGGTTTTTGGTTTTGTTTTTTTTTCATTTAGTTTTTTGTAATGTCACATAGGAAGGTGAAACCAAACAACCATTCAATGATAGTGGCTGTCTTCTTGGGGACAGTGATCTTTTTGAGACTGGATTGGAGGAAGAAAATGATCCCCCACTGGAAGATGAAGAATCATTAGAATCAATACGAGCTTCTGTGAAAGACAAAGTCAAAAAGAATAAGGCAAGTAAAGGGTTAATGGAACCAGGCCTTCCCGTCATTCCCAGCCTTTGTTTTCCCTCCTTAGCTTAGAGTTGGATGTTGATAAAGATTTTTTTTTTAACTTAAGAAAATTATGTGCTGATTGATTTAGGTTTTTCAGCGGTTGTTAATTTTAGAAACTGTTGTACAGGTGACAGACATGTTAACCTGTCGGGAAACTGGGGCTGAGATAGTATTGCCATATTAGGACTGACTGATAGCAAGTGTTGCTTCAGATTCTGTAAAAATGTTAAAATTCTCCCATGGGAATGGGATGGTCATTAGGATGTTTTCCCCAATTTTGTTTCTGAATCACACATTCAGAGGAGGCAGTCAAAAGGTGGTGTTGAATTCCAGCCAGGGTGTGAAGCTCACAGTCCTGGATGGAACAGATTTGTTGTTTGTTTGGTTTTTTTTCCTAATAAAAACAGACTACAGATAGGGGGACCAGAGTACCAAGTACACAGGTAGGGTCAAAAGGGGACAACTCTCAGAGAAGTTGGGGATGCTGGCAGTAAGAACAGCTCTTTCCTGAGCCCCCTGAAGCAGACACACTAGTGATAACTGTTGATGTGTGTACGGTGCTTTGAGAAGCCACATGAAATGGTGGACAAAAATCAGTCTTGGAGTTGAGGAGGCTTGGGTTCTGCCTTGTGATACACACTAGCTGTGTGACCTTGGGCAGGTCACTTAGCATCTCACATGTGGACCTTACAGTTTGTGAAGCCCTTTACAGTATATTATCTCATTTGGGCCTCACACTGACTCTGTGAGGTAGGAGGTGGGTGGTGGGTACTACAGATATTATCTCCATCTTTTAGATGAGAAGACAGATTTTCCCTTGGTTACAGAGCTAATGAAATCAGAAGATAGGTTTGAATCTGAATCGTCCAACTCCAAGTCTCTATATACTTCACCACGTGGCCTGTGACAGAGGTTTTCCTGATCTCTTTGGAAGCATAAGAGGCATTTGGAGGAGAGGGGGTGCTTTAGGGAATGCTTATTGTATTGTAAGCTTTGTTCAGGGCATCAAATTTATTTTCTGGGTATTCTTATGAATGTGTGGGATCCAAGCAACTTGACATTCTTTGGGGATTTTATACCTATTAAATAACTAGTTCAATCTGAAAACAGCGTCCAGTATGCCTGGGTTTATGAAACAAATCTGCACTCAAAACTTTCCGGTAAGAAACATCTTCTCAGTCCACTCAGACATTGGATCCCTTTAGTTACAAAAAAGAATTATAGGAAGTAGGAACCGGAAGGATTCTTAGAGACCATCTAATAGCTGACAATAATAATTAGCATTAATATAGGACCTACTATGTGCTGGGCGCTGTGCTAAATATTTTATAATCATTGTCTCATTTGATCCTCACAGCTATCATCATTCCTATTTTAAAGATAAGGAAGTTGAGGCAAACTGAGGTTAAGTGACTTGCCCAGGGTCATATGCCCATATTGCCCATGCTCATACTAGTGAGTATCTGGTGGATTTGAACTCATGTCTTCCTGACTTGAGGCCTGGTGCTCTAATTACTGTGCGCCCTAGCTTCCTTCACTTACCTGGTCTGACCACCTTATTTTAGAGAGGAGGCGACCTGAGGGGGAACCTGATATGCCAAAAGTTAAATGATGAGTCTGGGCTTGAGCTGGGACTAGAAGTGAGGCCTCTTGACACCCAGTCCAGGGCCCTTCTCCCTGTGCCATGTCTGCTCTTCTCTTTAAGATGATTCCTTTGCTATCTTGTCTTTTAGAAAAAGGAGCTGTCTTTGGAAAGTGGGGGCTGTTCATTTGAAGATGAAAAGGAGCTGTCAAAAGGAATGATAAGAAAGGTGAAGTAATGCTCAGAAGCCATGTTCCCTTTGCTTTCTTCCCATTGAGTTGTTCATTTCTCTCTCCTTGTGTTTATTCTGTACCAAGTCCTATAATAGTTCTGCATGCGCGTGCGCCACCCCTCATAACACCTCCCCCGCCCCCAATTCCCTTTCCTTCTTGTTTCCTTAGAAAGAAAAGCCTCTTTCAGGATGAAACATCCATCTTTATGCAAAGCACCAACATAGGTTTCTTTTCTCTTTAAGGAGAGGAAGGCAGCCAAGCTAAGTAAGGAAGCTATGAAAAGACTGCATAGTGAGACCCAGCGCCTTATTCGAGGTAATGTTATTGCTGCATTCCACTTTGTGGAAAACACAAGTGATGTCTTAATAAGGAAATCGGTTTTGACTCAAAGGAAGTTTCTGACGTTCTTATGACTAAACTTAGTTTATGCCCCTGTTCTGTTCAGTATTTTTGTTTTCATCAATAACTTGGTGACATACTTATTAAGTTTGTGGATGGCATGAAGCTGGGAGGAATAGTATAGTAATTCATATAACTCCCATTTATTTAGCACCTTAAGTTTTGCCAAGCACTTTGCTCACTTAAAACAACCTTGTGAGGTAGAGAGTACAAGTGATATTTACAAGAATGCCGCACTCCAACCTTCTTACTGGCAGATATGACTTATTACATTGCCTTTTACAGATGAGGAAACTGAGGCTGAGGGAATTTAAGTGATTTGCCTAAGCTTACATAGACAGTAAGAGCTAGAGTTCAAATACAAATCTCTTTCTCCTAAATCTCAGTCTGGTGTTCTTTTTACTATACCCTATTGCTTCACAAAGCATCTGACTTGTCCATGGTCATACAATAAGTATAAAGGCCTGAATGTGAAACTCAGGTCCCCTGAATCTCTGATCCCATCCTCATGTCACTATACCTTGTTGCCTCTGTGTAGAGGAAGGGATACAGGAAGTCAGTGCCAGGCTTAACGCTGCTGCTCACTTGCTGTGTGACCTGAGCAAGTCATTTAAGCTCTTTGAGTATCAGGTTTCCTTATCTATAAAATAAAAGAGTTGGCTAATATGACCTCCTAGGTTTAACATCATATAATTCTATAACTCATTGGGATCAGTGGTTTTTGAAGGGTGTGCCAGGGCATTTTCCTAGGTGTGCCACAGACTGAATGAAGTGTAGCCTTACAATCCAACATACCATCTACCTCAAATTGTTTTCACTTTACACTTGCATTTTCGAACTTTACACTTGAATTTTTATATGCACATGCAAGTCTCACATGCACGCGTGTGATTAACAAAGAATAATATTGTACCATAAGCAAAAAAAAAAAAATCTGGGAACTACTGCATTAGATAATAGAATTGGGATTCCTAAGGATTTTAAAAGGCTGAAACAATGACCAAATCTAATGATATTAAATATAATAGGGATAAAAGTACTTAGCATTCAAAAACCCAGCAGCACAAGCCTGGGACAGAGGACACATGACTTAATAGCAAGTCGGATGAAAGAGACTTGGGTCTTTTTGTGAATTCAATGTGATCTGGCCAAAAAAGCTAATGTGGTCTTAGGCTATATTAATGTTAGTATTCAGAACCAAGGAGGGGGTGGTTCCTCGGTACCCAGCGCTAGCCAGTCCACATCTTAGGTTCAATTCTGAATATTACATTTTAGGAGAAAAGTTGACAAACTGGAATGCCCAGAGGCATGTGACCCAGATACTTGTCCAGTGAGTAATAGTTACAGAAAATGTACATTTTTAACCTGGATAAGTGGACATTTAAAGGGGACACGTAATCATCATCTTTCAGTTTCTGAAGGGTTCTAATAGAAGAGGGATCAGGCTGGCTGGCTCCAGAGACCATTGTGTTAGAATTACAGGAGGCAGATTTTGATCTCAATATTGGAAAGAATTTCCTAATTACCAGAAAAAGTCTAAATGGACTATCTTGTCTAAAAGTTTAATGGGCTGTCTTGGGAGGTAGTGAGTTCCCCATCACTGGAAGCACTTAAGCTGAAGCTAGATGACTGCTTGTTAGGTAGATGGCCTTTGAGGTCTTCAAACTCTGTGATTCCATGGTCTTCAAGCCTCAGAGATTGTGGTAAAGAGTCACTGTTGTGAAACTTCTGGCCCTTTAGTATAAACTGAATGTGTTTACAGACCCACAATAATCTTAGCTTCTCCATAAAGAAGATCCTTTGTCTCCAGACCTTCCCTTTGTTGGAATGATCATGTCTATTCTAGTCCTCTCACTGTTGGCTGGTGGAGTTTCATGCAATTACTTACTGTGCGTTCGCTTCAGTCTTTGACTGACTTTTTTGCTTTTGTTCCCTTTGGCAGAGTCTGCGCTCTCTCTTCCCTATCACATGCCTGAAAACAAAACCATTCATGACTTCTTCAAACGCAGGCCTCGACCTTCTGGCCAGGGAAACGCCATGGCACTGCTGAAGTAAGTCCTTTCTCTTTATGTGACTGGTTTGTTTTTCAGACTCACTAGTTTGAGGAGCCAGTTTTTAGGGTAAATGGATTCTTCTCACCCCCAGCCCTTGTCCCAAATAAAAAATTCTCAAAATTTCTGAAAGCCTGCAATAGTATAATGGAAAGCACCTTGGACTTAGTGGCACCAGCCTTGGTTTTTGAGTCTTTATTTGGCCTTGTATTAGCTGAGTTCCCTAGATGGATGAGCCATTTCATCTTCATCTGTAAAATGGGGATAATATTTCCTGCTCTGTTTTCCTTACAGAGTTGTGGATCATGTGAAATAATGACCACAAGGCACCTTATTAAGGGTTGAGAATATGCCACATTGAGAATAGGATTCACCTCAGGCTGCTTCCTTCCTGACAGGTCATCTAAGTATCAGACAAACCTCAGCAAAGAAATCAGCACCACTACTAACCCAAGTGATAGTAGCAGTGCCAGCCACACCAGAAGCTCTAACCAGACAGGCCTTGAACCAGAAAGTGAGAACAGCCCACTTCCTTTAGCTCCTGATGCTCCTCAGACCCCTGTTGACTCTTCTGACCAGCCTGCTTGTGAAGATATTACAAAAGATGAGCCAGGATGTCACAAGAATCAAGGACAGAAAGAAGACCTGGAGGCCACTATGAGCCCTTCATTGAAGGACATAATAGACCATCAGCAGGAATCCAGTGTCTTCAGAAGTAAGAGGCCGGAACAGATGGAGGCGAGGGCCCCTGTGGCACTTGAACTCAGTGTTCTGGAGGAAGAGAAAGAACCACTGGATCCTAATGAAACAAAGGGAAAGGTAGATGAGGTCAGGCAGCAAGCTACAATAACAGCCACAGTCCCATCAGAAAAAGGAAGGAAGGTCACACTGGATAAACTTCAGCGACTGGGAGTAGATCTCTCCATTAAGCCAAGGTTGGGGGCTGATGAAGATTCTTTTGTGACTCTCGACGAGCCTGAAACCAGTAGAGGTAATTCTTCAAATCAGGCTTTGCCGTCTTCTGAATAGCATTGGGTTTTCTTCCACTTTGGATATAGCTAATACAAATTAATGAAGATTTTGGCTGGGGAAGCAGGAATCACTAAAATCAATAAGTCATTTCCAAACCTGTTAGCCAGTACAGATGGAATCTTACTTTAGGAAGCCACAGTCCTCTTGTTAGCTAATCTTTGATGCTATTGTGGCCCTTCATTGAAGAGTTTGGGAATATTGCATACGTACATCCAAACCCTTAGTATAGTGGAAAACTATTCATACATAGAGGGCAAAAGAGTGTATATTTTTTTTAATAATGTAAAACCGATGTTGGGTATACATTGTATCTGCAAACAATATAAATTGAATTGAAAGATGGCGGGGAAAGGATGAGTTTTGAGTTAGTTACGCATATATCCTAAAAAATAGTCTTGATGTTGTGATACTAAAAATCAGCATGCCAAATGTACTCCTTAGTGCAACAGTAATGGTAAGTGTCTTTAGTGGGCTCTGAAGAGATCTGTAGGTAATTACACATAGAAGGCTGCTAAACTAGTGTTAGTGGTAATTGAGAAAATAATTCTAGGTACTTCCTGGGTGTATTTGTTGTTTATCCTGGTACCCTTCTCTTCGTACATAGCTGGCCTCAGAAAAGGTTCCCTCCAGTTTCTTACCTCTACAATGCCGCTTCAGTTCAATTCAGTAAACATTTATTAAGCAACTACTATGTGCCAGGCACTGCTAAGCCCTGGAGATACAAATAAGAAAAGGAAAGATAGTCCCTGCCCTCAGGGAGCTTACAGTCTAATGGGAAGACAACACACAAAAGGAAACTGGAAAGGGGAAGTGGGGAAGGACGCAGGGGGTACCTGGCTGGGGGCATCCTGTTCCATGGAGTTGGCACATTCTCCCAGTTGCTGTGGCCCTGGCAGGGGGGACTGGGACTTTGATGTAGGGCTTAGTCAAGGCTGGGGTGTCTCCTGAGCACCTGTTCTACTAGTACAGTAATAATAATAATATGATAATGACTTAATAGAGATAATAAAAAAGTCTTCTGGCTGCACCAGGAAGTTTAATCCACATGGTTTAGATTTGTGTCTTTTATTCTATAGTACTTAGAATTTGCCTGTTTACCAGTATTTTCTTTAGTAGATTGGCTGCTAACTAAATTTGTGAGCACATCTGTTATGCAGGATTTCTTGTTCTATAAAATTTGTTCAGTCCACATTAGTGAAGTAGTGGGAGCTGTTGGAGTAGTGTAGCATATTTTGAAGGCAGAGCAGGGAAGTAACCACATAAGGTAAAATACATACATACATATTTATTTTTTAACCAAGCCCTCTACAAAAAAACCTTTTACCAATGCTGTTAAATTAACAAGATTAACTAGTTGATTGATTGTTTTGTTCTTTGCTGGTAAAGAACACCTAAAGAACTTTCATACTAAGCTGTGAATTGGGGGTTTTGGTTTAGAACTGCAAGCTTTGAAGGAGCGTTTCTGGAAGCACGTGCGTCCCACAGTGAAGGCTCAAACTGGGTCTGAACGAAAGATGAACCTGAGCATTATAGTGAAAGAAACGGGTGCCGATGGCAAGGAAGAACTGAAGGCTGACGTGGTCCCCCTGACTTTGGCAACAGAGAAATTAGATGGAGTGAGCCATGCAAAGCCAGGTACTTATGGAGTTCTTATGTTTCTGGGCATTTTCTTAGACCTCTAAAGAAAATGCCATCTGTTAACAGATCTTTGATGCTACTGTGGCCCTGCTCTGGGAAGTTTGGAAATATCACAGTTGAAGGAGTTAAAGAATTCAAGGTCATCTTTGGTCAAGCTCCTCATTTTACAGATGAGGGACCTGAAACTTCTGGTAAAGCAGGGGAGATGATTTGCCTAAGTAAAATGGAAGAGCCGGGGTGCAAACCTAGGTCTCTTGGCTCCCAGTCTGGTCTTTTTTCTACTGCAATCTCATCTTTTCTGCTAAGCTTGTTAAGGGAATAAAGCATTCCTGGGTACAACATCCTATCAATCTACTTTTATTTGAATCCTGTTTCCATTGATTCCAATGTGACTGGTTTGGTTTCTTCTCCTTTGGGGCCACCTACCCCCAGGCCTTGAGTTCTTCCCCAAATAGTATTATGGCATTTGGATAGTGTCTAGGATGTCGTTGTGGCTCAGCCTCATACTCTAAACCTCTTTTCCTGGAAATACACTAGGAAATATCTCTGTCCTGCTTTGCCCAGAGGTGTGGTAATGGACTTGATGATCTTTTGAGGTTCTCCTCTTGACAAATCCAATTAAATAAACACTTTGTAAGTGCCTCTTCTGTGCTAGGCACTATGCTAAGGGCTGGGGGAATACATTTTATAAAAAGAAAGCTTATCCTTATCCTGAAAGAGCTCACAATCTAATGGCAGGAGACAAAATACATTGGTCAGGGATACCATAAAGGGCATTTCTGTGTCAGATAGGGCTTGCACTAGATAAACATAGGATCCCTCCAGCTCTATGGTTCTGTGACTCTTTGGGTCCTCTGATGCACTAATTTTGTGATTTGAAGCGTCACTTTAAGAAGCCTCACCTTTATAAAAAGAAGAAAGACCTAAGGCACCAGAGTCTCTCATTTTCTTTTTAGAAGTAGCATTGCCATATAAATCTAGTTACCTGAAATTGCATGTTTAGAAAGATCCATTGTAACACGTCCGACGTATTTATATTATTCCTCTTTGTTCAGGGGAGAAGCTACAGGTGCTGAAAGCAAAACTCCAGGAAGCAATGAAACTCCGAAGACTTGAGGAACGCCAGAAGCGGCAGGCGCTGCTTGAGCTGGATAATGAGGATGGGTTTGAGGAAGAGGAGGAGGAAGAGGAGGAGGAGATGACAGATGAATCAGAGAAGGAAGAGGAGGAGGAGGAGGACGACGACGTGGAGGAGGAGGAGAAAGGCAATCAGGAGGTCTCTGGAAATTGTGTAATATTGTCACCTTTTTAATGCTTGCTGACTAAGTCATGATTAATGAAGGAAAGAAAATCAGACTGGCGGAAGATATTATTTCTGGCATTGTTGCCAGAGAAAGATAATAAGCATGTTCAGTTACTTAAGAGATTTAAGCTGCCCAGATTGAGGTGAGGCATAGCTGTTCCATGATCCTCAGGGCTGTTTTTCAGGGTTTTCAATTGTCAGCACCATTTATTGAACACCTACAATGTTCTGAGCCTTGGCTGTGACTCTAATTTGTTGGTATCTGTTTTTGAATGTAAAAGTGATATTGAGACCCCTTTGTATAAATAGGCCCTTTAGTGATTTAGTTAATTCTTTCTGTGCTTAAAATAAAAGAGAAAAGCTGCCTAGACCATTGTTAATTGCTGATTTTCCTGGGCGTGGCAATGAAATCTCTAGGCCAAGAGGTAGTCAGAGGATTAGGGAGCCCTCCCCACTGTCCCACCCCCAGCATGGAACTTCATAGCCTTTGTAAGGAGCAACAAAAGTAACACTGTATATGTACATACATTATCTCAGGTTGGAAGGTTCTTTTGTAACTGGGTTGGTTTAATGTCTAGAAGAGGAGACTAAGAAGGGGTCTAAGAATCTGAAAGGTGGATATTTGGAAAGGGGATTAAATTTATTTTTTGTAGCCATAGAGGGCAGAGCTAGGTGAATAGAAATTTCAGGGAGGCACATTTAGGCCTAACAGAAGGATGAGCTTTTTAAGACCTGGAGATGACTGACAGGAAGGCTTGCCTTGTGAGTTCCTTGTACCTAGAAGTGTTCAAGCACAGCCTTGATGACCAAATATCTGTTGGGAATATGTGGTAGGACAGGCAGCTAGATGGCTTCTGAGGTCTCTTTCATCCCTTAAAGTTCTGAGCTTCTAACCTTGAGCAAATCACTTAACTTTCTCAGTATCTCAGTCCCCTTTCTCTAAACTGGAGATAACAATCCCCCCTTCTCTTTCCTTTACCTCCAAGTACCATAAAGAAACAGATGAGATAATATGTGTAAAAAGTGTCATTGAAATGCAAGCATTAAATTATGGCCTTAGGTCAGGGCAGACTCAAGTCAGGTTGCATTCCTAGACTGTAAGAAGAAAAAACAACCATTCTTCAAGCTAATGATTTGTTTGTTCTTCCTCTCTTCTCTCTCTCCCTTCTCTCTCTCTCTTTCTCTTCTCTCTCTCTCTCACTCCCTCCCTTCTCTCCTGTCTCCCTCCTCTCTCTTACCTCTCCTCTCTCTCACTTTCTTTCTCTCTTTCCCCTCTCTCCTTTCTCTCTCCTTTCTTCTTTCTCTCTCTTTCCCTTCTCTTTCTCTATATCTCCCCTCTCTTTCTCCCTCTCTCCCCTCTCTTTCTCCTCTCTTTCCCTTCTCTCCCTCTCCTCTCTTTTGGTGCTATTGGTAAAGACAGGAGAATTTCTTCTTGATGATGAAGAGGTAGAAGACAAGGACATGAAAGAGGAAGATAAAGAAGTGGATAAGGACAACATTGCTGACAGCACAGAAATTTTCAAGGCCATTGGTTGTAGCTCTATTCCTAAGCCTCCCACTCTGGAACCTACTTTGCTCCTATTCAAAGATAGCTCCTCCAAAATGGGGTAAGTGATTCTGCTTAGGGAATAGAATTTTTGGTCAGGAATTGTTGTTTCTGCTAAGTGAGCTTTCTTGATGACTCAGAATCATGCTTCTGAACAGCAAATATTGTACAATATGCAAGGACACTGTTGCTTTCAGAAGCTGTTGCAATGTTAAGGCTATTTGTTCTTAAAGTGGGTGGCCTCAGACTGTTGGGCAGATTCAGGATAAGGTCATTGTTGACTCTTCTTATTTTGTAGGTATTATCCTACTGAAGAAAAATCTGAGACTGATGAAAGCTCAGGCAAAAGACCTAGTAAACTAGGTAAGTCCTTGGTTCCTTCTTTTTAGACCTTTGCTAGGCCTGGGCTTCCCAGAGAATAACAATGATTCCTGACCAGATTCACTTTAGCCAAACACAGTTGTTTGGATACTTGCCTTTCAGATGGCTAAAACAGATATTTCTGCATCAGGATATGTTCCATATAGGTTTTTAGAGATCAGTTGCACAAATCCAACACAGAGAAGGCCTGAAGACAGGGTTTGAGGCAGCTAAGTGATGTAGCAGATAAAGCATTGACCCTAGAATCAGGAAGACTTGAGTTTTCAAATATGACCCCAGACACGTATAAGTTGTGTGACCCTGGACAAGTCACTTAACCCCAGTTGCCTTCAAAAGCAAAATAAAAACATGAAGGACAAAGTTTTAAAGGGGAGCTCAATATGAATCAGTAGTGTGCCACATCAGCCAAAAAAGCTAATATTCAGCTTCATTAAGAGAAGCATGGTGGCCTGAGGAAGGGAGAGGAGAGTCTACTGTCTTTTGTCAAACTATATTGGAAGAATTGCTTTCAATTCTGAGTTATATGGAAAGATCATTGATAAGTTGGAGCATATTTGGTCTCTAGGCCATTGAGACCATGATCACTCAAGGACTGAAGGAACTGGAAATATTTAGCCTGAAGAAATTAAGGGTTAGGAAGGCATTACAACTGTATTCTGGTATTTGAAGAGTCATTATGTGGAAAAGGGATTAATTTATTTTCCTTGGCCCTAAGGATCTTTGGCTCAATGTAAGGAAAGACTTCTTAACAGTTAGAGCTATCCAGAAATGGGATGGACTGCTTCAGGGATTTGTGGGTTGCCCATCACTAGAGGGGGATATTGTAGATAGAGGAGATTCCTGTTCAGGTACTGGTTGCATTAGATGGCCTGTGGGATCCTGTCCAATTCTGAGATTCCATGTTTCTTTCAGAATTCCAGAAACCTGCATTGAGTTATATGTTGTGTAATTGTAGGCACTTAGTAGGTACCATAGAGGTACTGGTTGATTTGTATGAATGCTAGTGAGGTATTTGCATCACATGGAGGTCATGAAAAAGAATGGGGGAAAATAGTCACGGAAATAACATGTCCAGACTGGACAGGGTGAAGGGAAGCTCTTTTATCAGGCTCATGGAAGAGGAGAGAGCTCTCAAGACTCCTTTGGTTTAAAGTTACCATCTGTAATTGCAGACTTTTTTATTTTAGGGCTTCAATATTTTACCCAAGAATTTACCTTTCTTTAATGTATTGGAGCATGTAATTTGTGGAGATTGTCAGGAATTTTACCTGACAGTTTAATTCACAACTCGACTTGGCTCCAAATAGACCCACCCCTATCCTATTTGTAGGATAATGCACTTATAGGCTGTTTCTCTTTATTTAGAAGAAGATGATTCATGCTCATTGCTAACAAAGGAGAGCAGCCACAACAGCAGCTTTGAGATGATCGGCTCCATGATTGCTCCTTATCAGCCTTGCAACAAGCAGTCAGGCCGTGGCACCAGCTTCTTGTCTGGGCTGGGAGGATTCCGATCCCCCTCCCCTGGGTTGTTCCGAGCAAGTTTGATCAGTTCTACTTCCAAGGTAAGATGGTGATTGTTTCCCACTCTCTTCCCTGTCTCAATTCCCTGGACTTCATTATTACACAAAGAGTGGCAATGCCTACCAGATTCACTACTTTGCTCCTCAGTCTGGGTGCTCTTGGAAAAGCTCTCTGCCCCACCCTGTGGGTCACTGGCCTCCTTCAGAGCACTGCTTAGGTGTGACCTGCTATTGTAGGAGGCCTTTCCAGATTGACACCAGTTGTTATGTCACTCTCTCCTTCTTGAAATTATTTTGTACATACACTTGGTACTTATTTATGTACTCTTGGATTTCCTTAGTGGAATGGAAGTTCCTTGAGGGCAGGAACTGTTTTGTTGTGCTCATTGTCTCCCCAGCACTTAGCACAGTGCCTTGCATACAGTAGGTACTTAATAAATGCTTGTTGAATAGACTTTGGGAACCTAAAACATCTCCTTAGCCTTTCTGCATCCTCCCCGCCCCCAGCATATGCATAAGCAACGAGCCCCCAGCCGGCCTTCCTTCCTTTTGGAGGTGTCTTCCTTTCGTCTTTTCATTGCTGTACATTGTCCTCTTCAACTGTAATTTCCTGGGAGTGGAATAAATGTTTCATATAGTAGCTTCTGTTGTTGTCATGGTGGTGAGTGACATTTGTAAAACGTTTTGTTTTTGTTTGGTTTTGTTTTGCTGCCAGAGTTCAGGGAAGCTGTCTGAGCCTTCCCTTCCCATAGAGGATTCCCAGGAGCTGTATAACGCCTCCCCGGAGCCGAAAACTCTCTTCCTGGGAGCAGGAGACTTCCAGTTCTGTTTAGAAGATGACACTCAGAGCCAACTGTTAGATGCAGATGGGTAGGTAGTCTTATGTTCCCGTGGGTGGGAATGCTGGTTGGGTGCCGCTTGATTTTGTTAAAAATAAAATGCATTTCTGTCACTCCCATCTGTGCTGAGTGCCGACTTCTGAGAAAGAGAAGGTGTGTGGACCACTAGGATTGTGCTCTGAAAGTTTGAACAAAGTCTTCTACAGATAGATGGCAACATGTAAATAGACTTTGCTAGGGTGGTTTCTTTGATGGCTTAGCTTCTTTGAATTGCACAGATGGTGTCCTATAAATAAATAAAATATCCCTGCACCCTTCTTACTGTTTTGTATGGTCACTGTTTCATTAGAGTAAGGTTTGACAGGGTTCTGTCATGTTAAGTGGACATGGCATCTGGTCTTCACAGGCCTCTTGGAATGAATGTATATTTTGAAACCCAGTCTAATCCTTTTCCTTTAGAATAGCCATAGCTTTTTCACCAAAATATTTTCTTCCCTCTATTGGATTAGTAAGAGGTTGAAGTTTGGGTTTTTAAAATCCTTTTGTTTTGGCTCGGAATCTGGTTTTTTGTGCCACATATAAAGAAAGAGGCAGGTTAAAAGTTTGTCATGTTGCTTTAAGTCATTCCTTCCACAGATTTAATGAAGCTCTGGCTTGGAAATAGAACTCTGTAGTAGGCACTGAGGGGAGATGGAAAGTTTAGTTTTGCCCTCAGAGAGCTTACAATCTATTAGCAGGGATGAGATAACTACAATGTACCATATTCCGTGATAAGTATTTTATAGAGGGGGACACAAAGTACTCTGTGAGATCTTGGGGGAAAATGCTGATTATTGCATCTCCTGTGGTAATTAACACAGGGTCTGGTGTTTCTAGGTTCTTAAATGTGGGGAATCACCGAAATAAATACCAAGCTTTGAAACCACGGGTGCCATTGGCCAGTATGGATGAGAATGCCATGGATGCCAACATGGACGAGCTGTTGGATTTGTGTACAGGAAAGTTCAAGTCTCAGAATGAAAAACCTTTGCCTGAGAAGGATGACAGAAAGGAAGACATGGAGGAACTTCTGGGTCTTTGTTCAGGGAAATTCACTTCCCAGGGTAAGTACTATAGCTAGAGTTATAAGTTATAATCATAGCCTAATCTCAGCTTCAGAAGAGAATCTTGCTTTTCTTTGGGGAGATGAGGTCCCCACATAACAGTAGTGCATCTTTCCAGAATTGATGGTATAATTTCACTCTCCTCTGAAGTTTTGGTTTCCTCTGTGTGATAAAAGAGCAGCTGTAAATTTTTTAAAGAATAGGCTGGGATTTGTGATTTTTTGCTTGTTTATTACCTATCATATTTGGTTGGTGGGGGCAGTGAGGGGAGCTGGCTTTGCTTCCTTTGGGTTTGCTTACTTTGAGATTTGCTGAGCTAGCAATTCTCTGCTTATAGGTGAGAAAATATTCCTTGGTAACTGATCTTCCTTTTGCTTTTTGCGATAACAGGTTCCTCAACTCCTGCTCCTTCAGAATCTTCCAAGCAGGAGAAGGAGATGAACATTGATGACCCCATGACTGAAGCCCTGGCTCTTTGTTCAGGCTCCTTCCCAACAGAAAGGTGAGTCCTCTTGATTACTGGGAGCTTGGGAGTACCCTGGTCATCCTTGGACTTAGATCCTGCCTTACTGAATCCTAGGACTATTCCTGAGGCCTAATGGGCTCTCATTATCCTATGGACTCTCTCCCCTGGGAAAAGGAGTTAGCTTTTCAACACATCGGTGTCACACTTTTGCGTAAGGAGGTATCAGTGGCAGGAGGGTGTTTTAGTAGTTTCATTTGTGTTAGAGTTGAAGAGAGTTAGCAGAAGCAGGGAGCCTCATTAGCTGTCTCCTGAAATAACCATAGTAATAGGAACAAGCTTGAAACCAGGAATTTAAATTCCTGGTTTGGTTGATTGCCTTTAAGAGCTTATTTATTGATTTGCATTTCAGGGAACAGGAAGGTGAAGAAGAAGAGGAGGAGTTTGGTGATTTTCAGCTTGTCACTGATAGCAATGTGTTTGATAGTGAAGAAGTGAGTATCAAGAGCCTACAGAAATGACTGGACTTCTTAACATGGATACAAATTAAAGTTTTCTTCCTGCCCAAACATTTGAGGGTCCCGAGTTTGGCATTATGTCAGAAGCAATTCCATAGCTCAGAACGTTTGACTGTCTGGGCAGAAGATTGCAAAGCTGACTTTCATTAAAAGCACATTTTAGTGTATTTAGCCTCAGCTGTGACTTTCTCTTTTACATAGCAGGGGGAGCATTCTGAATCTGACAGTGAAGCTTCTGAAGCCCAGGAAGATGACAATGAAGCTTCTGAACTGGAAGCCCACGAGGAAGAAGATGACAATGAGGAAGAACCCTTGAAGCAGTCTGAAAGACAAAAAAGGCAAACGTAAGGGGTCCTGCTCCCTTCTGTCACCACGTGGCCCATTCATAGAATTTCCCCTGTGAACCTCGTAGCTTCCCTGGGTTAGGTCCATATTTGTGAGTCAGCAGGTTCCTACAGGGAGAGTGGAGTTCATCTGAAAGTAAGGCCTCAAGTTTCTCTCGAGTCACATTTAGCCTTTTCTTTCAGTCCTTATAGACTCCTAAGGTTTTGAAAGGGTCCAATCTCCCACAAACTGAAGGATTTTTCTATAATGTGCCTTCTACATCTGCGGTTCTCACCCTTCCTAATGCCGCAATCCTTTAATATGGTTCCTCATGTTGTGGTGACCCCCAACCATCAAATTATTTTCGTTGCTACTTCATAACTGTAATTTTTTTTGTTTTTTTTTTATCGACTTGTTTGTTTACTTTTAGTTTATAATATTCAGTTCCAGAATCACCAGAGTTTCAGATTTTTCTCCCCTTCCTCCCCACTCCCCACCCCCGCCATGGTGGCATACAATCATGTATAGGATCTGCAAACTCTATCACATTGTACAATAGTTTGGTTGAATAGGTATCATAACTGTAATTTTGCCACTGTTATGAATCATAATGTAAATATCTTATATGCAGGATGTATTTTCGTTGTTACAAATTGAACATAACCCACAGGTTGAGAACCACTGTTCTAGATGGTTGTCCAGCTTTTCCTCAGACACTTCCAGTGATGAGAAGCTCTGTAGTAAAGTGAAACAAGCACTGAACTAGGAGCCAGGAGAACCTGGCTTTGAGTCCCAGATCCAACACTCTCAACCCCTGTTATTTTTGGCATGTCCTTAGTTTCAGTTTTGTGAGTTTCAGTTTTCCTCATCTATAAAATAGGAATAATGATAATAATACTTGCCTACACTTGCAATCACACATGTCTCACAGGTTAGGGTAAGGAAAACGTTTCACAAATTTTAAGCATTATATAAAGGTGAATAGTTATTATTGTGTTTCTGGACAGCTCTACTTGATAAAAAAAAAAAATTCTTCCTTTCCACTGACCCAGAAATCTGCCACCTTGTATACATGAATCCTATTTTTGCCCCCTGAAGCTACAGGGAATCATTCTAAGCTGTCATCTTCATGTCATTCCTCCACCTGTCAACTCATCTCTTCACTCAGCTAAAACATCCCTGATTCCCTCAGCTCTTTCTCATAGGACATGGTCCCCAGTTCTGTCTCTTCCCCCATCCTCCATGTACTCTGGTTTGTTATACTTCCTACAGTGTGTCCATAACTAAACACAGTACTTCACCAGTGTACAATATAGTGAACTGTTGCCTCCCTTGATCAGAATACTATGTCTTTTTTTAACGTAGTATACGTTAGGGCGTTGTTTTTTTTAAGTAGCTTGGTCACCTTGTTGATATGCATAATGCTTCATTTCACTAAAAATATCAGGAGTTTTTTTCACCCGATCTGCTCTTTTAGTCATTTCATTGGTGTCTGACTCTTTGTGACCCCATTTGGGGTTTTCTTAGCAAAGATACTGCAAAGGTTTGCCATTTCCTTCTCCAACTCATTGAGGCAAACAGGGTTGAATGCCTAGGGTCATACAACATTAGGTCCAGTCTTATACTCAGGCTGGGGAATGATACCTGCCATGAGGTTAAGACTGAGTACATCGCATTCTAGATGTTGGAACCTTCCAAGGTTGAGAGGAGGTAGGAAAAGTACAGCTGAGAGTTTCTCCCAGAGTTCTATACCAGCACCCGGGAGTGGGCTACTGAGCCAGAGGGCCAGTGGCAGAAGGCAGGCTGGAGCAGATGCAGGGTCCAGACCCAGATCAGGAGCAGAGTGTCTGGGGGCAAGGGCAGAGACACACAGGATCAAACTGTACAGATGTAGTACTGACACACCCCACAGAAGGAGGAGTGTCACCAAGACTTGACTCAACATTCTGTATGAAGCAATGAACTTTCATTGGGTACAAGTATATTTTTGTGCTCCCTATTATTTTGCTTTTTCTAAATTTGCTAGAACTATTCAGCTTTTGCCCCTTATTTTGCTCATTATTGCAATCATACCTTCAAGTGTAAACTACCACATCTTCCCTGTCTCATATTATATGTATAAAGTCAACTTTGGAGACCCAAATGGAGGATTTTGCTTTACCCCTGATATTTTTTTTGTACTTCTATTTTTTTTTTTGTAGTCATAATTTAGACCAGGGGTTGGCAAATTGGTAGCAGGCTGTACAAACACAGGCAGCAGGCTAGATTAGCCATATTTTGCCAACCTCTGATCTATGTTGTCACAATATTTTGGAACCTTAATTCTGACATCTGCTATATTGGCTATCCCAATTATCTAATTATCTAAGCTGTACACTTGATAAGTTCGCTTTTCGTTTTGGTTGTAAAAGCCTTGAGCAGGGCAAAGCCCAGTACAGAGCCACCACATGGTACAAATAAAGGGTGAGATTGGGCTCCAGGGTTTAGTGGAAAACTCTGATAGTGACATCTAGCAGATTTGCTGTCAGTGAGAGCCAAAGACAGGGCTGCTATGAGAAACACTGGACTTGGAGGCACCTCTGTGACCCTGGACAAGTCACTTCCCTTCTCTGAGCCTCAGTTTCTTCTTTTATAAATCAATCTCTTAGATTGATACAAAGAATCTCTGAGGTCTCTTCTTGGTCTGAAATCTCATACTCTTTGAGCTCATTCCTCATGAAGGCTGGGGTAGGGGAAGATGAACAGGAGCATCCAAGGAGCTATGAAAGGAAAGCCTTGGTACCATATGCCTGTATTCTCTGTTCCTGTTCAGTCCTTCACACCCATTAAGCCTCCCTTGATGTACTGTAATTGAAAGCAAAGGGTAGTTGGTTTGATCGTCTAGCAGGGACTCTGATTACAAGTTGGCCCGTTGGGGATGGGAAAGGAGTTTGCTTTTTTCCCCATTGGTTCCTTAGGGCTGTGTGTGTGTGTGTGTGTGATTTTTTTTTTTTTAACAACCTTCAAATTTGCTCTCTAGGAGGCTGAAGAAGTACCTGGAGGATGAGGCAGAGGTGTCGGGGAGTGAAGTGGGAAGTGAGGATGAGTACGATGGGGAAGAGATCGATGAATATGAAGAAGATGCAATTGATGAGCAGCTTCCTTCGGATGAAGAACTGCAGGATCAGGTCAACAAAATACACATGTCAGTATCTTGGCAAACTCACCTGAGGGGCAGGAGTGAGGATACTAAGAGATTTTTGCCTGTAGTCTGATTGTTGATTCTGATTTTGACTTTCTGATTTCTGTAGGAAAGCCATGTTGGATGATGACAAACGACAGCTGCGCTTATACCAGGAGAGGTACCTTGCTGATGGAGACCTGCACAGTGATGGCCCTGGACGAATGAGGAAATTCCGTTGGAAAAACATAGGTGAGGTGTGGGGGCAAGCAATGTATGCTTTGTGGATTTCCATCCTGTTTAAGATGAAAGTAGGAAGCCAGATATCATGCTAGAGAAAATGACTAGCACTTAGTGGCGGTCATCTTTTCTTTCAGTGGTTTGGATAAAGTTTTATATTCATACAAATGAATCCATGTTTTCTTTGCACAAGGCAGTTTTTTTCTCTTAATGTTAGACCAGTGGTTCTCAATCTTCCTAATGCTGCGACCCTTTAATAGTCATGCAGGCGTATCTGCATGTGGGCCGACCCTCCTGGAGACAGATAGAGGAGTGGTGTTTCAGCTCCTAAGACCATTGGAAATATGTGTTTTCTGATGGTCTTAGGCAACCCCTGTGAAAGGGTCATTCGACTACCAAAGGGGTCATGACCCACAGGTTGAGAACTGCTGGGTTAGACAAAACTGACCCCCGTGACTCTCTTGGTTTAGATGATGCTTCCCAGATGGACATGTTTCACAGAGATTCTGATGAGGATCAGAATGAAGAACAGTTTGATGAAACAGAAACCAAATGGAGGAAAGAAAGGATTGAGCGAGAACAGTGGCTTCGGGACCAGGTACAAACTATGGGAAATTTACCAGGTCTTTTATCACAGCATCCAAGTGTAAAAAGCACTAGTCTCAGATTCACAGATTATTAGCAAATTTCTTAACCTCTGTGGGCCTCAGAATCCTCTGTTGGGTTAGACTGGAGTCTCTATGGTTTTTCCCTATGTTAAAGTTCAGTGCCTGGCAGGGACCACCCCATGGGCCAATGCCTCCATTGGTGCCCTTCAGTAGCTTAGGATGGTGTCTCTTTGGGAAGTCTGTTCATGGCATGAGCTTTTTTGGGTTTATAACAGTTCTCAGCCCTTGCAGTCTTTGTTCCAGGAAGTAACCATCTCCAACTATTCCCATGCAGCCGCTTGTATGGCCAACATTGTTTCATTTAGCTCAGGCAGCCAGAAGAAATACAGAAACACATCTCTGTGTCAACCTGTTGCTTAAAACATATTGCAAAATAGAAGACTGACTGTTCAGTAGCCCTGGCTTCATAACCCCAAGTGTGACAGGGCAGCTCTTTGGGAAGCTCTGGAAGAGTTGTGTGATTTTTCTGTTAATGGCGTATGAATTTTATTTTCAGGCTCAGCAGGGAAAAATTACAGCTGATGAGGAAGATCAAATTGGAGAAGAGAGTCAGTTTATGATGCTGGCTAAGAAAGCCACTGCCAAAGCCCTTCAGAAAAAAGGTGAGCTGGCTGCCCACCCTTTAGGGCCAGTCTGCTTATATTGATCACAGAAGGAGACCAGTCGAGGCTGAAGGAACTGTGGCATCTTAGTCTTCTGAGATCTTAGGGGTCAAGACAGATGCGTGGTTTTCATTTTTCTGGCTTATTTGCATAATATTCCCCAAACATGTTACATGAAATAAAAATGAGGCTGTACACAACCCCAGCACAATTCCAACATGTTCAGAGAGTTATCTGGGCACTTTTCATGTCTGGAGGGGAAGGAGCTCTGGAAAAATCAGGGGCACTGTCCATTTTTCATGAGAGCCTCAGTGCTGCTTTGGCGCCCAGGCTCAGGCCCGTTTGCAGTCTTTAGTCACATCACATTTTCTTAGGGCTCCATCCTCTCCTGATAGTTCTGCATTCCAGAAAGCCCACCCACAGTGTAATGGGGAGGGTTCTTGTGACCAGAATGTTATCCTTAAAACAATAATAAACCCTATATTTCTATATCACTGTAAGGTTTACCAAGCCCTTCCCTCCAAACAGACCTATTACTATGGATTTCTTATGGTCACCTACTCTAGTCTTAGCCACTGTTATAAAATTATCACAGTACCTGCTTCCAGGTTCATAGGATCACATATTTAGAGCTGAAAAGGATTTCCTGCCATCTGCCATCCAGCTCTTGGTTTATTTGCATGGCTGACTAGACAGTTAAGAATTAAAAGCTCGAGAGGCGGCTAGGTGGCGCAGTGAGTAGAGCACCGGCCCTGGAGTCAGGAGGACCTGAGTTCAAATCCGGCCTCAGACACTTAACACAAAAACTAGCCGTGTGACCTTGGGCAAGTCACTTAACCCCAACTGCCCTCCAAAAAGCAAAAAAAAGAAAAAAAAAAAAGAATTAAAAGCTCGTTTATGCAGCTTTGCCCAGAACAAGTTTCCTCTGTGCCCTTGCCAGGTAGGATGCATGTTCATTTTTCTCTCTTTCCAGCCAACTGTGTCCCTGTTGCTCAGGAAGCAAAAGCCTTGCCCAGGAGCCCCTTTGAAGCCATCAGGCCTGGAAGTGCCCACCAGGTTGGTTGACCTGCCTCTTTCTGATCTGTCTGCAGTCTTTCACCTTGTTGATCCTCTTCTTCTCCTTGAAACTCTCTTTTCTCTAGGTTTTCCAGACACTGCTCTTTTTTGTTTCTCCTCCTACCTCTCTGACCGATTCTCCTCCATCTTCTTTGCTGGCTCTTCATCTAGGTCGTGCCTGCTAGCTGTGGGTGTCCCTCATATCTCTGTCTTTTACCTTTCTTTGTATCCCCAGTGACTGAAGGATATGCAGGCAAGCTGTGTCATGTCACAGGCTGGGGCTCCCTATGCTTGGATTGCCGGTGGGAGGAGGGAGACTAGACTTTGCTTTGTTAGCGGTAGATGGAAGCTAAAGCAAATCTCTACCGTTTCTGCAGTGAAGCAGGGTGGGCCTTGGAAAAGGGACCTTTAACAAAACCAAAAGAAACGGAGGCTTCCACAGTTCACCCTGTGCCCACAGTTTGGGGTATCTGATCCCCACCCAGGCTCTTTTGTCTCTCTTCTCAGCTAAGGACAGGCTCTCTGCTGAATCAGCCCAAAACTCTGCTCCAGAAGCTGTCAACCCTCTCTGACCTCAACCCTACCGCTCCTCGAAACTCCAGGAATTTTGTCTTCCACACGCTCTCCCCAGTCAAGAATGAGCCAGCAAAGGAACCTTCTAAGCCTCAGGTAGGGAAAGGAGTGAGCTGGTGTGGGAAAGGACTCCGGCAGTGGGAGTCCTAGAGGAGCCATTCGTATCATACCAGGACTTTTGAATTATATTTCCTGCTTTTGTGACCTAGGCTGCTGTGACAGTGGCCAACCCTTTGGACTCAGAAGTCCCATATCCTCAAACACATCCCCAGAGCACTGCTACACTCAGCATGGTCAGCATGTTGATGGGCCCAGAAAATGTTATTTTGTTTCATTGTTAATCTATTTCCATTTAAGGGGCCTTCTAATTAAGAGTTAAGTCCGAAGGTTTTACTGACTCCCTCTCTGTCTTATAGGTGAAGAGAAAGGGCCCACTTTTGGCCTCTCCATCTCCAAAGTACCTCAAAGCAGACAGCACTTTAGGATCAAACCGGAGCATCTTTAAGTACTTAGAAAGCTAACTTTGTCAGAATTTGGCACCAACAACCAGCTCGAGTTGAAGAGTCAGAATCAGAAGCCGTCTTGGGACATTCCTGGCACCAAGGGTTGGAATCGATTTCTTCTCCAACCTTCTCTCCTCTTTTCCCAGTCAGCACATTAAGAAGAAACTTTGAGGGCTGAGCCCAGAACTTTCTGCATGCATGACTTGTCTTTGCTGCCGTATCAGGCTCCGGCTGCAGGTTGGCTGCTGCAGTGCTTGGGATGTTGGCTCTGAGACAAGTGGCTCAAACTGGCCTCCCTCTGTTCAGTGTCTGGTAGACCATGTCTGGACAGAGGCCTACACTAACAGGAGGGGGAAGGTAGAGAGAGAGAGAGAGAGAGAGAGAGACATTATTATTTAAAGAAGTGTGGTATTGAGGAAGAGAGAGATCAGTGTTAACAACAGTGGCAATGGTAGTCACCATGGTAAAATTCTGTTCCTTTACAAAAGATCCAGGGTGAATACACCTTCTGAGATTAGTCTTCCAGATGTCACCGAACCTCTCTGTCCCTCTGCACATGTACACATCCACTTTTTTCCCCTCCTTAAATCAGCTCGAAATTTCTAGAAATTTGCCTTTGCTGTTTTTATGGTACAATCTTGAAAAAGATTTTTCTCCCAGCACTTAGGCCCTCATCCTGGTGGGGGTGAGATTGCTGGGGAGAGGAAATAGGGCAAAGTGAGGGTAATATTTCAAATCTCATGGCATGCAGCAAGGAAAACCTTGCTCTTTTTTCACTTAAATTCCCAACAAGACATGAAATCTTTTCACCTGGGCCAAAATCACCCTTCACTGGTCAGAAGAAGTTTCTCTAGGCTTCCTCCTTACTCCCCAAAGGAGAATCTTTCCACTTACTTAATTGTATTTTTCACGGACTGAATGCGTGGCCCTTCCCTTACTTACCAAGGCAGTGGCATTTTTATCTTTAATTAATTAATCTGGGAGACAGCCACTGTGCCCTTCCTGCCATAGACAGTTTTTCTCTTTTGCCAAATTGTAGGAGCTTTATGGTTGAAGAGAACTGTTCAAGCCTCGTCCTTCTCTCTTAGGCACCCAAGGTTCCCAGCACTTTCCCCTGACCTGAGGAGCCAGGCTACCCCAAAGAGAAAACTTCCAAATGCTTGGGAAGGTGGCTCTGACTCCATCCTGCACGTTAGCTCAGCTGGCATCATTAGGTCTGGGATTTCTTTCAGTGCTTTCCAGCACTAATGATTTTGAAGGCATGTGGCAAAGAATGCTTTTTGTATATTTGTAATTTTATGAGGGGGGGATGTATAGAAATGTCTTAATGCAGATATAGTTTATAATAAATGTCAGTGTGTGACCCATAGAGCAATTTTTAAAATTCTCAGGTCAGGTACATGTCTCTTTTCAAAACACATCTGTCCCATTTTAAAAACTAGGAAGAATATCTCATCAAGGAGCTGTGCCCTTAGCATCCTGGTCCAAAGAACTGCTGCAGTTTTCCCTTTGTTAGCATCTTGGATTCACTGAAAGATTGGCTGATTGGATGCCAGCCTTTCTTTCTCGGATTTTGTCTTTCAAGCTTGTTCTTCACATTCCCAGAGCTTGTCTTGGGCTTCTTTCCTTCCTCCTTGGCCCCCATCCCCTGGTGGCTCAAATCTTTTTTCCTTCTGCAGAGAATATCAAGGCCAAGCATCTTCAGCTTCCTAGGTTGGGAAAGAATGGGGGGCTGAGGCCTGGTAAATGGCTGATTCCTTCCCCGGAGTAAGTGGTACCATGTGGAGAAGCCTGATCCCAGTTAGGTTTCTAGTCCCCTTCTTGGACAAGGAAACTCCTTCCTCTCTCTGAGGACTGCTTCTCCACCCTGACCAATTGCATTCTTTTTTTTTTTTTTAATGTGGCTGGACAAAATCAGTGTTTTCTGCCCCAAGTAGGAGAGGGAGGATTCAGACTGAGTTACTACTGTGGAAGTTGGAAAGTATTAAGTGCCTATTATGTACCAGTCTGTGCTAAGCCTTGGGGACATACATCCAAAACAAGGAAAGACAGTCCCTGCCCTCAAGGAGCTTACAATTGAATGGAGGAAAGAACCTAAAAGGAGCTGAAAAAAGGGGGAGGGAGAAAGGGAAGGTATCTAATGTGGAGGCAGAGTGGAAACGCCCCGGAGGAGTCCCAGAGTTGTGCCATGAGGTGAGAAGTAAGCTGTGTTTCCTGCTTAAATGGAGGCGTGGGGGCTCATGCTTCCACCCTCTATTCATTGAGACAAAGGGTGGGATAAGATAGAGTCTCTAGGCTGATGGGATCTTGCAAGATGAGTTTTTCCCAATCATGAGCTTCCTGGGACAGAGGAGCCCCAAAGTAGGGCAGAACATTGAGAGGTCAAGGCAGGGGCCATCTCAGCTTGACCTTCCAACACCAACCTGGGAGGTTGTTTGTGCTGGCTGCACTTGGTGCCTGGAGTGGGGAGAGAAGATGGGAATGGGATTCCATCTAGCCTAATCTCGGACATTCAACTTTAATTACTTTGGATTCAGCAGACCTTTCTTTTGAATTTGGTTGGAGAATTATAGGAAAACAACCACTCTGTCATCTTGCTACTGTTGTGGCAAGTGAAAGTGAACTGACCACCAGGTGTAGATTAGAAGCCAGTGTGAATGGCCTGTAAGCTCGAGTGGGGACCATCTTTGCCTTTCTTGTATCCCAATGCTTGTTGAAGAGGGATCTGACAGTTATATGGCACAATCAGGACTGCACTGGCCATGGAGTCAGGAAGACCTGAATTCAAATTTGTCCTCAGACACTAGCTGGGTGACCCTGGGGAAATCACTTAACCCCGTTTGCCTCCGTTTCCTCATCTGTTAAATGAGCTGGAGAAGGGAATGGCGAACCACTCCAATGTCTTTGCTAAGAAATCCCCAAAAGGGGTAATGAAGAGTTGAACACAACTGAAAAGGGCCAGAGAAATGGTGCTTTACAATCACTATTACTATTATTTTCACTCATGTTTTATGGTTACAAAGTATTTTGCATATAAATGTTTTTTTATAACGGGTTTTGAAACCTAATGACGGGTAGCTGGCTGTCATGGTAGATAGAACACCAGCCTTGAAATCAGGAGGACCTGAGTTCAAATCCAGCCTCAGATACTTACTAGCTGTGTGACCCTGGGCAAGTCACTTAACCCTGATTGCCTCCAAAAAGATAGAAAACCCTAACAACTCCATGAGGTTATTTTACAGATGAAACAAAACTAAAGAAGGCAGAGGGATTTGTCAAGTCGCACAAAACCCAGGACCATGGTCCGATGCTTTTCCTCTCTGTTGTGCTATCCTATTCCTTAGGGACTTGTGGCCTGTTTACTTTGTCACAGTATCAGTCCAACGCTTCCAACTTGTCATTCTCTGTAGATATAGTCATGGGAGAGTGCAGATTCCTATGGCCTTTAAGTATTGGCTGCAGCAGGGCTGCCCTCATTGGGAGAGGGGGGGAAAGAGGCAGGAGCTCATAGCCATGGGGAAGGAGGAGAGCACTTGGCATTTAGCCTCATGGCCCTGCTTTGTTCCGTACTTTCAGCATGTTGGAGAATGACAAATTGGGAGAGGTCATGACCTTTAAAGGACAGAATTGATGACTGGTGCCAAAGAAACCTGTGTATTAGATGGTTTTTCCTCCCAGTTGACTTTCTTTAAACCCTTGGTAGCCAACAGGAGGAGAATTGAGTCTGTGGCTTTGCTGGTGGGGTGTGGAAGGGTTAATGCTGGCTGTCTCTTAAAACTGCCAAACAGTTAATACCAGATGAAGGATCTTGGCTTAATAGCTCCTAAGTGATGAGTCCAGAAGAAATAACTAGGGAGGGAAGGAGAGAGGGGACTCTCTCTTCAGCAGGGCCCTGACCTCACTAATCTACCCAGTTGAGGTCTGGGCTGTGAACCTCATCTCCTGTTCAGGGTTCAGCTCTGGCTTTAGTCTTTGCTACAGAGAGCCAGTCTGAGGGAGAAGGAAAGTTAACAGACAATAAAAGAAAAGTCATGAGCTGTGTGAAACCTTGAGGGAGTCGCAACCTATTTCCTCCTCTGTCAAATACAAATAGTACTTTGGTGGTACCTCCTTCCTCGAGGGGCCACGAGGGTCAGCTGGGATCTTGTCTAAGTGTTGCTTAGACAAATCTAAATTTATAATTTTATACATTTATATAAACATAAAATTATAAATGAATCTATGGGGGTGACTTCACTCCTCCTCTACATCAGCGGCCTCTCACTGTTTGTGGGGATGGCCGAGAGGCGGTGTGTGGGAATGTGTTAATGAGGAAAGAGGAGGAAGGGAATGTCTGTAGCCAGTGGTCTGAGATATAAAGCTCTTGCTTGAGAGTTGGGGGTTGGAGGCTATAGATGACAGCAAATCCAGTTTTAATGAGGTCTCCATTCCCTTGCCACCTCATTACTTTAACACAGATTAGCACAAGCCCTTTAGGGGAGCCCTTTAGGGGACTCGTTCTGTATAGCCATCAGGTTACTGCTCAGTTGTTGAAGTCCTGTGGTGACAAGGTGCCCTCAGTCCCTTGTGGGGGGCTGGGGAGAGAGGGGAAGGACTGCAAGCATCTCCTCTGCCCCTCCTTTGCCTGCTTTGAGGATTGAATTTAAGCGGCTCACGCTGGAGGTTTTGCAGATGGGCAGAGGGAGATTTGGGTTGGTGCCACCTGGAGTATTCTCCCCTGATTCCTGGGGCCTTGTTCCTAGGGAATAGCATTATAACAGCATGACTATACTGTGAGCTCCTTGAGGGCAGGGGCCTGTCTTTAACTATTCCCTCCTCCACACCACCAAGCCTAGTGACTTCTGGTTAGTCTGTACTTCTGGAACAAATGATCTTGTTCCAGTGCTTAGCACCATGCCAGGCACCTAGTTAGCACTTAGCAAAATTTTGGTTGACTACATCTTAGCATCATAGAGCTGTAAAACTGTTCTGTTTAATCCATGCAGTAAACTTTGTGAGGTAGGTGAGGGTACTATTCTCATCTTGCAGATGGAGAGGAAAACTGACATGCCAGTTAGTACAACAGAGAGACTTACTTGAGCAGTCTTTCCACTATGCTAAGCTGGGGGGGGGCGGGGAAGAGACAGGGGACCAAGGAGAAGTCCAGCCCCTAAACCCAGCTAGAAGAAGGCCATTTCTGTTTCCTCCCTTTGGGTCCCTGAGAGATACTCAGCAATTTTGGAGCCTACAGGAACAATGGAAGTCATCTAATTTAGCCTCTTCATTTGACAGTTGGGGAAACTGAGGACCAGGGAGAAGAAACTTGGTCCAAGGTTATACCATGATGTCATTTGTACCAACCCTCATAGGACTGTTAGGAGGCTTTGTAAACCTTAAAAGTGCTATAAAAAATATCATCTGCCATAGCTAGTGGTAGAGCTGGGCTGAGAACCTGGGGCTTAGAGGATGACCAGCTTTCCCTCGCAGCCTCTATAACGTCCCCTTACCACCTTCCCTCTGCAGCCTGGGCTGTGGCATCTGAAAAAGAGAGGGCTTTACTTGGTTTTCCTGCACGCTCCCAGATTCTGCAATATTTTGAGAATGTGAGCAAAGTCTCTGATTTGCTGGTGTCTGGAGAGTTTGCCTTGTTCCCCAGCAACCTGAGTCTTGGTGGTTTGAGTCTGTTTTAATGGCTGTATCCTGACTGGAGGGCCAATGGTCCTCTGACCCTTCCTTTCCCTCTTCCCTCTCTCCCTCCCTCTTTCTGCTCTCACCTGAAAGGCTTTTCATTTCCAGGTTATTGATCTGTTTCTCCCCTGTGGTGGAAGGCTTTGCAGGGAGGGGCTCCTGCTTCAGTGAGAGATGCCCACAGTTGCTGCTTGGAGGCATTGTAAGAATTAGTGAGGCAGGCAGGAAACCTGGCTTCCATCCCCTATCGCCCAGAACGGAGCTTTAGGGTGAAGGTTCTAGGCTCTCCACTTGCCCAGTGCCTGGACTCCTTTTTGTATAGGAGATGAAAGGGGGTGCCCTGCTACCCAGGACTAGATGAGGTTGCCTGGGAGCAAAGACTGAGATTTGGGAGTAATGGGCCTACACTGAAGTCTAGGAAGATTTGAGGCCTGTTGGGATCTAACCCATATGCTGTTCCCTACCCCCACCCTCTTCCTTTTCCTAGGGTGGAAAGCCAGCCTCTGCCTACCCCAACTCTTTGTCTTGTCTAATTTAACTTACGTTATTTATCAAAGAGACAGGTTATTTGGCAAACCAGATGGACCCAGGCAAAAATCATCTGGGTTTTCCAAATGTGAAAAATTAGATCCCAGTGGCCAGGAGGGAAGCTTGAGCCTTTGGGGAGGGGGGGGTGGTGATAAGGGAAGTCTCATGTGACCACTGGTCAGACCAAGATGACAATGGGGGGGGAAGGAGGGATAATCATATTAAACCCCCCCCCCGTCCGCACTGTTGGTGTCATCCTTTCATTTCTAAAACTCATCTTGAACCGTGACCCTATCCATGGCCAGTACCTCATACAAAGGTATGTGAACTATCTTGGACAACAGGGGAGGAGGGACCATTTCTCCTACCTTGGACATTTTGCCCCCTTTGCTTTGAATTCTTTGGGATCTGAAGTCAAACAAGAAAATTCAACATCCATCTCGAGGAAAAGGAAGCAAATCTTGGTGTTTGGTCAGTGAGGCTAGGAGACTAGGTGTGGCTACTTCTGTCTCTGTTCTTCCCTTCCACCTCCCCCCCATCTAAGGGGTACTGAGGTACACCAGTGATGAGGAATTAAATCCTTCCTGGTTCCTTCCTGTCTCCCTCTAACATTTGCATATGGTCAAATAAGTTTTAATCATGGCAGGTAGAACCCAAGTTAAATACCAGAAAGAAATCCCCAAAGCTACCTGTTTGTTCCCTGGCCAGCTTGAGTGGGTGTGGGGTTGGGAGTTTGTGAGGGGGGTAGGGTTTTCTCTACTACTATGTTCCTTTAAAGTTTCAAGAGAAGGAGACACCTTTGGCCTTCTTGAAGCATTGTCTCATGTTTTCTCTGAGTTCCCTCATCTGTAAAATGGGTTAGGTGGGCTAGATGACCTATTGCGTTCTTCCATGTCTAAGTACTGGCCCAATTCCTGTGCACCAGATGGTTCCCTGAGCTGAGAATGCTTTCCTCTACCTCTTGGAATTCCTGATTTCCTTCAAGAATCAATTGAAGGCCTTCCTTCTGCAGGAGGCCTTTCCTGCTCCCTCTTCTTCCTCCCTCCACCCCACCCGCAGTTTCGAGTATCTTCCTTGTATTTATCTTGTATATCTGTATCTGTATCTATCCACACACAGGGGCAGCTCAGGTGTCATAGTGCACAGAGCTCTGTCCAGAAAGACCTCAGCTTAAATGTAACTTCAGATACTTATTAACTGTGTGATCCTGGGCAAGTCACTTACCCCTGTTTGCCTCAGTTTCCTCATCTGTAAGATGTGCTGGAGAAGGAAATGGCAACCACTCCAGGATCTTTGCCAAGAAAACCCCAAAATGGGTTTTTGTAACAACTCAATAACACACACATATTTTGTCTCCCCTGTTAGAATATGAATTCTTTGAGCAAAGGAAAAGTTTTGCTTTATCTATTATCTCTAATGGCATATAGTAGGCATTTAATAAATGTTTGGTTGATTGAATTAATTCAACATGCATCTATTAAGGGTTTGGTGTGTTCCCAGCCTTGAAAGGATCTGATTTCCTTATTGTTTGGGCATTCACTTCACCACTCCAGATCTCAATCCCTCTAAGCATTAGTAGAGGACTTTTGACTATGGCCAAAATTTCCCCTTGCTGATGATGAGCCCCTAGAATCTTGGTTAGGTTTTTCCTCAGAGGACAGACATAAAACTTAAAATACTATTGAAGGACTGTGTATTTTCATCAGGCTTAAAGCCTTTGCAAATTGGTAGACCCTACAGGCAGCTAGGTGGCATGATGGCTAGAGCAGCAGCCCTGAAGCCAAAAAGACCTGAGTTCAACTCCAGCCTCAGACATGGAGTATCTGTGACCCTAGGTAAGTCACTTAACTATTTGCCTCAGTTTCTTTATCTGTAAAATGAGCTGGAGAAAGAAATGGCAATTTCTTTTCTAAGAAAACCCTAAATGAAGAGTCATGAACAATAACAGCCAAGGGTTATACTATTGTAATAAGGCTTTGAAAACCTGGAGTCATGTCTCTGATGAGACATTAGAAGAACTTTAGGGTGTTTCCACCTGGAGGTGATGCCAAAGTGCAACAAAGCCTGCTGCAGTCCTCAGAGCTTCCTGTCTTAGAAGGGGAGGTGGCATACAAAGAACTATAATATAAATGATAAGGTTTCTAGGTACAGTGTTACAAGAGTTCAGAATTAGAGCTGTAGGAATCAATCCAATCCTTTCATTCTACAGTTGGGGAAACAGATCCAGGGTAAAGTGACTTTCCCAGGGTCACATACAAGTAGGGAATAAAGGAGTCAGATGCTGTCACGGGTCTTTGACTCCAGATTTGGGTTCTTTCTGCTCTGTCCTACAGACTTAGCTTATCCTACAAGAGAGTGTTACTGACAGAGGAAGCAGGGTGGGCATCATGGAGGAGGCAGAGAAGAGAGAAGGGAGTCAATCTCAGTTCCAGAGCTTCAAATATGGGAGACAGGAGAGCCAGGTGGAGACTCCTTATATGTAATTTAACAGAGGTAAAGCTTTAAACTCTTGTTTCTGATTCTGTGCTACTGGTCATCATCAATAGGATGGTTTGGATGAGACCACTCAGTGGGTAGGGATGGCCTTAAAAGGGATATTAATAAAAGAAACTGGGGTGGCTAGGAGGCGCAGTCAATAGAGCACCGGCAGTGGAGTCAGAAGGACCTGAGTTCAAATCTGGCCTCAGACTCTCTAACCCCCCCAAAAAACTAGCCGTGTGACCTCGGGCAAAGTCACTTAACCCCAATTGCCCTCCAAAAAAAAAACTAAAAAAAAAAAATAAAAGAAACTGACATTTAAATAGTACATTGTAAATGCTTCTCAGCTACTGGAGGAGCTGAATTATTTCACAATTAGGATTTGAACCAGGGTTTCTCCGACTCCATGTTCAGAACCATTCATTATTCCACTGTTTCTGCCTGTACGCGAGTCAGAAATCCTCGGAGGATAGACTCAAAAGAAAGAGATCCCCAGTGTTCACTGACTGACAGAGATTAGGAATCTCAGTCCAGGAGCAGGGGTGGGTTGCCTTGCCTAAGCCCCCTTTTGGCCTGAGGAATCTGGCCTTGGCACTACTCAGTGGACAGAGTGTGGGCCGGGTGTGTGCTCATGGGAAGGGGAGGAGCCAGGAGGAAGGAGGGGCCCCTTCCTCAGGTAAGCCCACATTCTATATACACATGTGCACGTTGGTTGAAGGTTCTTCTGATGCTTCTCATCCCTTTTCATAATAAGAGGAGATACTTGCACCCTTGCACCTGCCCAAGAGCCAGGGGTAGAGGAGAGCAGGGATGAGGAAAAGACTGGGAAGGATCTTTCCCAGTGGAAGCCAGTAGGGAACAAACCCGTGTTCAATGCTTCCCCACTTCCTTCCCCTGGGAAAGATCACCTTCCATCTCCAGCCTGCCCCTGGGGAGCTGGCGGTTGCTTTGCTGCCCTCTGACCACCAGAGGGCAGAAATGTCTCAGCTACCTGGCCCCGCCAGAGGTGCCTATGGGCTGGTTCACAGCTGAGACTCCCATATAGTTGGCTTGTTCTAGCCCTCACCTGGGAGAGCTGGCTCACACCCTCCTGAAGCTAAAAGCTTAGTTGCACATCAGCTAGGTCAGATTGGAACTGGTCTTCGGGTGCTTTGGAATTATGGTTTCCTATTCTTTTCCTATTCCAATATCCAAGAATGTGGACCAGAGCCTCCAACCCCATCCCCCTACACCCAGTGCCCGGTGGCTCCATCCACTGGCATCCCATCCCACCCTTGAACCCCTCCTCCATCTCTCTGCTTGTTCTAGGGCCAGGTTAGCCAAGGAGAAGCAGGTCTCTCCCCTTGACCTTTTGAACACCTGACTTCATCTCCGAGGGCCCTGGGGGTGGGTGGGGGATATAGGAGGTGGTGGGAGTCATTCGCTCTAGCTCCAGCATTAACCTCCTGTCACTCACTCAGCTCAACCAAGTTCTACTTAGCCCCCTGGCCCTCCCTATCCCACCCCAATGTCTCCCACCTCTCTCCCCTGCCAACCAAGACAGATTGGTTTTCTTCCAGACAAAGTAATTACTTGGGCCTGAGGGCCCTGGCTAGGCTGGGTCCTGGCACTGTAGCCCAGCTCTCCCAGTCCCACTCCTGATATTGATTTTTATTTTTATTTATTATGATGGTATGTGTGTGTGTGTGTGTGTGTGTGAGAGAGAGAGAGAGACAGACAGAGAGAGAGAGAGAGAGAGAGAGAGAGAGAGAGAGAGAGAGAGATTTAGCCAGCATGGTTTTAGAATAAGGGGAGGGGGGATTAACACATTTCTTTATATTTACAATTTAGTTTCTCATACTCGAGCCAAGTCAGCCTTCCAACAACTACCCCTCTCTTCTCCCTTCCTTGTCCTCATTCCTCCTTTTCCCAAAATTAAAGGAATCTCCTTTTATGTTTATCCCCAATCCCTAGCACTATACCTTGAATTTAATAGATGCTTCTTGGATTAAACTGGATCCTTTCCCCTTCCCCAAGTTCCCCCAAGAATCTCATTCTATCTTCAATCATCTCTCCTTTCCTCAAAGCTTCTACAAGTAATCCCCTTCCAACTTGAAAAAGAGAAATGAGTCTAATCTGTCAAGGCTGGACTAGGGACTGTGCTTCTCGAAGAGAGGGTGATAGACAAAATGACCTCTGACCTCTCTCCTCTCTCCCCCAGCCTAGGTAGTGGAGCTAGTTAAAGAAAGAGCAATGACATTTGCCATTGCTTCCTAGTTTGAGGCCATAAAGCTAGATTTAAGCATTTTCCCTGTGTTGTCCCTTCTCCTGCCAAATCTGGGACCTGGGATTAGGACATGTGTGCGTGCGTGTGTGTGCATGTGTGTGTGAGAGAGGGAGAAAGAGAGAGAGAGAGAGAGTCTTTGGAAGCTTGTAGTTACCTCTCTTCCCCAGCTTCCTGGGGAGGGCAATCCCTCTTCATTCATTCCTAGGGGCAGTCCTGGGACTAGTTCAATTCAATTCAACATTTTTGTAGCCTCTTCTGTATGCTGGATACTGTGCTATGTACTAGTGATACAGGCAAAAGCCAAACCAGACCCTGCCCTCAAGGAGATTACAGTCTATTAGAGAAAAACAAGATGAACACAGGTAGGTGTGTACCGAATATATAGAGAATAAATGAACAGTGACTTTGTTTGTGCTTTGAAGGGAGGAATTCTAAGAGACAGTGATGGAGGAGAGCATTCCTGCTTGTGCTGTGATTCATTTGCTGCCTCAGGTGATTCATCTGTGAAATGGGCCTAATTAAGATTTTCAAATATAGTCTGGTTGACCACTTATAATACCATAGAGGAAATAATTGTTGTTCAAGTATGAATTAGACTAGAGAAAGGTTTCTTAATCTTTTTGTGTGCCTTGGGCAGCCTCATGAAGCCATTATTTTTCTCAGAATAATATTTTTAAATACATAAAACACATGAGATTTCAAAGGAAACTAATCATACAGACACAGAGATGTAATTCTTTTCCCAACTAGGTTCAAAGACCCCTAAAATCTATCCACAAACCCTTTGAGGTTCTGTGGACCCCAGTTTAATAAACCTTGGACTAGAGGGTATCCAAGATCTCTTACAACTCTCAAATTGTGGGAAATTGAGGAATGGGGATGGTTTGCTCAAAGAAACCTGCCCTGAGCTATGGGTAACCAGAGACTCCTATAATGTACCCCTGGGTATCTGGGTATAAAGTAGTATGTGTTATTCTGAGGGAAACATGTTTTAGAACAAATGTGGCATATAAGAGGATGCGTTTGAGGCTGGGGAATGGACAAAAAAACACCCCCAGGGGCAAGGGAATGAGAAATCACGTTCCTCTCACTGCTATCTTAAAAGATCCCCAAGAGCCAAGGAGCTTTCTGCAGGAATAACTTAGTTCAATGGTCCCTGCTCCCCCTGCCCATCTTTAGGCCCCTCTCGGGTCCATAGGGATGAATAAATCATTGCTTAATAAAAACCAAGAGGCAGCTGCCTGGTTAGTGACACCCCATCCTGGTCCCTACAGCCCGCCTCCTCCCCGCCCCAGGCACATGCCCCGACTATAGAGGGCTGGTGAAGCAAAGCAATTGATACACCCAGCTCCCGAGACCCATTGAGACCAGGCCCCTTCGCACGAGCCGCTGCTCTGGGCCCATTCATTTGGCCCTTTGTGCTGGGGGTTAAGTGGCTACACGTGGGGGGCCCAAAAGGGTCCATCAGCCTTTGAAAAGACACTTGACACTGAGCCCTTCTCTTCCTCCTCCTCCTGCTGCTGGTTGGTGAGGAGGAGGCAGGAGAGGTGGGCGGCCCCCGGGAGGGCCATGGATTAGGGAGTCTGACTAGGCAGCTGCTGGTAAGGGGGATGTATCCAGGATCCCCTTTACTCTTATCCCCTCCTGCCTTGCTCACTCATTCTCAGAGTCTTAGCATCATAGAGCTGGAGAGGGACCCCAGAGATGGACTCCTCCAGCTCTGCCTGGCTTCTCATTGTGGTCTCTGTCAGCACATACACACACACTTGGAGGTACTTAGAGTGTTTTTACCATCTCTTGACACAGGGGCAGGGGTTAAGGGAGTGTATCTATAGAAGGTGTTGGATCAGGTCACTGTTCCCTAAATCAGACTAAGCAGTGTGGAGCAATGGATATGACAAAATATCTAAACTTAAATTCTCTACCGATGGAGAGACTGCTCTCATTCTTAAAGCTCTGGGAGTGGGAGGGGGAAAAGAAGCATTAAGTGCCTAAAATGTACAGGCACATTGCGGATGCTTCGCAGATATATGGTTTGATCCTCACAACTCTGTAAAGAAGATGCCAAGAACCCTAAGATCCTCATTTCCTCTGCTGAGGAAACTGAAGCAGACAGAGGTCAAGGAGCAGGTCGCATAGCTAGTGACTGAGGCAGGGTTCAAACTCAGATTTTCCTGGCTCCAGGTCCATCATCTGATGCGCCATCTAGCTATCTCTAGGCGACAACACTCTCTTGAGTCTCAGCATGGTGGCCCTCCGTGGCTCAGACAACCATGATCTCTGAATGAGTCAAATGTGCCCTGAACTATGAATGCTTTAGGGATCATGAAGACTGGCCATGGACTGCTGCTGGAAACCACCGAATCTCCTTTTGAGCTCAGATGGTCTAGGATCCATGACTGAATTTGGTGAGGAAGACATGAATCATTTCTTCTTCTAAATGAATTTCCAAGGTCTTCTTCCTTAAGAACTCACAGTCATAGAACCATAGTTAGAGATTAGAGCCAGAATGAGCCTCCGCACCATAGAATTTAAAAGTGGAAGAGACTTCAATGGCCCTTTCCTCCAGTCCATTCCTGTAAAGGAATTCCTTCTACAGTGCATCTGGCAAGTTGTCACCCGGCCTCTGGCTGAAAAACTCCCCTTATGGAGAACCATGCTCCTTTTGAAGGCAGTCTGTCCCATTTGGGAACTGCTTGAAATGTTACACAAGTTGTCCTGACATTTAATCTAAATTGGTCTCTGCAACTTTCACTCCATCAATCCTGGTTCTATTTTCTGGGGCTAAACAAGCCTAATGCAAATACTTTAAACACAAATACTTTAAAATAGCTGTTGTGTTCCCTGAGTCTACTCTTCTCCAAGCTAAATGACCCCAGCTGAGTTTCATATGCCGTGACCGACCCTCCACTAGTCTAAACTGTATCATGTAGTTGTATGGACAACCCACAGAGCTGGCTCATCAGTACATGTGTTTTGGACAGATACTATAATCAGTTAATTAATCAAGTATTTATTAAGCAGCTACTATACATCAGGCCATATGCTAAGTGTTGGGAATATAAAGAAAAGATTGTTCATCCTACCTTTTCTTTTTGCTTTTTTTTTTGAGGGCAATTGGGGTTAAGTGACTTGCCCAAAGTCACATGGCTAGTAACCCAAAGTCCCACAGCTAGTAAATGTGTCAAGTAAATGTGTCTGAGGCCAGATTTGAACTCAGGTCCTCCTGACTCCAGGGCCGGTGCTCTACTCACTGGGCCACCTAGCCACCCCCACCCTTCCTTTTCAAAGAGGATTGATGACATGTTCATGAGTCAGATTTAAGTGAGGCAGAGCTGTGCAAAGTTGTCAGCCTCATTCTGTCTTCCTGAGTCATCAAAGTCTAGTGGCAGGACAAAAGTCAAGACGACTGGTGGTGACCCAGGATGCAGTGGCATCTTTGATATCTGACCAAGTGCTAAGTGCTCCATAGTGCCTGCTTCATGGCTGCTGGAACAAATTGCTCTCATCCTATTGCACTGGGGAAGTCTTTACATGCTTGGAATAGACATTCCCCTAACTGGACAACAGGGTTGAGGCCCATTGCTTATCCTCAACCTGGTGTAGCATTTGCTGAGATGGTTTTACTGGAGTGTGGCTGCTGTACCTTCTACAGCTTCTCGGAGTCACATCTCTTCTGTATGTGACTAGCACATGGTGTGAGGGCTCCTGGAGTCCTTTTCCCAGGCTGCTGTCCGACTGTCACTAACCCTCATCTGTGACTCCAAGAACCTGGAGGAGCTTACAATCAAGGGGAAGGGAGAGGAGGGATGAGACAGTATATGCCCTCCATCTCCTAGCAGGATCTCTATCTTCCACCCTGGAGCCCTGAGTTCTTGCTGAATAAGAATTCACTACATGTAGTCAGCCCCAGACTCATCACTCTACACCACACCATTTTCTTTCTGTGCTGCCCCAAATACCCTCCGTCCTTTCATCTCTTGCTCTGGGAACAATGATCAAATCATCAGCACCATTCCTAGAAAAGACATTTTGCTCAATTATCCTATGACTCTATTCACCATTCTTATGACTTCTCCTAACTAAAACATCCCTCCCTGGCCACTAATCCCCTGTATTGTGTATTGTTTCCATATTAGAATGAGAGCTCCTTGAGGGTGGAGACCTTGAGGGTAGTTTGGGGGGCAGGCACTAGAAACTTGGGGGATCAAGATAATCTTCATGGAGAAGGTGGCATTGTGGACTTTGAAGAAGCTTGGGTCCAATTCCAGTACTTTCTTCTACATGAAGCCTTTTGGATCCCCTGTTTCTAGAGCTTAGTCTGCCTACTAGCAGTCCAGTTTCTATGGAGATTTTGGATGTTAAACCAAACTTGGCTTCCTGCTTGCAAGAACTCTCCCAGGACTCTGTGATTGTCTGTTTTTTATAGGTATCTTCTATGCTTCTTTTACCATTAACAACAACAGTAATGACATATTCCAGTAGCACTGTAAGGTTTCCTTCACAAACAGCCTTCCTTAGTGGATGCCTCTGTAGAGGGAGAATGGATTTGTAAAGTGCTAAGCACAAGGCCTAATACATAGATGGTGCTATAATGGGAAAAAGGAGCAGGATAATTTATGTTGTGTTTTTTTTGTTTTGTTTGTGTTTTTTTTGAGAAGGGGGAAGGCAATCCAGGTCAAGTGATTCGCTCAGGGTCACATAGCCACTAAATGTCTGAGTTTAGATTTGAACTCAGGTCCTCTTGACTCAGTGCTCTATCCACTGTATTGCCTAGCTGCCCCAAGCCCATTCATTTGTTCAACAAATATTAATTACGTATGGATGCTTAAGGAACTGTTCCAAGTTCTGGGGATACAAAGATAGTCCTTGTTTTCAAGAAGCTTTTATTCTATGGGGCAATAGGGAACATTGTAGGGTGAGACATGTATGTGGGTAAAAAGGAAGGCCCCACAACATTTACATAGAGAGGAAAATGCAAGATAGTTTTAGGGGAGAGACACAGAGAGAGAGAGAGAGACAGACAGACAGACAGACACAGAGAGAGAGAGAATATGAACAATTAGGGTGATCAAGAAAGGCTTCCTTCCATAGGAGTTAAAAGGTGAACTGGTCCTTGAAGAAAGCTAAAGATTCCAAGAGATGGTGCTAAGGGGGAAATCCATTCTCAGCACGAGGGAGGAGACAGTCTATGCAAATTCACTGAGTTGAGAGATGGACCTCTGAATTTAGGAAAGTAGGCCAGTTTGCCTGGATTGTAGTGTATGAATGGAAGTGATGTGCGATAAACCCTGAAAGGTTGTCTGGTGCCAAATTGTGAAAGGCTTTAAACACTAAGCTGAGGAGTTTGTATTTTAGACCAGAGGCAGTAAATCAGATTTAGGAATCTGGAAGATTATTTTGACAGCTGCGTGGAAGATGGATTGGGAAGGAGAGAGAGTGGAAGCAGAGACCAATTTAAGATATTATTGCCATAATCCAGGCAAGAGGCCATAAGGCTCACCTTGTCTGACCACTTCATCACTGGATTGGCACCCATCACCACAACCCTACTTGTGGGCATCCCATAAGACTTTCTCCCAGTCCTTTTCTTTTCTCCATGCTTTCAGGTTTGGTAATCTCATCACCTTCTAGGAGGTCAACTATTCATCTCTCACTCTCTCTCTCTCTCTCTCTCTCTCTCTCTCTCTCTCTCTCTCTCTCTCTCTCTCTCTCTCTCTCTCTCTCTCTCTTCTCTTTTTGATGAGGCAATCAGGGTTAAGTGATTTGCCCAGGGTCACACAGCTAGTAAGTATCAAGTACTTGAAGCTGGATTTGAAGTCAGGTCCTCCTGACTCCAGGGCCGGTGCTCTATCCATTTCACTACCTAGCTTCCCCTTCAACTATTCATCTCTAAATAGATGACACCCAGTTCTCTGTGTTCAGCCCTAGTTTTTCTCCTGAGTTTCAGTCCCTTCCTAGACATTCCCACCTGGATCTTCTGTAGACATCTCAAACTTAACATGTCCAAAATGGCATTAGTTCTCTTTGCCCTGAAAACCATCCCACCTCTAAACTTCCCTTTGTCTGTTGAGAGTACTACAATCCTTCCAACTATCCAGGTTTGCAATTTAGGAGTAATCCTTGACTCATACTTTTTTATCTTCACACTCCACAACAAGACAGAACGGTACCAGTGGCAAGAACACTGCCTCTGGGGTCAGAGTTTTTCAGCTGAATCAAACTTTTCATGACTGCATTTGGGGTTTTCTTGGCAAAGATAGTAGAGTGGTTTGTCATTTCCTTCTCCAGCTTGTTTTTAGTTGGTTGTTGTCTTTCGTGCTTGAAGAAGACCAAAATGACATCACTATGTCAGAGTCAAGGTAGGGTGTGTCCCACTGTGGCTGATTAGATCAATATAAGCTCAGAAGGCTCTACTATAGGCTGGGCACAAATAGTCCATGTGAATGTCTGGAGAGAAGATGTCTCGAAATTTGCACATCTCGTGTTTCTTTTGAGCTACCCAATTCTGTTTTGCACCTTCTTTGATGAGAGCATGCCGTGCTGAGTGATCCTGGGCCAATGTCTATCGTTTCTCACAATCGATTTCACAGTTTTTCAGAAAGCTTTGAGAGTGTCTTGCTTCTTTTGACCTCTGTGTGAGCACTTGCCTTGTGTGAGTTCTCCACAAAATAGTCTTTTAGGCATCCAAGTTTGGCATTTGAACAATGTGGCCAGCCCATCAGAGTTGCACTTTCTACAACAGAGTTTGCATGCTTGGTGGTTCAACTCCAGAAAGGACCTCATTGTCTGATACCTCACCCTGCAAGGGGATCTTCAGAATCTTCCCAAGACAATTCAAATGCAAGTGATTCAGTTTCCTCCGATGGTACTATTAGGCTGTCCAAGTTTCACAGGCATATGACTATGAGGTCAGCACAACATCTCTGTAGACCTTCAGATGTATGCATTGCCAGAGCTAGCTTAGTATTTGGGTGGATCCAAAACTCATTTTACTGATAAGGAAACTGAGGCAGAGTGTAGTGACTTGCACTAGGTCACATGACTGGTAGGTGTCTGAGGCCAGCTTTGAACTCAGGAAGATGAGCCTTCCTGACTCCAGGCCTGGTGCTCCATCCGCTGCCCCAGCTAGCTGCCCAGAGTCAGAGGACCTGAGTTCAAATCCCATCTCCGATGTTTACTACCTGTGTGACACATTTATTGAATTTTTGTCTCCTCATAAGTAGAACGAAGGGATCAGACTGAATGGTTTCTCCAGTGCTTTCTAGCTCTATAAATTTGGTGATGTTTTTTAAAAAAAATCCCATGATATTTTATGCCCCCCCTACCCCCCACCGGCTGGCTCTTTTCATAATCTCACCTGGATTATCACAAAAAGTCTCTTAATTATATTCCTAGCTTCCCATCTCTTCCCTTTTCAAGCTAATTGGATCTAATCCAATTCAAAGAACTGTCAATAATCTTCCCAAAGCCATCTAATCATATCACTCCCTTGCTATAGAAACTCGGGTGGTTCCCTATTGCCCTTAGAATGGAACTCACCATTGTGTGAGTTCACACACCTGAGTGTGGCATTTAAAGCCTTTCACAATCTGGGGCCAACCTACTTCTCCAGGCCCCTCTGGAAAAACACATTATTCCTCTTCCTGTTCAGCCAAACTGGCCTGCTGGCTTTTCCCCAAAGTGGGCGCTCCAGCTCCAGGTCCTGTGCCTTTCAATAGACTGTTCTCTACACCTGGAATGCATTCCCTCCTGGCCTCTGCCTCAAAGCATCCCTAGTTTCCTTTATGTCTCAGGGTCACCTCCTACAGGAAGCCTTTCCAGGTCAATCAAAAAGATTCCCCTAGTTCTTGGGGTTCTCTCCTCCTCCTCGAATGATCATGGCTATATTTATCTTTTATATGTGCGTGCTTATAGCTTCCTAGTAAAATGTAACCTCCTTGAAGACAAGCACAACTGGTTTTTTTTTAAGCTTTGTCTCTGCAATTCCAGAGCCTAGCACAATGCCTGGAACATTCACTAATAAAATACCTGCTTGTGGGAGCTTAGCTGGAGTTCTGAGTTGAGAAAAGGCACCTCCTTCCTTTCTTTGCAGAAGTGGGGGATTATGGATGTGAAACAGTGCATACAGGGTGTACCAAAAGTCCTACTGATTTGCTTCTCACTGCCTGTGACATCAGTGTTCCTAATATAATCTTAGGCTGTGTTAAGAGAAACATAGTGTGGGGCAGCTAGGTGTCGCAGTGAATAGAGCACAGGCCCTGAAATCAGGAAAACCTGAGTTCAAATCCGGTCTCAGACACTTGACACACTTACTAGCCATGTGACTTTGAGCAAGTCACTTAACCCCAATAGCCCTCCAAAAAAAAGTCAAAAAGAGAAAGAGAGAAAGAGAGAGAGAGAGAGAGAGAGAAACATAGTACCTGGATGGATAGGGTTAGTCTCACTGTGCATTGCCCCAATCTGATCACATCTGGAATATTACGTTCAGTTCTTTATGCCATGTTTTAGGAAGGACATTGGCAAGCCTTATCAACTCATCAGTGGCTTAGGGGAGTCTTAGGTAGATGCTGCAGGTCCCTGGAAGTTTTGAGTAGCTTAAGATCACTCAGCCGATAAGTCTCAGAGTCAGGATTTGAACCCAGGATTTCTTGACCTTAAGTCTAGCCATCTCTCCACTAGGGCCAGGCTTTTTCTGGTGTCAGAGTCCAGTCTGGTGTCCAAAGGATGATGATGAGAGACTATGCCATAATAGGACAGCTTGAAATAACTTAGTTTATTTAACCTAGAGTAGAGAATAGTATGTGGGGGTTGGGAAGTCTCAGATCTGCCACTTTATTGCCCTTATGACCTTGGGCTAGTCACTTGCTGTTAAATCAAGGGATTGGACTAGATGACCCTAAGGTTCCTTCTAGCTCTAAATTCTAGGTTCTTATGCTCCCTGATTCAGGGAAGTGGGAGGGAAGAAGGAGAAAGAGAAAAGAAGGAAAGGGGAAGGCAGGTGAGAAGGAAGAAGAGATAAAGGGAAGGAAGGGCAGCCATTCCTGGTGTGGTTTCCCTGATGCTCAAGTTTGGGTTCTGAGGTTAATGAAAAGGGAGAAAGTGAATCCAGAGTTGAAGCACAGTCTCTATCATCCCTTGCATAGAGCTTCTTCATTTGAATTCACCAGCACTGGAGTCCCAGGTTCTCCAACCCCCATGGAAAGTGATTTCTTTCCCTCATCACCTCAGGGAAGGACTTTCTGCTTCTGAACTCTATATCTCATCTGCCTTCGTTCTATTGTCTCCACTCTGCCCCTCACATACCCTCCCACAGAACCTCCCACTACCTCCAGGAAGCCCCACTTTCCTCAGTTTAGATCTGAGAATCCTCCCATGCTTTCAGCATTTCCAATGAACCAAACCAGTGTGACCTTATTCAACTTGCATGTGAACTACCCAACGTTCCCTGTGGAAGCCCACTCTTTGGGGGTGGAGCATTCCCAGTGGCCATAATGGAAGGAGTCTGCGAGCTGCTCTAGCATTGATTTCTCCGTCTTCTCCTCTGGGGGTTTCTGGGGCAGGAGGTGGAGTCGTCTGGCATGCCCAGCCTCTACTGACTAGAAACTAGAATTTCTCTGGGGATCTCTAGAAGGAAGAGGGGGAGGACAGCTTCCATGGAAGGCCTCTGCCCAGATTGTTCTTGTCTTCAAATTTCAAGGAGAGGTCATTCCATCAGTGTGGCTCCACTCCATGAATACAGAGCTTCTCATTCCATATTGGCTTTAGAATATGGTCTTATAGACTGGTTATGGTGGGGAAATTCCTCTTTCTGTGGGCACCCTGGAGGAGGAAGTGAGGCTGGTGACCTCACTATAATCCAGTTCACTTGCACATTGTGGCCTCACATCCCTGATGTCACGGTAGTCTTTGAGAATGAAGGATGAACAACGATGAACAGCAACTAGCCTAGGCTGGTCCTCAGAGCAAAGCCACCCTGCCTGTCATATGTCAAGCCTGGTAGGCCCTGGCAGAGCTTGTACCCTAATGGCATGGCTTTTGAGAACCCAGAATTAACTCCTTGCCAAGATGAGGCATCAGCTAGGACTTCAGGGGAAGGGAGTATGGCACAGTGGCAAGAGTACTGGCTCTGCCATCAGAAGACCTGGGTTTAAATCTTTCCTCTGATGCTTAAAATCTGTGTGACTTTGGACAAGTCATTGGGATTCAGTTTCTTCATCTGTAAAATGGGACAGTTGGCTCATCTGAGGGTCCCTTCCTATCTCTAAGTCAATACACATTGTTGTTTCCAGTGTTCCCTATATGTGTTCCAGGTCTGTGCCTCCCTTTACAGCAAAGCTTCATAGAGACGGGGCTACCTTTCCCCATTAGACTGTGTGGTCCTTGAGGGCAGAGGCTCAGTCCCATGGTCTCCTTTCTCTTTTGGCCCAACCCGGTTTGGGCTGGGTTGCTGCTAAGATCAGAGATCAGAAGGAGGAGAAATTTCTTGGGAAACAGCCTGACGTTCAGTCTCCTCTTAAGGGAAATTTATGTAAGTAGAAAAGTGAATGGGGGAGGGCAACTGTCTGCCTGAGTGCAGACATGAGCTGAAGATGGAAGAAGCACTTCCTTCTGCAACCTCCTTTCTCTGCGCCTTCTTTACCCTTCCCCTGACACCTGTCTCCCAAGGAGGGCAAGCTTGGCTAGGAGCTGTAGTTTCTACAATCTCAGACCCAACCTTAAATGTTGTATGAACCCTTAGAGACAGTCTCCCTGTCCAACCTCCCCACCTTACAGATGGGGAAACTGAGGCCCCAAAGAAATGTCAATCATCATCACAGCCCCATCTGGATGTTCAGATGGGTTTATTCATAAGGTCATAGAATCTGAGCTAGAAGGGACCCCAGAGCATGTCTAGTGGGATCACTGGGCTTGGAAGTAGAATATGGGAGGTCAGTCCCCACTGCTGTCACTGTTTGTGTGCCCATGGGTGAGTCATACAATCTCTTTGATCCTCAGTCTCTTCATCTGTTAAATGATGGGGTTGAACTAGATGACAATCCAGTTCTGAAGGGGTGACGAGGTGGTGCAGGGGAAAGAGAGCCAGCCTCAGACACTTACTGGCTATGTGATTCTGGGCAAGTCACTTCACCCTGTCTGCCTCAGCTTCTTCATCTGTAAAATGAACTGGAGAAGGAAATGGTGAAGCACTCCAGTATTTGTCAAGAAAACTCCAAACGGAGTCACCAAGAGTTGGACACAACGGAAAAGCAATTGAACAAAATCCAGCTCTAAATATATTATTCTCTCATACAACCCATAACTCTCTATGACCTCCCTGAGAAGTCATTATCTAGCTTCCACCTGAATGCCTCCTTGATGTTCAGTCTGACTCTTCATGACCCCCTTTGGGGTTTTCTTGGCAAAGACACTGGCCTGATTTGCCATTTCCTTCTCCAGCTCATTTCACAGATGAGAAAACTGAGGCAAACAGGGTTAAGTGACTTGCCCAGGGTCACACAGCTAGTAAAGTTTCTGAGACTGGATTTGAACTGAGGAAGATGAGTCTTCCTGACTCCAGGCCAGTTACTCTATCCATTGTGTCACCCAGCTGTGCTTGAATGACTCCAATGACCAGTAATTCACTTCCTTCCCAGTTCTCAATAACCGATTGGGTTGATGTTCCCTGACTTGGGGTCTCAGTTTCTCCAAAGACCTAAGGGATTGTCTCCTGCCAGGGAACCTCCTTAGAAAATTCGTTCATTCATGCATCATTCACTCATTCATTCATGCATCAGTCCTGGCATTCTTCCTCGCAAGATTGGGCTTTGGCATGCCTATCATTTGACAGGCTGTTTTAAAGAAATGTTATCAAATAAATTTAAGGTCCAAAATTCTTTGAACTTAGCACAGAAGACTCAGAGACAGAGAGTTTTCCCCCAGCATTTCAAATAACTCATTCCTTATATTCTAAATTATAAATGTACATTCCTTTTTATTGAGATAAGTCATAAATAAATATTACTGATAACCTTTTTCCCAGGTGGCATTGAGGTCAGAACTCAGGTAAAGAATCTGAGCAGGCAGAGTTTTAAGTCAAGCTCAGAAACTAGGGGATCTGGTTTTCAATCTCAATTCTGCTACCAAGTCTCTAATGGTTCTTTGAGCAGGTTCCTTCCCCTTTCTGACAGGAGTCTTCCTATCTGCCCATTGAGGTGTTTGAATTAGAAGGTGTCTAAGGTCCTTCTTAGTTCTGAGCATCTATCATTCTAGGCAGGGTGACCACAGCTGATTCCTCTCTTTACTGCAAAGGTGATGGAAGAGACAACTTACATGACTCAAATCCTGGATAATCTGGGAATACAGGTCACCACCGGTCATAAACCTCCCAGCAGGGAAGCTCGGGATATCTGGGGAGGGCTATGGTTGTGCTGGGAGCCTTTTGTAAAAGCAGTTGGAGAATGGAAGCGAGAAGGAGGAGAAGCAAGGCCTGGAGAGCCCCCAAAGGGGATCACTAGCCCTTGGATAGCTGAGCATGGCTGGCCCCAGTGTGAGGCTGGATTTAGGAAGCTGAGAGTCACAGAGAGTGGGAAGGAGGCAGGGAGGGGCAGATGGGAGGGGGAGGGTCAGCATTCAGCCTCTGTCCTGAGGTCTTGGTGGTAGTCCTTGCTGGAGGCCTCGGATGAGCTCCTTCCGGTTGTCCAGGATTGTGTCAAAGCTCTCTTGCAGCCGGGCCTGCTGGCTGGCCAGCCGGCACTGGAGGCCTCGAATCCACTGCAGCAAAGCCAGACGACGGTACATGACCAGGTGAATGTGATGTTTTTCCTTCTCTTGCTCCTTATAGCGCTCCCGAGCTAGTAGCTGCTGCACTGCCTGGGTCATGGTGGGTAGGAAGGCATCGGGGGCTGGACCAGGCTCTGGGGGGCCAGGGCAGGGGCTAGGGGTGTCCCAGGAGGGACCAGGACTGCTCTCAGGACTTTCCACACTCAGGGAGCTGCTGGCATAGCCAATGTCTTCCAAGGGGGAGCTGGCAGCAGCTGTAGCCCCCTCCCCATCTCCCTTCTCTGGCTCAGGCCTTGTTGCTATGGGGAGTTCAGCCCCCTCTGGTGGGCTGCGCATCTCCCCTACTGTAGGGAGGAAGAAGCCATCAGAACTGGGGTCTGGGAGCCCATGGGCAGAGAGCTGCCTCTTGCCCAGGGGAGCCTGGTTGTCAGAGGGGACTGAAGGCAGGTTCTGCATGAGGGTCAGATCCTCCCCACCCAGGCCAGGACCCCTGGCTCCACCAAGGCCCTGGCTCCAGTTCTCATTGGCATCATAGGTGCTGGCCACAAAGTTGGAGTTACTGTCAGGTTCGTAGTCATGTTGAGCCACAGAGGCAGGTGGCCCCCCCAGGAATGGGGGCTCAGGAGGCCCAGGCTGCACTGCAAACATCCTGACTGCTGGAGGGGAAAAGGAAAGAGAAAACATTTTATCTTTTGTATTTATAGTACTGAACATATGGTCTTATTAATAGTAGGTGTTTATTCAGTGTTTGTGGAATTTAATGGGTGATAACAAGTGTGAAATAGGCTGATCAGGGGCACTAAGTAAGGATGCTATAAGTAAAGAGGAGGAAAAGACATGATGTTTCCCAGTGAGCCATTTCCTACCTCAGTGCCTTTGCATAAGCAGTCTCCCATGCCTCTCATGCCATCCCTCATCACTACTTCTCAAAGCTCAGCTAAAACACCACCTGCTACACAGGCCTATCCTGTTCCCTGTGACCACTAATGCCTCCTCCCAGCCCTACCTCTTCCATTAGACAATGAACTCTTTGAAATCAGAGATGATCTTTTACCTTTCTATGGATCCCTAGGCTTGGCAGAGTGCCTGGCATACATCAGGTGTTTAATAAATGCTTATTGACTTAAATTGCCTTGTGTATAAATTAATCAGTAAGCATTTATTAAATGCCTTTTCTGTGCTAGGTACTGTGCTAGGCTCTGGGGAATCAAACACAAATAAAAACAAAGACAGTCCCTGCCCTCAGAGAGCTTAGGAATCTAACAGAAAGAAAGCTGGAGAGGGGTGAGGCGTCCCTAGGTATCTCAGCTGGCCCTTTACAGGGGAAAGGAGGCATTAAACTTTAGAGAACAACAAAAACAAAAATCCTGCATACTTAGAGGTAGGAGGAACTGTAGAGAGCACCTTACCCACTCCAAGTCAAACTCCTAGATAAAAAGCAATTGCCGGGGGTGGCTAGGTGGTGCAGTGAATAGAGCACTGACCCTGGAGTCAGGAGGACCTGAGTTCAAATCCAGCCTCAGACACAACACTTACTAGCTGTGTGACCTTGGGCAAGTCACTTAACCCTAATCCCCCCTCCAAAAAAGACAAAAAAAAAAGCAATTGTTGCCTCTTCTTTCAACTGCTTGTAATCTGGCTTTTGACTTCACAGTACAACTGAAACTGCCTTATCCAAGGTTAGGAATGATCTCTCATTTGCTAACCCAATGGCCTCTTCATCTTTCTTGACCTGTTTCCAACATTTAATACCAACCACCCCTCTTCTTCAGGATACTCTCTCCCACCTGAATTATCATTATTATTAGAAACAACTGGGGTTGAGTGACTTGCCCAAGGTCACACAGCTAGTCAGTGTCTGAGGCAGAGATTTGAACTCAGGTTCTCCTGACTCCAGGGCCAGTGCTCTATCCACTGCACCACCTAGCCACCCCTCCTGTCTGGATTATTATGATACCGCTCTCCTCTTCTGGCTCTGGTTCTATCTGTCTGGCTGCTTCTCTGCTGGATCATTACCAGCGTCTAGTCTCCCTCCTCACCATCTACCGGGGTGCCCACGGAGTTTGTTCTGAGCCCTTTTCTCTCTCTTTAATTTCTCAAAGCGTTATCAACTTCCATGGAGTCAACATCTCTATGTAGGGGCGGCTAGGTGGCGCAGTGAATAGAGCACCGGCCCTGGAGTCAGGAGTACCTGAGTTCAAATCCGGCCTCAGACACTTAACACAAAAAACTAGCCGTGTGACTTTGGGCAAGTCACTTAACCCCAACTGCCCTCCAAAAAAAACAAAAACAAAAACAAAACATCTCTATGTAAATGACTTCCAGATTGAAATCTCCAGCCCTGGTCTCTTACTTGAGCTCTAATTCCACAATACTAATTGCCCACTGGACGTTTCCAAATGGATGTGCTGCAGGCTTCTCATTTCAAAAGTAAACAGCTAGTTAAAAAGGTGGTGACTGAGAAGTGGATTTGGATCCCTGGCTACAGAGGCAACTTAGACTTTGAACAGAAATGTACAGAAAATGAAAGTAAGACCAGGTAACAGAAGATGAATATAACTGCACAGCATGGTCCTGTAAAAATAGCATCATGAATGCTGAAGCTCTGAACGAGCGAAGCTGGGAAGGGGAGCTAAGTACACGCACACAAAAGGTTTCTTTCTTCCTTCTTTTCTTTCTTTCTTCCTTTCTTTAAAAAAAAACTACATTCAGAGAAAAGGGATGATCAAAGAAGGGACAGAACGTTTTCTTGAGGTAGATGTGATGGTAATAATGGACAACAAAGATAAGAAAGAGCTAATCCATTCCCATTTTGCTTCCATTTTCTCTGTCAAGAAAAACGACTTTTTCAGTGGAAAGGACAGACCAGACAGGGTGAGGATGGAGCTGCTAGCCAAGAAAAGTAAAGAGGTGGTAAGTTATTCTTGATGGATTCAAGACATCTGGACCAGACGAACTGCAGCCTCTGGTCCTGAAAGAGCCGATAGATGTAATTGCTGAGCTACTGTAGTTAATATCTGAAAGACTGTGGGAAATGAGGATGATACCTCAAGACTGGAGAAGGGTAAATGTTGTCCCAAGTTTCCCATAAAGGTCAATGACCTTGACTTCTGTTCTGGGGATCATTTAAGTAGGATCATTTTAGGAGGTGGTGAAGGAAGAAGCAGAAAAAGAATGAGGGCTTGCTAAGAGATAGCCAGAGTGATTTCATCAAGAATTGGTCCTACTAGTGACATCTTATTTCCTTTTTTCGATAGAGCAACTAATAAGGGAAAATAAGAAAAGGGAATGTGCTGAACTTAGAGTTAACCTAGATTCTATCAAAACACTTTATAAGGCATAGTAGTTAGAATAATAATAGCATTTATATAGAATTTTAATATTTGCAAAGCGCTTTAGGAATAGTGATTTCATCTGATCTTCACAAAAATCCTGGGTGCTATTATTATCCCCATTTTACAGAAGAGAACACTGAGGCACATAAAGGGTAAATGACTTGCTGAGGTTCACATAGTTCCTAAGTGTCTGAGGTTAGATTTGAATTCAATTCTTCCTGGCTCCAGGCCCAGGGCTCTATCCATTGTACTACGTTGCTACACCTAAAGGAATCTGTACAGACTTAAGGGGTGGGGAGCCTGCAGCCTCAAGGTCACACGTGGCCCTCTAGGTCCTTAAGTGCAGCCTTGAGGCTGCAGGCTCCCCACCCCTAGACTAGATGATAATATAAAGGATTTCAGAACTTTCGAAGAGAACTATAATAATAAAAATAATAGTAATAATAATAATAGCCATTACTATTACTATTGTAACATGTTCATAGCATCTACCATGCCAAGCACTGTGGTAAGCACTTTACAAATATTATTTCATCTGATCCTCACAAAAATCCTAGAAGGTAGGTGTTATTATTATCATCCCCTTTTTACAGATGAGGAAACTGAGGTAAAGGAGATTAAGTGACTTGCCCAGGGTCACACAGCTAGTTAAGTACCCAAGACTAGATTTGAACTCATGTCTTCCTGACTCCATGCCCTGTACTCTACCCGTTACCCCACCTAGATGCCTCAAACTGTGTCTCTCCCTTTGCTATGTATTATAGAATCATACATTTAGAGCTGGAGAGGGTCCTATTGTCCATCAAGTCCACTTCCTCATTTTAAAGAAAAGTAGGATGAGGGTCATGGGGGTTATTTGACTTGCTCAGGGTCACACAGCTAGCAAGGTGAGATTCAGAGCCAAGTCTTCCTTGATGCAAGCCTGGCACTCTACGTAGGAAGGCAAACTGCCTCCGTTATCAGTGATTCGGATAAAACCATCAATGGTCTGCATACTCATAGAATTTACAGACAGCACAAAGCTGGGATGACTGTCATGCTATTATAGCAATGATCCAGCTGGGCAGTGCAGTGGAGAGGATGCCAGGTCTAGAGTCTAGAAGACTCCTCCTTCTGGATTCAAATCTGGCCTCAGCTGTAGGACCCTGGGCAGGTCATTTAACCTCATGTGTCTCAGCTTCTTCATCTGTAAAATGAGCTGGCAAAGGAAATGGCAAAGCACTCCGGTATCTCTGCCAAGAAAATCCCAGACAGGGTCACAAAGAGTCAGGCACGACTAAAATGACTGAACAGGAACAACAACAGTAATAATAACTAGAATTTATGTAGCGCTTTATGGTTTGCAAAGTGCTTTACTTATATTATCTCAGTTGATTTTTCCCAGCAACCCTGAGATAATTACTATTCTTATCCCTGTTTCACAGATGGGGAAACTAGAAACGAGAAGAGCTGCTTTCTGTGGTGTCTAGGAACCAATCATTAAAGGGATGCCCATCCATTGGGGAATGCCTAAACAAGTAGTATATAATTGTAATTGTAATATTATTGAGCTATAAGAAATGACAAGCAGGTGATTGCAGAAAACCCCAGAAAGACTTGCATGAACTAAGGGTTACATTGCCCAGGGTTGCACCACTAAGAGTCTGTGTAAGCACTCTATTCACCAACAGGCAAAAACACTGGATTGCACCTAAAAGGTGAAATTCCAAAAGATAAATAAAGTCTTACACTTGGGTTAAAAAGTCAGCTTTACAAGTACAGGATAGGGGAGACACGTTTAGAAAACAGTTTGAAAAAAATAGTGCAGTGTTAGTGGATGACAAACTCAATATGAATTAGCATAGTGATACAACATTTAAGAAAGCTAATGTCACCTTGGGTTGCATTATTAAAAGAGGCATAGCTTCCAGTAAGAAGGTACACTCTGCCCTAGTCAGACCACTCCTAGAGTATTGTGCTCAGTTCTAGGTGCCACTATTAAAAAAGGACTTTTCTAAGCTGTAGAACATCCAGGTGAGGGCACCAAAGATGACCAAGGGTATTGAGTCCAAGTCAAATGGGTTTAGGTAAAGGAAGTTGAGACGTTCAGTTCAGAGAAGAGAAGACTCAGTGTGGATGTGATAGCTGCTTCAAATATTTGAAGATCAGGTGAAAGCAAGGCTGAATTTCCTCTGTTTGGCCCCAGAGGGTACAACTGGAACCCATGGGTTGAAGGGGCAAAGAAATCATTTTAGTTTTGGTATCAGGAAAAACTTCCTAATAATAATGGAGCTGGTGGTGGCAAAGAATTGGAAATTGAGGTGAGACCCATCAGTTGGGGAATGGATAAAGAAGCTGTAGTATATAATTGTAATGTAACATTATTGTGCTATAAGAAATGACAAGCAGGATGATTTCAGAAAAACTTAGAAGGATTTACATGAACTGATACATAGTGAAGTGAACAGAACCAGAGAATGTTGTACACAGTAACAGCAATATTGTTCAATAAAGAACTGAGAATGACTTAGCTATTCTCAGCAATACAATGATCCAAGACAATCCAAAAGGAGTAATGATGAAGCATGCTATCTGGCTCCAGAGAAAGAACTGATATTGTTTGGATATAGACTAAGGCATACTATTTTTCATTTTCTTTTTTTTTCTTTTATTTGAGTCTTCTTGTACAAAATGACTAATACGGAAATGTTTTACATAATTGCATATGTATAACCTATATCTGATTGCTTACCATCTTAAGGGAAAGGGGAAGGGAGGGAGGGATAGAATTTGGAACTAAAACCTTTTTAAAAAAATGTTTAAAATTATTTAACACATAATTGGGGGGAATAATATATATCTGTACACATTTATATATATATATATATATATATATATATATATATTTAGAAAAGAAATTATGAGCTGGTTAATTTTAGAAAAACACGGAAAGACTTGTATGAAATAATAAAGTGAGCAGAACCAAGAGAAGGTTATATACAGTAGCAGCAATATTGTTTGAAGAATAATGTGAAGAACCAAGTTACTCTGAGTACTATAAATACTCAGATTAACTATAAAGGATCTATGGAAGAAGATGGCATCCACCTCCAAAGAAAGAACTGATAACTAGAGGGAAGTGTAATATGGAAATCTGCGTCGAATGGAGGCATTCTCTAGTGCAGGGTGGGGAAGGAGACAATTTGGAACTTAAAATGCGTGTGTGTGTGTGTGTGTGTGTGTGTGTGTGAGAGAG
>CM053596.1:63348929-63371537 GCA_028646575.1 Pseudocheirus occidentalis
TCTTTGAAGGTCTTCAAGCACTCCCAGAGGACCATTTGGCCTATAAGCTAAATGGGAGATCCTTTTGCATATGGGTTGAACTATACGGCCGCAGACATTCCCTTTCAACCCTAGATTTCGGGATTCCATGATTCTATGTCTACAGCTATCAAAATGATATTCCTACAGTGCAGGGTCACCGGTCACACCCCTGCTCAAGAAGTTGCAGTGTCTCCCATTTTCCCCCAGGATAAAATACAAACTCCTTTGTACGTCAAGTTCTTCACATTCTGGCTCCAGACTATCTTTCCAGACCTATTGCACAATCTTTTTCACTCACTTTAGGTTCCAGCCAAAGTAGAATACTTGCTTTTCCCCAGACACATTTTCCTCTCCTATCCCCATGCCTTTGTACAGGGTGTCTCTCAGGCCTGGAATGCTCTTCTTCCTCACTGCTGCTTCCTGAAATTCCCAGCTTCCTTCAAGGCTCATTTCACGAGCTACTGTTTAGAAGGCATTTCTGGATACCCCCAGTTCCTACTCCTCCCCCAACCCAGTGTCCTTTAAAAAAATTCTATATTTACTTCTTGGTATATGTATTTTGTACATCCTGTATTTACTTATCAGTGTATATTTACATATACATATAAATCCTCTTTACTTACTGGTGTGCATTTTTTTTTGGTGAGGCAGAGTTAAGTGACTTGCCCAGGGTCACACAGTTAGTGTCAAGTGTCTGAGGTCGAATTTGAACTCAGGTCCTCCTGACTCCAGGACCAGTGCTTATTCACTGAACCACCCTAGCTGCCCCAATTGATGTGCATTTTTTACAAATATCAAATATTTCTACTTATTGGTATCCCTTTTCTCTGCTCCCACCTCCGACCCTCACAGCCTTTGAGGGCAAAACCTATCTCACTTTTGTATTTGCATTTCCAGGGCTTGGTACAATGCCTAGAACATAATACATGCTTAATAAATACGTGTTAGTTGATTGATTGATTGATTACTAGATAGACTGGGACACTGAGATGCTGAATAGAAAGGCCTTGAATAGCTGAGCTGACTCCTCCTGGTTTCCACATTAGGAGGTCCTTTATAGCTCTGCCTTCTGTTGCTATGGTGCCCATTATACCAGCTCTATCTGTCCTCTCTCTCTCCTCTTGCTCCAGTCTGATCAGTCATTACCTTTCCTGTGAATAGCTTCCATGGGCAGGGAATAGAACAAATGCATTTGTCCAAGTGTAGGTTTGAACTCACAGAGGATTCAACATCAACTGCATCCATTTTGTGTACTGGCATAACAAAGGTTACACAAAATAAGAAATTATCCTTCTAGGCTGACTAGCAAGGCAGGGGCAGTGATCAGAGGGCCGCAGAGGGAGGGGTAAAGGAAGGGGAATGGCCACCCAAGGTGCAGGGAGGGAGGATGGGATAAAATATTGTTATGAAGCTGTCTTTTGAAAGTTTTCAAATCACCAAGTATGGCAGCTATGAGGTATGTATATGTGCGGTGTGCATTTGTGCTGGTTGCTGCATGTCCGTGTGGGCAGGTTGTATACATGTATGTGTTGTGTGTTGTTACATGCATATATACATACTTATATTTTTCTGTATGCAGTGTACCTGGGTAGTGTAACTGTGTGGCCATGTATGTATAGTGTAAGGCATGTGTAATATGTGTAGATGTGGTACCTGTGTGCATGTGCAATTGATGAGAGATAGAGAAGTGAGTGCTGTTTAGTCATATTGTATCTACTAAGGACAAAAATCAGCCTAGGCCCTGCCACCAGAGGGTCTCTGGCTCCAAGGCCCACCAGCTCCAAGACCTTGTGCAGAAGGCCAGGCTCATACCTGGAGGACGATCCTGGGGCTGGTAGGGAGGGGAGAAGAGGTTGAAGAGAGGAGGGCTCTAGGGTCAATCGGCGCCCCCGCATACACCCCATCCTTGTGGAGCACAGGCAAAGCCGGAGCATCCTTATCCTTACCCTCACTCGCCCGTTCCCCTTCCTCCCCACCGGGCCTCCCTCAAGCCCCGCCCCCACCCCCATTCCCAGCCACTGCTCAGGCGGGGGTGGGGGATGCTGCAGGAGACGCTCCTCCTTCCTCCCCACCCTTACCCACTCCCCACCCCCACTCTCCACCCACAGCCCCGGGAGGCCAGAGACGTGTCTCCCCCGAAGCATGGGCCACGGCCGTGTCCCCCGCCCCCCTCTACAGAGCCCCGGCCCCTGGAGTTCCCCCACCCAAAACAAAACAAAATGACCACCCCGCTCAGAGCCCGGACTCACGGCCCAGAGGTGCCCAGGCCCACCCGGCTCGGGCTCGGGCTCCGCTCCGGCTCCAGCCGCAGGAAAGCGTCACTGAGTCACCGGCCTGGCAAGGAGTGCGGAAAAGGGAGGGGCGGGGCCCTGGCTGCAGCGAAGGCTGCACACACACCCTCATACACACACAGGAAAACACACAGAGACACGCACTCAGGAAAACACACGGACACACACAGACACACGCACAGGCACACACAATTTCAGGCACATTAAGGCATGCAGACGCGCATACAGTAAGAATACACATATATGCGCACACACACACACACACTGACACACTTGCTGGGAGAGGTAGGGGACATGGTGGCAGAGGCGAGGCCACTCTCCCAGAAAGGAAAGATTCTTGGAAGAAGGATACAGACAGCAAAAAGACATTTTTCTTTCTTTTTTTTTTTTTTGCCGAGCAGGGTGGGGCACACACACACACACACATCTGTGTGCTCCTATGTGTAGACCCATGAAATAAATTCTTTTCTATGTGCATAGCACTGGAAGCTTTTGTGCAGACCAGATGATCTCTAAGCACCCTTCCATTTCTAGGAATGCTATGACCTTTGCATTGGAAATGACAGAATGATGTATGCTCACAATTCAGGCATATACACTTAACATGTAGGTCTATGTACTCATTTGCAGATATGTCCAAGTACAGGTATGCATGCACATGCACTCCATGTAAGTAGGTATGTACATGTTCTTGGGTGGGTTCTCATCCTCTCTAAATTATTCTCTGTTCCATCTACCACAGAAGTTGTTCCAAATCTCTTTTCTCCTGATGTCCCATAGCACCCTCTCCTCCCTTCTTCTCAGCAAAGTGCCTCTTACCTCATACCTTATCTGAAAAAATTGAGGCTGTTGCTCAGAACTCTCTTTTCTCTCTTTTCATCCCATATTCCCCTACTCTCATTCCACACTATCTCCTTTACTCCATTCACTGAAATGATCCTCCTCGTGGCCAAGGCTAACGCCTCTGTGTACCCTTGATCCCATTCCCTCTCTTCCATTTTGTCCTACATGTTGCCTCTACCATCATCCCTTTCTCTGTAACGGTTGATCTCTTCCTATCTCCTGCTTCCTTTCCTATATTCTACAAACATTCAAAGCCTCCCCCATCCTTGAACAACAACAACCCTCAGTAGATCCCACCACACCTACTAGCCATTGTCCTGTATCTTTAATCCCATGCTACCTAAACTCTTTGAAAATAACATGTACACATGGCATCTCTAGTTCTCCTCTCATTCTTCTTATGTAACTTTTATTTCTTTTCAAGTAGCAATTATTTATTTTCTCTCCCTTTTGAGTTCAGTGATCTTAGAAAAACATGGATAGACTTGCACAAAATGATGAGAAGTGAAATGAGAAGAAAGAAGAGAATGTTGTATGCAGTTATAGCAATATTAAGAACAATTTTGAGCGAATTGACTATTATAAATATCCAAATTAACTATGAGATAAATGAAGAAAGACACTACCTACACCCAGAGAAAGAACTGATAAATAGAAATATGTATAGAATGTTTTTACATGCATATATATGTATGTATGTATACACACATATTTGTGTCAAACGGTAGCCATATCTTGGGTGAGGGAGGGGGAAAAAGAAAAGAAATTAAAATAAATTTATTTTAAAGGAACAGCAAGTTGTATATAACAGATTCACAGTTTCATGTGCAATAATCTTTTTAATTATAGTCTATTATGGAAATGCTTGTTTTATTCCATAAATTAAACATAAAATAAAATTTAAAAATTTAAATGCCTTATCTTGCTGTTTCTGTAGCCACAAGATCTATAGGTTATTTCCCAGTGACTCCCCACTCCTAAGTGAGTCTATCTTTGTAACAAAGGAGGGGAGCAGCCTGGTTATTGTGACAATCAGAGTTCTGGCATCTTGTGATTTCATTTTCCTTTATGTTATTGTGGTTATTGTATAAATGATTCTATTTCTGTTTGCTCCTGCTTCAGTTCATACAGATCTTTCTAGGTGTTTCTGAATTCTTAATATTCTTAATTTCTTATGGCATAACATTCCATTGTATTCATATAATTCAATTTGTTCAGCTGTTCCCTAATTGAAGGACAAATACTTTGTTTCTAGTTCTTTGCTACCACATCCAAAAAAAAAAAGGTGCTACTACAGATATTTTGGTATTATATATATGGTTTATATAACCCTTCCACTCTATTTTTTTTATCTCCTTGGAATATACCAGTTCATACAGTATGTATACTTTTTTTTTAAAAAGCCTTTTCTGGTTTAATTCCTAATTGCTTTTCAGCACAGTTGGACTAGTTCACAGCTCCACAGGTACCTTAGTGTGCTTGTCTTCCTGCAGTCCCTCCAACACACACTATTTTCATCTTTTGTATTGCTTTGATAGTCTAATAAGTATGAGATAGAAACCTCAGATTTATTTTAATTTTTGTTTCCCTTATTAGTGATGTGGATCATTTTTGCATATGGTTGTTAACAGTTTACATTTCTTTTTTTTTTAAACAAACTTTTTTTTTGTTTGTTTATCAAGACAATTGGGCTTAAGTGACTTGCCCAGGGTCACACAACTAGTAAATGTCAAGTGTCTGAAGCTGAATTTGAATTCAGGTCATCCCGATTCCAGATTTGGTGTTCTATCTACTGTCCCACCTAGTTGCCTCTATAACAAGTATTTATTAAGTGCCTATTATGTGCCAGGTACTTTGCTAGGCACTTTACAAATATCTCATTTGATCCTCAAAATGATTCTGCATGGTGGGGGGCTATTCTTCTGCTCATTCTACAGATGAGGAAACTGATACAAAGATTAAATTATTTGCCCAGGTCACATAGCTAGGAAGTGTCTGAAGCCAAATTTGAACTAAGGCCTTCCAGATTCCAGGACAGGGCTCTCTCCACTAAGCCAACTAGTGTCTCTATTGACGACTTTATAAATGCCTCTTTTGAGAGCTGCCTATTTATATACTTTGCCCACTTATCTGTTGAGAGAATGGTTCTTATTCTTATATATTTGTATTAATTCTCTTTATGTCTTGGATATAGATATTTTTAAAATCACAGACATTATTTGTTTCACGTATCTTACCCTATCAGCCATTTTTTCTTATTCTAGTTGCATTGATTTTGTTCATAGTATTTTTTGCTGTCTGTTCTTTCTTTTATGATCACCTCTGTTCTTTGTTCAGTTAAGAATTCTTGCCCTAATAGTACTAGGCATTTTCTTTCATTTTTCTCTAATTTTAAGAAAGAATTTAACCTTCTCTATTAAGGTCACATACTTATTTGCGGCTTACCATGGGATATTATATAAAATGTTGGTCTAATCTCTTATTTCTGCCACACTGCTTTCTAGTTTTTCTATTATTTCTTGCTTAATATAGTCCTTACATAAGTAGTTTGTGTCTTTGCCGACTGCCTCACATTATAGAGGGGGAAAATAAGTCTCAGAAAGGTTACATGAAATCATAAATGGGAAAACTTTTTGTAAGCTGTAGAGTCATTATAGATGTGTTATTATTTATCTACTTCAGTATCAGTTTCCAGCCCTGTAAATGAAGGAGTCAGATCATATGATCTCTAAAGTCTCTTCCAGTTCTAAATCTGTGGTCTCCTATACTGATTGTGCTCTGGCTTCTCCAAAGCCAAGAAGGCTGCATTTCCCCCTCAGGGTTTTAGTGTACAATCTAAGGAGCTTAGGCTGGGGAGAAATCTTTTCATTCTGTAGCCATTGGCTTAGGCTCCCACCTTCTATTTTTTCCCTCTCCCCACTGTTAGGTGCCAATAAGTAGCATGCCAGTTCTATTTAATCACTTAACGTCTCTCAGTTTTTACAAAGGGATATTTACTTCAGAGATGTAACAACAACAAAGTATGACTGTTTTCTCCCAGCACTCGAGGTTACCCCACCTCATTCTCTGGTGAGAATAGGTTCATTCATAGCACAATTTCTGCAAAATATTGGTCCCACCAAGTTCATGCCTAGATGCACCCTGATTTCCATCTTAGGTCAGAGTCCCATTGATCTGGGCCCTGAATGTTAGTCCTGAAGGCTGTTTCTTGCTCTTCTGGGTGCTGATGATATAAACTCAGACCCTAGGATTCAAGTATGCACTTGGCTCCATCTTTCCCTCAGAAAAGGAAGAGAACAAAAGTAGATTCCAAGGGGTAAGGTTTTTCACAGGGCTACATGGCCCCAGAAGGGAAAAGAACTCAGGCCCCCATTAAAAGCACTGTCTTTCATTGGGTTCCTTGAACAAAGGGACCTGACCAAAGGTGACTCAGTCTTTTTGAAGACATTTCCAGCTCCAGCTCCATAACCAATTGAAAAAGGTACCTCCATACAACACAATTTGCAGACTGGAAACCATGTTTATGTATGCTCTAGTTTTGCCAAGGTCCTTCCCTCCCACATCATCATGACTGTTCCAGAATTGTGATCCCCCAGTCTATCCAAAAGGACAATCCAAAAAGATAAGATCCCACCCTGGGCACTCTGCATGAAAGTGCAGAGTGTTAGAACTTGTTATTATTTTCCCCCATTGATGATTATTAAAACCCCTCCTTCTGTAACTATAAAATGGAGAGTGACTGTGGTCTAAGAATTCATCACCCGATCCCAGCCACAATCTGTCACCAGTCCACCAACAAAAGCCTTTTCTAGCTCATTATTTATTGTTATTATTTTTCCACGAGAGGTTGCCATAGATCCTGGGTGCCATAGATCTTGGGAATTGGGAGTTTAGAGGTCAAGAATTAGGTGGGTATGCCCCCTCTCACCTTAGAGTTCTGTGTTTTGGAGAATCTGAGGCAATAGGAAAGGGGAAAGGACTAGGGTGTCAGTGGTGCGCTGTTAATAGGACTTTAGCTCTACAAGGGAAGGAGAGTTAAAGATTCGGACTGAGGGGAGCTGTCCCCAGTGGAGTCAGTGCTGGCTAAGGGTTAGTGGAGGGGACTGATGGGTGCCTGAGGCTGGTGCTGAAGTTGGATTGATAACCTTCTTTTAAGGCAGGGGCGGAACTGGTAAGCAGTGTTTATCTGCCTTAGTCTGGGCTAATGGCCTGGGGGCAGATAAGGTTTAAAGCCCCACTCTGTGTGTGTGTGTGTGTGTGTGTGTGTGTGTGTGTGTGTGTGTGTTGGGGCTTGTGGTGGGAAGATGTCAGGGTAGATATCTAGGAGTGGAAGAAGTAATGGGTATGGGAGTCTCTTTAAGGCTGGGGGTTTTTAGGGAAGAGGAGTGTAGTGCAGAACTGTGGTGAAAATATTGATTGGAATTGAGAGACAGGAGCTGAGGGCTGGAAGGGAGAAGTAAGAGTGAAGCTGTGGAGTGTATGTCAAGGGAAGAGGGCTAGGGGCATCGCAGCACAAAGGGTGGGGGTTGGTGGAAAAAGAGTAAGGGAACTGAGTTCTAGGGGGAAGAGGACTGGAAGGAGGGATGAGTCAAGGGGCTCAGACTTGGTCAGCACCAGGGCAAATAGAAACACTGTATGTGGTATTTCCCTTTGTTAGTTCCCACAGGGGCCAAAGAGCCCCCAGCCCCAGTAATAAGGAAAATGAGCTCTTTGAGGGCTGGTGGAAGTGGTTTATTCTGGCCCAGTGAGTGCCCTTCCTAATCACTCACTAATTATTTTTTTTTTATTTGATAGGATGTATTGAAAAAGAGGAGTATAATTTAGGCTTGGAATTAGGAGGAGCCCTTCAACCTGGGCTGGAATCCTACTTCTGACACCTACTAGCTGTGTCACTTGCAAATCACTTCTGCTCTCTCAATTCCAGTTTTCTCTTCTGTTAAGTGGGGAAAGTAATAGTTTTTCCACCTACTTCTCGGGATTGTTGAGAGACAAAGGGCTTTGTAAACCTGAAGGCTATTTAGAATTGAGAGCTGTGAGGATGGTGGAAATGATGATACCCAGGGAAGCAAGGTGGTGGTGGCTGTCAGGAAGGAAACCGAGTCACACAAAACCAGCAAAAGACAATTAATCATCTCTTTATTATGTAACTATATACTCTGTTAAGAACTCAGAGGAGGGAAGTGTCTCAGAAGTTTGGGAGGGAGGAAAGAGGGAGGATATTCAAGAAGGTTTCCTGGAGGAGGATGGACTCCAGCTGGGTTTTGGAGGATGGACAGGATTTGCATTAGCTGAGCAGAGGGAGGAGGGCAGGGAAGGCGTAATGGGAGCCATGGCTAGAAAGTAAGGATGAGCCTGGCACCTGCCTGGGTGGTAGAAAGGGGAGCAGAACTAGATGGAAGTCTAGTGAGGGTGTGAAAGAGAAAATGTTGTAGAAGGCAAGGCAGGTAAAGAGCCTTGAATACCAGGCAGAGGAGTTTTACTGGTGTTGTGTGAGAAAAGAGAAAATTGAGGGGGAGGAGGAAGGAATGTCAAAGCAGTTGAATTCTCTCTATTTATGCACATAATCAAACATGCATAGGGATGATATGACAAAGAAGAGGTCAGTCAGTCAATAAACATTTATTAAGTGCCTACTCCATACAAGGCACTGTGCTAAGCTCTGGGGATATAAAAAGAGGCAAAAGACAGTCCCTGCCCTCAAGGAGCTTACAATCTAATGGGGAAGACAAAAAGTAAATATGTGAGAACAAGCTATAGACAGGATAAATAGGAATTACTAAGATAGGGAAGACTCTAGAATTAAGAGAAGTTGGGAAAGACTTCCTGTAGAAGATGGAATTTTAGTTGGAACTTAAAGGAAGCCAGGAGGTAGAGATGAGGAGAGAGAGCATTCCAGGCATGGAGGAAGAACACTAGAATTCACTGGAATTAATTCATTACCTCTCACCTTGTCAGTAAGGCCTGGGTTCTAATCAAGTCTCTGACATTAACCTTGAGTAAGTCATTGTGTCTGAGTTTTCTTTTCTATAAAATAAGGGGTTTGGATTAAAGAAAATTTAAAAATTAGTAAGCACTAATTAAGTACCTACTATGTTTCAGATTAGGGCAGCTAGATGGAGAAGTGGATAGAGTGCCAAGCCTGGAGTCTGGAAGACTTATCTTCCTGAGTTCAATTCTGGCCTCAGACACTTCCTAGCTATATGACCATGAGTAAGTCACTTAACCCTTTTGGCCTCAGTTTCCTCATCTGTAAAATGAGCTAGAGAAGGAAATGGAAAACCACATCTGTATCTTTGCCAAGAAAACTACAAAAAGGGTTATGAAGAGTCAGACCTAACTGAAAATGACTGAACAACACCACATACCAAGTTCTATGCTAGGCACTGGGGATACACAGACAAAAATTCAATATTCCCTCCCTTTAGGGCTTTACTGGGGGGTGGGGTGGAGATTATATATATATATATAAACAGGTACAAAATATATACCAAGTCAATAAAAGATAATAAGAGGCAGAGAGGCAATAGCAATGGGTGAGGGGATGAGGTTAAGGAGTAGGGGGAGGAGGGAACTAGACCTCATGCAAGAAGTGATATCCAGTCTGACTTTGAAGGAAGCTGGGGATTCTAAGAGGTGGAGGTAAAGAGGAAGTGCATTCCAGGCATGAGCAATCATTCCTATGAAGACACAGAGAAAGGAGGTGGAAGGAGTAGTGGGAGGGCTTGCATGGACAACAGAGTTTTTGAAGGGGAATAATGTTTTAAAAAAATCTAAAGGGGTGGAACCAGGGTTGTTAGATTCTTAAATACTAAATGGAGGAATTTTATTTTATGCTAGAAGCAATAGAGGGGCACTAGAAGTTCTTGAACAGAAGAGAAACACTGGTAGATCTCTGCTTTAGGCATATCCTTGTGGATTGGAGAGGAGAGAGACCATGAAGCACTGAGACCAAATAGGAGACAACTGTAATAATCCAGTTAAAAGGAGACAACAGGCTGGCTAGGGTTGGGGGGTGGTTGGCCGACTAGTGAGAAGTTTATAGATGAGAGAATTTAAGGAGGGTACCAAAGTTCCTTCTAATAGATTGAGTCCATAAACACATATGTATTTTCAGTCATGTACATTCACACAACTATACAAAATCACACTCAAACACGCATACCCACAGAAGTTCTTTAGAATAAAGTTGAACACAATTTTGATGGGGCTTGACATAGGAAGACCCTGTGGCCTCTAGGACTTGCCTCTATTTCTCTTCCCCTCTCTCTGCACTGGCTTTCATTCTATTTCAAGAGTCCCTCTCTCCCTCCAGGTCTAGGGACCAATGGACAATATCCAAGTCTGCTTGGCTTGTATTTCAGAAATCCCACTTGCCCTTTGGGACGTGGTACCTCTCTCTCCAAACTTTATACTTCCCCAGCAGTCTCTCACATGCATTCCTCCCAAAATCTTCCAAACCAGAGGTGGGGAACACTCTGAGGCCACATTTGACTTTCTAGGTCCTAGGGTGCGACCTTTTGACTGAGTCCAAGTTTTACAGAACAAGTCCTTTTATTAAGGGTATTTGTTCTGCAAAGTTTGAATTTTGTCAAAGGGCTGTACTTGGGGAACCTAGAGGGCCACATGTGGCCTTGTGGTTCCCTACTCCTGCCTTAAACCTCCTGACTTAATTTAATCACTTGATTTGTCATTAACTGGTTTGGGGAAGAGATGTCAATGGGCTCCAACACGGTTGAAATAGGAGGAGGGAAAAGGGGGCCTTTCATCTGCAACCCATATTGCCACTGGGCCTCAGATAGCAGAGAAACCTGTACTAACCTGCCCTCTTGCTGAGCCTAGAATAGCCCTGCTTTAACTATTAATGCAAAATCACTTTCCCTACCCTCCTCATCAGAGAAAAGAGTTAGAGGGTAGTGAACAGGCTCTGAGATTCCACTAGAGAAGTTGGTCATTGGTCATGGTCACGGTCTTTGTCATCATCTTCATCAATAGACAATGTTTTCACTGTAATTATTCATCATGAGAATGGAGGTAAAAAGGAAGATTTAGTCCTCACAACAGTCTAAGCAGTTAGGCAATATAAATATTTTTTTAAATCTCCATTGAATCAGTGAGGAAATTGAGGCTGAGAGAAGGGAAAAGACTCAGAAAATTTGGGAATTGGAAAGGGACCCTAGAGGTCAAATAGTCCAATCCCCTGCCTAGTCTACAACATCCCCCAGTAAGTGGTTTTGTTTTGTTTTGTTTTGTTTTTGGAGAAGGGAGAGCAGGGCAATTGGGGTTAAGTGACTTGCCCAAGGTCACACAGCTAGTAAGTGTTAAGTGTCTGAGGTCAAATTTGAACTCAGGTCCTCCTGACTCCAGGGCCGGTGCTCTGTTCGTTGCACTACCTACCACCCCCAGTAAGTGATTTTCTAGCCTCTTCTTAAAGAGGCTAGAAAAGGGACTCACTGTCTTAAAAGGAAACCCTTTCAGTTTTTGGACAGCTCCAACTGCAGCAGCGAGTAGAGTGCAGGATCTGAAGTCAGCAAGACTCATCTTCCTGAGTTCAAATATGGCCTCAGACAATGACTAGCTGTGTGACCCTGGACAAGTCACTTAACCCTGTTTGCCTCAGTTCTTCATGTGGAAAATGAGCTGGAGAAGAAATGGCGAACCACTCTAGTGTCTTTGCCAAGAAAACTGCAAAAAGAGTCATGAAGAGTCAGACTCGACTGAAATGATTAACAACAATCATAATCACTGGTGTTTTTTCCTAAAACAGAGTCCAAGTCTGTTTCTCTTGGAGTCCCATCCATTGATTCTTGTTCTGACTTCTGAAGCAAAAAGGAAAAAAACCTGATCCCTCTTCTATAAGGTAGGGATGATGCCCTTATTCCTAAATCTTCTCTTCTCTAAGCCAAATGTCCTCAGTCCCTTTAACTGATAGGCCCATAACATGTCTTTGAATCACCTCCTTATTTCCTGGTCATCCTCTTTTGACATGCTCCAGTCTGTGCATGCCCATGCAAATTGTGTCCACAAAAATGGGCAAAGTATTCCAGATATGATCTGACCAGGTCAGAGGGAAGATGCTGATGGAAAATAATTACCATAATAATAACTGGTAACATTTACTTGGTGTTTTACAGTTTATAAAGTGCTTTCTTTCAAAACAGCACTGGGAGGCAGACAGAGTACAGTAGGCTGATAGATTGCATCTCTCCAGTCACTATGCATCTATCAATCTTGTATGGGCATAGTTATTTGCATGTTGTTTCTCCCATTAGACTGAGCTCCTTGAAAAAATGGGCTTACATCTGCTTTTTCTTTGTACTGCTAGCATTTAGTACAGTGCTTAAAACACAGTAGGCACTTAATAAATGCTTTCTGACATTACTTTTTGAACTGCCCTTTTATACTGTTGACTCACGTGCTCTCTAAACCCCTTCCTCCAGGTGCATTTTTCACATAAACTACTTCTTTGAAATAACAACTTTGTCCTATTATGCGATTTATTTTTGAATATTAATATGGAGACATTTACTTTTTTGCTTTTTACATTTGTCCACATTAAGTTTCATTTTTTTCAGATTTGACCCATCATAGCCTAAGATTGTGATTTTATTTTCTATCATGAAATCTCTCTCTTCTAGTTTCCTGTCATCTTAAAGCTGATAAGATACTGTCTCCATGTCATTGATAAGAATGTTGAACCGAGTTAGGTCAAGGGCAGTACCCTTTGGTTGATTATGGAGCTTCCTCCAGATTGATATTAAGCCATCATGTGACACATTTTAGGTTTAGATATCCAGTGGGTTTTGAATCCAGCACTCTCTTTTGTCCAGAAGTATATTGTGAGACTTTGAAAAAAATGTTTGGCAGAAATCAGATACCCAGTGAATGTAGCATCTCTCTAATCTTTCAGTCAGTTCTACCATCTAGCTAGGAAGGAGCAGAAATGGGATTAGAACTTAGACCTAGAGCCTAGGTTCTGCCTCATGGGCTCGTCCCACTAAAGGGTGCTGTGTCAGGGAGTGTAGAGATTAGAGGAGGACTTGAGGCTACCTGGGGGTAAAGAGGACTTGGGAGGTATAGGATTTAGAACTGAAAAAGCATGGTATAGAGGAATAAGTCTTGGTTTGGGGCTCTAAGGACCTGGGTTTGAATGTGAGTTTTTTCACCTGTGTGATTTTGGACAAGGAACTTAACCTCTCTGAGCCCAAGCTTCCTTCTCTGTAAAATGGGGCAGGTAGACCAGATGACCTCAAAAATCCTTTTGAGTTCCAAATCTATCATCCAATGATCTTTCAGCATCACATAGTCTAAGCCCTTTATCTAGTGATGAGGGAACTGAGGCACAGATTGGCAGAAGTGACTTGTCCAAGGTCGTACAAATACTATCAGAGGGACCGAGGCTCAGGCCCTCTGAATCCCAATCTAGCCCCTTTCCCATCATTCCATAGCATAGAGGACCTCTCTAGGAGGACTGGATACATGGAAGAGAGTAGTACATAAGACTAGAGTGGAGAGCCATGGGCAGGCTCTGAATTTGGGAGGGTGAGGCTGAGTCCTTAGCAGGCCTTTACTAAGCAGGACCCTCAGCTGGTGTTTGGTGGTCCCCGTGGGCAGCTCTCAGAGGGCCTGGAAAGGAGGGCTGGGCTTGGCCCCTGCCTGCCTCATATTCTCTTGTCCCCACAAGAGCAGACAATGAAAGCATGGCTTCAATGGACTTCTTAGAACCCAGACTAAACCTCATCAAATCCCATCCTGGCCTAAGCCAGGGCTGGCACAAAAGCTGGGGGCTGAGGAGGGCGGGGGGCCAGGAGGCCCTTTCTACACAGATAACAAGTTTTCACAAGACTGTTTATCCGCACAATTTGGATGGACGTTTAGTGCTTCTAATCCCAATAAGCGTGAAACAGCTCTCCCTCCCAGGGAAGCAGGTGCATTGTCTCAGCCCTGCGGGCTGGGCAGCAGTCCCTTTGCCAATGGCATTCTCCGGCCTGCCTGGGGGGCTCGGCCTGGCAGGCTGGGCCAGCTGCTGTCTGAATGCCTGGGCCTTTCCCAAAGTCCCCCCAACCCACCACACACTGGTTTTGTCTCCTCCCTCCTCGGTCCCCTCCCCACTTAGCTCCTGCTCAAAGAGGCAGCAAAATGGTACAAGGGTTAAGGCCATTGAGCCAAATGCCCAACAAAAGGCAGGCAAAGGGGGGAAGCCCCCCTAATCCATAGGTGGGGGGAGGGGCGATTAGCGTCAGGTCTTTGGGGCCAGGGGGTAAAGGGAGAATTCTGTAAGAGCAGAAGCGGGGTCCCAGAGGGTCTTCTCCATGTGGGAGAGTGGATGCATAAGGGGGGGTGTACTCTGTGTGTGTGTGTGTGTCTGTCTGTCTGTCTGTCTGTCTCCAAGTATGTTTGTGGGCATATGAGGATATATATAGATATGTGTATGTGTATCCATGGATATATGAGGATTTCATATGTGTATATGGTCACATAATGTGACTATGAGGATATATATGGATATGATATTGTGTCTGAAGGTGTGAGGAGGCTCTTTCTACTCCTACTCTGATGAAAGGAGCTGGGGCTGGCTCTGGGACACCTTGGCCATAGAGGAAGCATGGAATGGTGGGACAAGTCCTGGCCTTAGAGTCAGGAGGGACTGGGTTCAGATCCCAGTTTTTCCACTTACTAACCATATGACCTTGGGCAATCACATCATGTTTCTCCGCTTTGGTTTCTTCATCTATAGAATGAGAGAGCTGGATCGTGGAGCCTCTAAGATTCCTTCTAGATCAGATCTATGATCCTATGGCCCTCAGAACCAGCACTGGGGAGACTGGGACTGAGGGGAAAATGGGTCAGGAACATTCAGGACAGGGTCTCTAGACCAGTGGTTCTCAACCTTCCTAATGCCACGACCCTTTAATACAGTTCCTCATGTTGTGGTGACCCCCCCAACCATAATATTATTTCTGTTGCTACCTCATAACTGTAATTTTGCTACTGTTATGAATCGTAATGTAAATATCTGATATGCAGGATGTATGTTCATTGTTACAAACTGAACATAACCCACAGGTTAAGAACCGCTGCTCTAGACTCTCCAGTCCTTCTTGACTCTTTAACCTTTCTGTCTTCTCCAGTCCTTTCTGCCCCTCTGTCCTCTCTACTCCTTTTGCTCAGTTGGCCCTGGAGAGAGGGATTTCCCCATGCCATCCTCTGGGGACCAGGAATGCCATTTGGAACCAGTCTGGTGGTAGCCCCCTGGTGCTCTAGAAAGGGGCAGGTAGACTGGACAACCCCTAAAACCCTTTGGAGCACTAAATCTGTGATCCTAAGATCTCTGCAGATCATTCAGTTGAATCCTCTAATTTACAGATGAAGAAACTGAGGGCCAGGTAGTAAAAGTACCTTGTCTTCCCATATCTTCGACTTTGAGACCTGATGTCCACATTCCTTGACATGGAGTCTGTGACTTGGGGCTTGAATCTGGAGGAATGATGACCTGGTCTACCTAGCATGTCACACACACACACAAACTGTGACACACAAAGGCACTCAAACTCTTACATGCCATTACACAGATCATCATACAGCTTAAAAATCACATATGTTTAGCTACATCTAGTTACATGAGTTTGTATGTACATGTACATATAGACACAACAATACATTCTCAAAGACACACACATTAAGGCATGTCCATGTAAACACTCGCATGCATACACACAATCATACTGAATTGTTCATTTTTTCAGTCATATGCACTCAAATGCACACACATCCACATTTTAAAATTCACAAACATCCTTGGGTCTATATATACAAAGTTACATACTCTGAGTCACAGTCAATGTTTGCACACGTAGTTACACATAATTCATAGTCACACAGGATACATACACAGACATACCTTCATACAAAGTATCACATTCTCACAGTCACCCTCAGGCAGACATACTCACGTACAGTGGCGTAGATGTGCTGTTTTACCAAAAAATCACATGGAGAATCATGGGTAAGTCAGGAGAGATCCCTAATGTCCATCTAAGATTTGCTCCTGTGTTGAAAGGGACATAACAGTAGTGTTTATATGGGGCTTTTACATTTCCAGAGCACTTTCTATGTGTCATTTCAGTTGATCTTTACAACAACCCTGGAGATAAGTGCTCTTATTATCCCCATTTCACAGAAGAGGAAAATGAGATAAATGACTCGTGTCCAGTGTCACACAGCTATCCTCTGCCACGTCTAGCTGTTTCCTAATTCCTCTTTTACACAGTTTCTGTTCCTGACCTCCTGGGTTGTTCTTAGGACTCTGAGTCAGCCCTTAGCCACCTTCTCTGGGCTTCTCTTAGCTCTCAGCTCTATACTAGAGGAAAGCCCCCTAATTCAGAAACTTCAGAAGGCACTGGGTGTGTTGTATGATTGTACAGGTACAAAAGGAGACATATACTGTATGGTTTAACTCCTGGGATGAGAAGAGTTTGAGGAGCAAATAGGATCGGAAAGGCTCCAGGATGGTCCAGAAACAACTCCCCACTCTTTTTGCCTAGAGACACTCAGATTTGATGGAGATGTAGGTAGAAATCACCATACTGTGCCTCCTGGGGCTGGCACACAGCCCATCAGAAGCCATCTGGGAGCCCACCTGGCCCTGGCAGTCTGCCTACCCAGATTCCTCCAGTGGAAAGGTCCCCTCCTCCCCACATATGTAGCTCCAGGGTCTCTCTGCCCCCAACCCAAGGTCATCTCATGCCCAGGAGTCCTGGCATTGACTCCCAGGCCCTGCAGAAGATCATGTCCATATGGTTAATATATATGCCCATAGTATATTTGGGCACCTAAGGGCCAGAAGGATGGATCCTGGGGCAACCAAAGAGACTGTGGGTGCCCCTTCAACTTGTAATACACTCCCTTCCAGCAAGGGAATCTTCCTCTCCTAGTGCTAAAATCTGAAGGATAGGGATGAGGAAAGTGGGGTTAGTTAGTATTTTCTTTGCAATGTTAGTTTTGGGGAGTGAAGAATTCTACTTATATTTTTGGTGGCCAAAAACAACCCCTCTGGATCCTGAAAATGAATGACTCATCCACCTGTCATGCTATGGTTATATATATTTTGGGGAGAAGGTAAGTTTGTCTCACTGGCAAACATGAGAGAATCTCTTAAGGGCCTTTCCTGATTAAGGAATCTCTGATTCATCCTTCCCTGGCTATCTCTTTATGTGAAGTGTGGTGTTTTAGAAATTTTATTTGTTTTTCAGTGAACAAAATTCAATTTTCCCCCTTCTTCTTGCTTCCTCTACCAGTGGAAAAAGAAAAAGAAAAACCTTGTGACAAATTTGTGTACTGTGGGGTTGGGGCACATCAATACTACCTAAGAGGGTAGGCCAACACAACGTCCATGTGTGTTCCAGTCCTTTAGTCTCCTCAATCAGTCCCTTAATGTCATCTGCATGAGTAATGCTATCTTATGTGATCTTAATATGCCCCAGAATCCCCATTACATATGGGTGGTTAAGCAAAACAAACTATCCAAAAAATGTCTCATTCTGTACCCTTAGTCCTTCACCTGTCCTTCATATAAGTAACATGCTTCATCATCATCCCCCTGGAGCCGTGGTCGGTCATTGCATTAATTAGAGTCCTTAAATCTTTCCAAATTATTAGTCTTTATAATGTTGTTATTTCTAAGCTTAACTCAGTGCCTGGCACATGGTAGGGGCTTAATAAATGTTTATTGGCAGACTTACTGACTTATTGTATCAATTATTCTTCTTGTTTTCTCTCTTCTCTGTCCATTAGTTCTCCTCAGGTCTCACTGAAGCTTTTTCTTCATTTCTTACGGCATCATACAGTTATCCCTTCCACATCGCCAGGGTTAAGGGTGAGGAACCCTCCTCCTGCTCCCCACATCTAGAAAATCCGCATGAAAGTTTTTAATCCTCCATATCAGAGAAGAGATCTGACTTTTTCTTTTTCTTTTATGGGGTGTTTACAAGTGCCTTATTTTAAAATTTGGGCTAAGTATTCGGTCATAAGCTCTATGTTGTCTGTTGGCTTTTGTGTGTTGTCTATGACTTCCACGAAACTCCCCCCAAATTCCCATTTAATTGCTTATGCCAACTTGCCATATATTGGAACCCTAATGAGAAAAGCTGTGATGTGGAAGGATAACAGTAGTATTCCTTTACCTTCATATACCAGAATTTGTTTAGCCTTTCCCCAATTGCCCGGCACCCTCTCAATTTCTAGGTTTTTGCTATTAGGAAAAGAACTGTTCTACATTTTGCTTGGTTCACCTGGGTCCTTTCCCTCTTTCTTTGATCTCTTTGGTGTCATTAACTCTGGGCACAGTTCCAAATTGCTTTCCAGAATAGCTGTACCAATCCACAGTTCTACCTATATAGTGCCTTAGTAGGCCTATTTTCCTGTAATCTTTCCAACATTTGTCATTTTCCTTTTTTGTCAACTTTACTAACCTGATGAGTGTAAAAGTGCAATCTCAGAGTTGCTTTAATTTGCATTTCTTAAATGATTAGTGATTTGGAGCATTTTTTCATCTGGCTGTTAATAGCTTGGACTCTTTCCTTAGAAAACTGTCTCTTCATAACTTTTGACAATTTAGCAACAAGGAAATAGCTCATACATTTGAATCAGTTCTTTACATATATTGAAAATAAGACCATTATGTAAAGTTCTTTCTTAAAATTGCTTTAGGCACAGTTCCTGTCCCTAGGCTCTCTTTTGAGTGTTCTTCCATAAACTGGTTTAATTCCTGCACTCCACTTACCATCACCTTCCCCAAGTTTCATAGTTCCCAAGTTTATCAGCTCCTTTGGCTAAGAAAGCCCTTGGCCCACACTGGGAGCTACTGGAGTCAGGGGAAGCTGGTGGACTGGGGCCAGAATAACTCAGGACTCAAGTGATTTGAGCCTGACCCCTTGAACATCCCAGAATCCCCCCTTCCTTCACTCACAAGGTTATGTGCTACTGAAGTGATGTGATTTCATACTCCCCTTCTTTTAGAAACTGTATAAGTGTGTGTTTAGGAGAGATTATGCCTATAGACCTGTAGATGTGGATGCATCTGTAAAACCTGGTGAAAGTGTGGGTGACGATACATATGTGAATGAATGTATATTTATGTATTCCTATGAATGTATATGCATGAAAATAGGAGTTTTTGTATACATCTGATGGTGTTAGCATATTTGACAATGTATACCTGAGTTTATGAGCTTTCATAATTGAGATGGAACATGTGTGTGAATGTGTTCATATATGTGTTTGTGTGTTCAAGTCAATATCAATGGAAGGGGAGATAGGAGGGGCAGGCTGCTCGGAGTCCTGTTTGTCCCCTGTGGAGTTTGCTCCAAGTGACCTGGGCAGCTTCTAATCCTCCCTAATCGATAGCTGCAGCCCCCGCCTGAGGCCATGGGGATAGAGAATCACCCCCCCTTCAGATTATCCCCTTTGGTTACAGAGGAGCCAGAAGGGGGGAAGCTGTCACCCTAATCTCATTGCTAAGGGGGCCTTCAAAGCTTATTCACCGTGGCTTCAGCCTGGGGGGAAAAAGAGGCCTGGGAAGGGGGGTGAAGGCGCAGAGTGCTTACTTTCAAAGCTGGAGGAGCTGGGATTGTCCCAACTAGTTCCCCCTGGTTTATGGTTCCTGAATATGTGCGTCTCAGTGTGTGTGTCTGTATATTTGTATTAGTAATCCATGAGTCTCTGTGAGTATACATGTGTATATGTATGTGAGGGTATGTACATTTGCATATGTGAATGTATTTATACATATGTCTATTGGGGTTTGGGGGAGGTAAGGGTGAGATTCGGGGAAATTAAATTGAAATCCGAGAAGCTCATATGGTATAATGGAAAGAGCCCTGGAGCTGGATTTGAATTCTGGCTCTACTACTTAGTAATTTTGTCATTGGATGAGTCACTTTCTCTTTCTGGGCCTCAGCTACATTCTTTGATCCTAAATAAAGTCTAATGTAATCTCAGCTTGGCATTCAAGGCCTTCTAGGATACGACCCCTCCCTCTCTGTCTGCTTTGATCTCTCTTGTTCCCTCTTGCTAAAGGCACTGATGACCCAACAACTCTTGTCTTTTGACAGCTGCTGAAGGAGACTTGTGTGAAGGATGACGGGCCAAACAGCCAGGGAGGGGCCTTCTGTCCTCAGTAGATTATAAGAGCTAGAAAGGTTCTACCCTTCCTCTATTTAGGAGGTTCCTTTGGGAGTCTGCCAACTCTCTCTTGGGCTTCCAGAAAAGAGTGAGGTGATTTCTCCTTCTCCTCTCCCCCCTCCAGTCGCAGGGGCAACCACAAGCATGGAGCAATAAGGATTTTTGTGTCTATTTAGAAAAGTCTCAAATCCCTGATTGCCTCTTCTGTCTTCTGTTTCTTTCCCTGAGCACATGTACTAAAGGACCATGGCTGGTGGACTAGAAAATCTGGACCTTGTTAATTACTTACAGCAGCTCCAAGGAGAATGTGAAATATCTAATCAATAGTACCTCAAAGTTGTTCTTAACTCCTCAGAGAATATGTTAGGTATGATGCACTATTGCTTTATGTTTTAAGTGTTTGCTAATTTGCATTTATAAGCTTTAGCATTTTTTCCCATTATGGAAGAAATAAATAGCTACCCTATATCTAATATTTATTTTGAGTCAGCTCCTTTCCTTAAACTGATGAATTCCTTCTTGGGACCCTGGTGCCAAGACTGGACTAGTCAAGCTTTATTTCCTTAAGCACCATGCTTCTGACTCTCCAAACTTCACTACCGTGACGTAGTTGCCCATTCATCCTGGAATTACCATCAATACCTGAGGCCTTCTTACTCTGGATATTCCTCTGTCACATTGAGTACCTTTTCTAGAAGGCACCCTGTTGATTCTCTTTATGAGGAGATCCTATACATAGCTAAGCTTTGTTTTAGAGATTTTTGCCAAAGTTCTACTCCAACTTTGGGCCATAATGAGCCTGAGAGCATGCAAAAGCCTGCCTTTTTTTTTTTATTTGAACATATATTGAATATATTCAAACATGTATCAAATACTCAATTATAAAAGACATTGTTCTTTCATCAGATTAAAGAAACTAACATTTAATCAGTCTTCAGACAATTAAAAACCAAACTTTAGTTAAAAATACAAACAAAAAAGAAATACAAGATTTTTTTTCTTCTTAAAATTAGGGTCTGCCTAGTACCTACAGCGTATCCTGTATGTGTTACTCTTCTTGTGTATCAGTCATGCTAGTATCACTTTGAGGTTAGAGAGATTCACCATCAATTTTGCTGTAGTATAATTCTTTTTTTCCTTTTTTTTTTTTTTTTGGCCACTACTGGTTTCAAAGATGCAGTGCCAAAGGAGTTTAGATATGCTTTGGTGGAGGGAGTGTTCACATTTTTGTAAATCAGGGATTCTTGCAATAGTAAAGGATAGATGTTTACCTTCAGTATATGTGTAGGTCATTCTCATAAATATTTTAAAGATGAGAATGTGGGCATATGAGTTGGTAGCTAATAATAGTTTTATGACCCTTTTTTGGACATAATGTTTATAATATCTTTAGAATTATGAAAATCCAAGTTTTAATTAGTGTGTCTATTTGGGTAAACAAGCCTGTAAAATAAACTTGTCATTTTGCCTGACTCCTTTTTCTCTGGGGTCAAATTGGCCCCAGCCTCTATGTGAGCGCAGAGTAGGAGTCCCTTAGACGAAGGGGACTCTTCTGTAAAATGCCAGGTTTGAACTAGATGACTTCTGAGATTCCTTCCAATTCTGAAGTTTTATCCCATTTGGATTTTGCTCCAGAGTAACAGGAAACACTTCTTGATGAATGTTTCCCGTCTTAAATTTCATTTGATATTGATATTCAGAGGACCATTGAACAAAATTAGTGTATCTGTGGTTGCATCTTGTCTCCATCTTGTATGATCTGAACACATACATAAGAATCTTTGCTGCAGAAGGACCTTTAAGGCTGCATTTTTAATCTGCCAGTGGAATGTACTGTTTGTAATCATTTTTGTGATCACTTCTTGGCTGTGTATTTAGTTTTCCAGACTTTACCACAATGACTCAGCTGCCTTCTCAACCTGGAACTTCCCTCAGCACCTGGAGCCTTCTCAACCTGGAACATTCCTTTACTGTGCCAGCCCTCTTCTTTGCAATGAGCTCCTTCTGTGGGCCTCTATTTTGATGACAAGCCCAGACTGGCCACACTTCATTTCCCTCCTTGCTGTGCTTCTGACTCTTCAGACTTGGCTAACATGACTCAGCTGCCTGGAACTTCCCTCAACACCTGGGGCCTTCTCACTCTGGATATTCCTTCACCAAGACAGCCCCCTTCTCTCATGGTGAACTCCTGGGGCAACCATTTTGACAATGGGCCCTAACTGACTCCTTCCTTGTTGTACCTTTTATATGTTGTCTTCCCCCACCAGAATATAAG
>CM053596.1:63372037-63387987 GCA_028646575.1 Pseudocheirus occidentalis
GGAAGGGGAGGGGAGGGGAGGGGAGGGAAGGGAAGGGGAGGGGAGGGAAGGGAAGGGAAGGGAAGGGAAGCCTTTTTTGGGTCCTTTATTTGTTAGTGCCAGTTCCCTCCTAAACTCCTCATGATATATTTGTCTTTTTTATATGTTTTATCATGCCAAAAGAATATTAATAACTTAAAGATGGGAACTGTTATTTGTTGTTCTTATTTTGTCTTTCTATCTCCAGGGACTATCACTGCTCGGAATGTAGTAAGGAAAATGGAAGGGAAAAGGTATTTATATGGCACCTATTATGTGCTAGGCACTGTGCTAAGTGCTTTACAAAAATTTTCACATTTGATCAAATTTGCTACTAGTGCTTAATAAATGCTTTGCTGCATTGTGTTGTATACTGTTGTGTTATATTGCATTGTATTGTATACATTGTATCTTTTCCAGTTCAAAGAATATTCTCTTTGGCAGAGAAAACAGAGGTAAAAAATAAGAATTAAGCAACTTTCCTTTCCTTCTAAGGTCAGTAATTGTCCCATCCACCCAGAACAGCAGCCCCATTCATTTTTTGATCCTCTTATTTTCCAAACAGGTATTGGAATCAAACCAGTTTCCAGGGAACTCCTGGAAGGGGAAAGTCCTTTATCAGTGCAGGTGGGCATCTTCCTTGTAATTTATATTCATAGGGATATTTACTGAGCAACTTTCTAAGATTGCTGGGAAATGACTGCTTATGGAATCAGAGGTAGGACCCAAACCCAGGTCATCCTGGTTCTAAGGGCTACTCTCTACTACTATGCCATACTGTTTCTTGTCTTTTTTTTTCTTGAATATGACCTTTAAAAGTGCTATTCTTGTTGTCTTTAGATTTCTTACCAATTTCAGCTCATTCTGAGCTTTAGCACCATTGATGCTATTATTACAGGAATCTACCATAATTTTGCAGTACATTAACTTCCCTTGCTTCCATCCCCTGTACACATTTTGTTTTAAATTTTTATTGATATTGTTTGTTTTTATACCATAGTCATTTCCAGATATGCCCATCCTCTAAATAAAATTTGGTAAAATATCACTTCTGTTGCTGCCTCTAGCACAATTGCTAGCTGGGTACCACTTGACTGAGACCAAAGGGACTGGTGACTGGTGTCAGTTCTTGTACCTTACCTGCTTTCAGTTTTCCAGGGTTCATTGCTCTGGGGTTGCCTGCTCTCTTTATATGACAAGTAGGTTCCCCAATCACATTTGTTTGCTCCTCATCCCCTCCTCAGCTTCCAGAGGAAAATCGTCAATTACAATAATGTTGCTTTTGGCTTTCATCTAAAGTTTCCCCAAAGATGGAGTAAAAGCTGGGGAGGGGGGAATGTACCCAATGAAATAGACATTGAATATAGGTAGGTCATTTTATTTCTACACAGAAAGCAATGCTAAACGTGATCGAAACACTGTGTACATTGAGAGAATGATTTAAACAGTATTTGGAAGCTCAAAATAACCAAGTTACCAGGGGTGGAAGGAAGAGACTCCTCTTAAAGGTCACTGAGAAATAATAGTTCGGCAATTCTGTTCTTCTCTCTTGTATGTATGTATGTGTATATATAAACATGCATGTGTATACAGAAACATGCACACATACATATATAACATATATACATACACATATACACACAGAGAGACAGGCATGGCCAGTGAACAGAACACTCAATTCAGCCATGTGGCATACATAGCTAGTGGACAATATTTACACATACTCACATTTTGAAGTGATCATCAGGACTGTCTGGTCACCAAGAATGGTAACCGAGAATGCCTAAGAAGAGTGAGGGGAAAGGCACCTAATACCAGATAAATAGTTTTTTTACCATTCTTCCCTTCATTTGGTTCTTGGATTTACTTCTTAATATATGATACTATTCTGGCTCGATGCCAACTTTTTTTAACCTCTTCTGTGCCTTTTGAATAAGTGTGCCCTTCCAGAGTCACATTTCAATTATGTGAATTATTTCACCAAGTATCAGTTACACCAATGATATCCAATTTGCCTCCTCAGAATAGAATCTCTAAATTCAATTAGCTTGTCACCTGTACTTAGTCCATCTGTGTATAGATATCTGAGACCATGTGTTTTATCATTGGTATTTTTTGTGGGTTTTTGTTTCCAGACATCTCTATCCCTATTCTTCTAATTACATTGTAGCTACTTTCTAAGGTATCTAATATGAGATATAGATATAGATATGGATATAGATATAGATATGGATATAGATATAGTTATAGATATGGATATAGATATAGATATGGATATAGATATGGTTATAGATATGGATATAGATATGGATATAGATATAGTTATAGATATGGATATAGATATAGATATGGATATAGATATAGTTATAGATATGGATACAGTTATAGATATGGATATAGATATAGATATAGTTATAGATATGGATATAGATATGGATATGGATATAGATATAGTTATAGATATGGATATAGATATAGATATGGCTATAGATATAGTTATAGATATGGATATAGATATAGATATGGATATAGATATAGATATAGATATGGATATAGATATAGATATGGATATAGATATAGTTATGGATATGGATATAGATATGGATATAGATATAGATATAGTTATAGATATGGATATAGATATAGATATGGATATAGATATAGTTATGGTTATGGATATAGATATAGTTATAGTTATAGTTATGGATATGGATAGAGATATAGTTATAGATATGGATAGAGACAGAGATAAATGGGTAAATCTGTTGATAGATACATATACAGACAAATGGACAAATAGATATTTTGTATGTATATATATGTATATATAATATAGAGTGAGAGTTTCCTTGCTTCTCCCCTTTTTTCCAATTTAAAGCTCTTTTGATTAATTTTGCAAGACTCCAGGCAAATACATGGCTGCCAGCCTGTATTGGGTCCATGTATCCCAAGCCAGGGGAGTGTTGTTCCTATCATTTCTGGTAGGTCTAGAAATTCAAATATCATGATTAGATGCCAGTTGTTTACTTCTCAAATCTGCTTTTCTTTTCTGAAAACTTTCCTTTGATCATTAGCAGTACTGAAAACATCTTCTAAGGCTTTTAGTTTCTTGCCACAATCTTCATAGCAATGTTTCTCAGATTCCTTTCGTACTACCATTTGTGTCCACATAAGTCATCAGAGGTGAATAATGGTTACCTGGTGGATTGTAGTAGGTTCTCCATATCTTCTCTACCTGCCACAGAAAGTCAGCAGACCTTTAAAATAGTGTCATCGGGTTGAAAAATCATTGCCTCAGTAGCCTTCTTGACAAGTACCTGCCATTCTTCTTCCTCTCACCCTTACTGAGTCACTTAATTCCTCGCTCTGGGCTTTAGTCTCCTCATCTGTGTAATGGGAATAATAATCCTTGTTTTGTCTTCCAGTGTGTTGTGAAGATTAGATGAAATGATGGATGCCAAAATACATGCCAATATAACTGTCACACAAATGCCAACCGTTAATTCAACAATCAGTACTGTTGTTATTATTAAACAGATCTAATCAATCAACAAGTACTTATTAAATACTTTCTATGTGCCCGGCACTGTGCTAAGTAAGCTCTGGAAATGCAAAGAAAAAGCAGTAACAGTCCCACTAAACAGATACTAATATCATGGTTTTCATGATAGTTATAATGGAAAAAAAAACCATTGATAACTATTGCTACTAATAAGCAAGTTCAATTCAGCCAACATTTATTAAGCAATGACTGTGGCAGAGCACTGGCCTAGGTCCTGGGGGAGACAAAGATGAATAACATCTGACCATCCTAAAGGAAGCTTAGCTCAGTAGGGAGACAAGACAAAATAGAAAACCCAAGTAATGCCATAGAAATGACAACTCCTCGAGCTCAGGGACCATTTTATCTTTCTTGGGCTTTGGCCCAGCACTTAACGCTGGTCGACTGATCCCTCAATTAACTGGTCGAAGGGCATTCCGAATTTGGGAGTGATAGACAAGGAATAAATACAGAGTCCTCGGCGGAGTCACCAAGTGTGGGAAGGGGAAAGCACATGACATGAGGCTAAAAAGGTAAATGGCACCACACTGTGGAGGGCCTTGACTGCCAGTCAGACAGAGGAGTCTGGAATTAAGGTGGCTACCTACATTTTCTGGATGACTATTATAAATAACCTGCTTGGATATTTCTAGAGGAAAGGGAAAGAAGGTAAGGTAGCAGGAGGTCTGGAAAAGGAAGAGGAGGGAACAAAAGAGAAAGGAAGAACTGTGAAGAGCAGGGAAGGAAAGAAGTGACATTTTCTTGTTGGTTCTCAGGAGGTGGGGCTGGACAAATTAGTGGGAACCAGGGCTCTCCCCAAGGGGTCAGGAACATTCAGATTTCTATGCATTGATCCTTGAGCCTGGGAAAGTACCTTCATCTGCCATTTTGGCAGAATGAGGGATAGGGGTGGGGTAAAATCTTAGGCCTAGAGTCTCAGGCTGGAATCATGCTCCAGTTCCAGATTTAAGTGATCCAGAGAGAGGGAAGTTAAAGGGAAGCAGGAGAGCAGCTTGGTGGGGGGGGGGGGGGGGGGATCAGAAAAAAGGGGAATAAATGTCCAGAGCCCAGCAGATGGGGGAGGGAGGGGGTTACATTTGCATTTTTCAGATTAACATGCACACACAGCGAAGATGGCGGGCAGGGCCCTGGGGAAATAATTTGAGAGAGAAATCTTTGCATATTTTATTTAAAAGCATGCTGCGTTAGGCAGGGTAATAATGCAGAGCGGTGGTGATTAGGTTAGGCCTGGAGGGAGCAGGGAGCCTCCCTCCCTCCTTTTTTCTCTCCCTCCTCCTCTCAGCTCCTGCTATTAAAGGAGTCGTCTCCTTAGTTTCTGCCATTCAGGACAAGGAGGTTGGGATTCCCCCTTGCCCTCTGAGCCTGTCGCCCCCACATTCTCCCTGGGTATAGAAGAGGAAAGAAGGAAAGGGCAGCTAGAGCCAAAACTGCCTGGGAAGGGAGAGGGAGACAGGAAGTTCTGTCCCTACTCAATGCCCACATCTGTGACTTAGTTTCTCTTTCAATCAGCTCCCCTCCAAAAAAATTACAGAGGCACCATGAAAGGGTAGAAGGAGTAACTGAGTGGCAGCTAGGTTGCGCAGTGAATAGAGCACTGGCCCTGGAGTCAGGAGGACCTGAGTTCAAATCCAGCCTCAGACACTTAACACTTACTAGCCCGGTGACCTTGGGCAAGTCACTTCACCGCAGTTGCTCTGCCCTCTCCCCTCCAAAAGGAAAAAAAAAGAAAGAATAACTGGAAATCATGAAGCCTGGATTTTAATTTTAGCTCTGCCACTGGCTCCTGAGTTGGGTAAGTCATTTTCTCCACTCTGGGCTGGCCTCAGTTTTCTCATTTGTCTTCGAGTGACCACTAAGGTTGGTCCTGGAACCCATACCATAGCAGGCTCAAGGAAGGGAATGCGAATGTTTTGCCTAGAGAAGAGAAAAGCTCTCCCTTTCCTCCCCACTCCCTCATGATGTAGAGAGAGGTAGAATGATATCACAGAGAGAACCATCGACTAGAAGTAAAGAAGAATGAATGGTGTGTCCAACCCCCAGCTTCTTGTGTGTGTGGCCCTGGGCAAATCATCTCTCCTCTCTTCGGCTTAGTTTCATCATCTGTAGAATAAGAGAATTGGACGAAGTGATCACTAAAGGCTCCCTTCAGCTCTGACATTCCGTGATTTAGCTTTCAGGTATCTTGAAGAGCTGTCCTGGGAAGAGGGTTCAGACTTGTTCTTTTTGTCCCTGGAGGGCACAGCCAGAAAGGATGGGAAGAAGTTCCAGGAGGTAGATTCTGCTTAACATAAGGAAAATTTTCCTAACAGAATCAGCCCAAAGTGGAATGTTTTGGCTTTAAGTGAGTTCCCCATCGCTGGAGGTCTCCAAACAGCTCTGAGGGATGGTAGGGGGGCACTCTGGTGAGTACCAGGTGTTCAGAACCATTTTATCAGTGGGGACCCCTCCGCTCCAGACATGCACACACAGGTTGCCCATAATAATCGTTCGACCTTCCTCATCTCGCCTGGCCTCCTTCAAAACTCAGCTCAAATCCCACCTTTTGCAGGAAGACTTTCCCATTCCTCTCAAGCTGCTAGTGCCTTCTCTTTGAGATTCCAATATCTAGTCTGTATATATCTTGTATTGAATTGCTATTTACTATTTTCTCCCATTAGAATGTGATCATCTTGAGGGCAGGGACTATTTTCACCTTTCTTTGAATAGTCAGTATCTATCACAGTATTTAGCATGCAGTAAGTGTTTAATAAATGCTTGTTCGCTGACTGACTCAGAAATCTTCAGTGGCTCCTCATTGCCTCCAAAACAAAATGCAGTTTTTTGTCTGGCATTCAAATCTCTCAGCAGGTAGCCTTACCTCCCATTCCAGTTTATCTCCTATTATTCCCATTTTCACACTTGGATGCTCCCCAAATTGCACTATAATCTTTCCTACCCGCAAGCACCCTTAAGTCTAGAATGCCTTTTAGTCAATCAATGCAACAACCAAATACTAAAAGCTTATGAAGTAGAGCCCTAGGCTGGCAATGATGAGCCCTCAACTATAACACTCTGCTGTGTGTTCTTGGGAGAAACCCTTCCCTCTTCTTTGAGCAGCACTTTTTCCTGCATCAATGTGCACTGAGTTGGGGTACAGGGGAAGAAACTGGACCTATGACTTAGCAGACCTGGATCTCTTGACTACCCACTCTATGATCTTAAGCAATCCCCTACAGGTTCCATCTATCCAACGGTTAAATGGGCTGCATAGCATCTGTCTGGCTTACCTCACAGGGCTTCTGCCATATAATAGGTATGAAAAGACTTACAAAAATAAGAAAGTATGACAATTCATAAGGTGTCTTGAGCTTAATTTCTGTGACATGCCCTGTCATCCCATAAGCCAGACCTTCTTGGTCCTGTTCCTATATTTGATTTGGAGAAAGATCTTTTTTTTCAGGGCCTCAACTTCCCCAACTATACAATGGGTGTCTTGGCCCACCCAAGAGGTGGGAGATCTCATTAAGGGACCAGGTGAGGGCTGAGTTCTTCTGAAGAAAGAAAACTCATTTGGGGATTGAGGCTAGTGATGTTATCTGAGCCAATTATAGAGAACTGGGGAATAAGCCAAGAGAAGGCTCTCTCCTCTGGCAGCTGTCCTTGTCTGGGAAAAAACCTCAGCAGGGGGTGGGAAGGGCACTTGCTGCCCTGCTGAGAAGATAGGATTGCCTGTACAGGCCCAGTCTGGGCTCAGGCCCAGCTGAGCTCTCATGGATTTGTCTAAATTTGCCTGCTTTGACAATTTCATCACAGGTTCAGAGGATCACAAATTTAGAATTGAAAGAGACCTCAGAGGTCATTTAACCCAACTAACTCATTTTATAGATGAGTAGACTGAGACCCAGAGAACTTACATGACTTGCCCAAGTTGCACATGAAATAAGTGTCAAAGGTGGGATAAATTATTCTTAACTAACTCCTGGCGCAGTGAAATGGGGTTGTTTTCAGTGCTGAGGGGATAGGGTACGGCTAAGGATAGGGAGGTCAGACCATACCCAGAAATTCCTAGAGATATACCCGTACCTATGAGGAGTAATGCCCCTGCAAGGAAGAAGTAGCTTTTTCTGCCATAAACTGTAGGACAATTAGGTTAGGGGTTATCGGGGGAGCACCTTGGGGTGAGGTGAGGGATAGGGAGAGAAGAATTATTACTATGGCCCTGCAGGCAGGATTAGAGGTGCTGCTAAACTCGAACCCCTTAACAACTAGAAGAGATCTAGGACATCTCTCTAATTCATTTCCCTCTTTTACAGAAAAGGAAACTGAGGCCCAGACAGGTTAAATGATTATGGGGTTTACAGGTAATAAAAAGCAGAGCCAGGATTCATCCTTCTTGCTCACATAGCAACCCTGTGATATGTCTGTCCTGGAGCCTTCTTCTCCTCATTGATGTCTCTCTCTCCCCATGGATTAAGAAGGGCACCAGCTATACATGCCCTCACTCTTCCTGCACTCTCCTCCCTTCCTTGCCTGCCACACTGCCCCAGTGTGAGGACCCTTTCTTTCTTTCCCTCCCCTCCTACCCTTCCATTTCTAGTACTTCTGTATACATTGTTTTCTTCCATTAGAATGTAAACTTCTTGAGGGGAGGTACTATCTTGCATGCTTGTATTTTTATCCTGGGTACTTAGCACAGTGGCAGGCACATTAAGTAAGTGCTTAGTAAATGCTTTGTCTATCTATCTACATACTACTATCTACCATCTATCTGCCTCTTCATCTATCTACTTCCTATCTCTCCATCAACTCATCTCTTTTCTTATCACCAATCCACCCATCCCTCTACCTATCTATCCATCAATCCATCTATCTATCTCTCCATCAATCCATATATTTTCTTACCTATCTATCATCTATCTTCTTATCTATCCAGCAGCCCACCCATCCATCCATCTATCCATCTATCTTATCTAGCTATCTGTCCCTCACCTTATCTATCTATCTATCCATCATCTTATCTCTCTTTCTATTTAAGATTCAATCCCAGGTCCTCTGGTCCTGACTCCATTTTCTACTCTTCTATACTCCCTTTCACTTGTTATGTTTGGGGGATCAGATACCTCTACTGATTTTCAGAGAAACTTTGGGGCCTATTGTACCTTCATACTTCAGGATCCTCATTCTTCTGCATACCTTGGCCCACCCAAAACATAGCAAGTCTCAAGAGTCAGATGGGATCTCAAGGGATGTGCTTGTAAATGTTTAACAACCAGTTCTCCAGAAAAATAAAAATATCCTTAATATACATTTAAGTTTAATATGCGTTATTAACATTTTCTCCATTTTTTTAAGTCTAGACAGTCAACAAAACAACAAATCAAACCCTGGTTTGTAGCATTTACCAATGTCCAAGGTGTGATTGCTCACACTGAAAATTTAACAATTGATTTTCCAATGCTGGTTCAAGCTGGACCCTGTATAGCCCTGGGTCTGAGCCTCTCCAAAGAAAGCTGCCTCCATCCTTTGGGCACAGGGAAGGCAATGAAGAAGACTCCAGAGGAGATTATGGGAGTTGAAGAGAGGGGTTCAACCTCCTTTGTGAGAGTGGAGGATGAAGGCAACAAGTGGAACTGGACCTTAGAGATGCCAGGATGGCTGGGAAGGGCTCCTGGTCAGACTCTGCAGTTGGGAGCCAGATACCAGTCAAGACCCTGGGGCAGCATGGTATGAGGGAAGGAACACGATCTGAGGTCACAAAGCCAGAATTCTCATCATGGTTCTCTGGGTGCTACTTTCCTCACCTATAAAATCAAGATTGTGTCCCCTGACTGCCTTGCCTTCCTCTTAGTGCTGATAAAAGAGGCAGAGGGGAAAGGATCAAGCATTTATTAAGAGTCTAATATATTCCAGACACTGCGCTAAGCACCTTGCAAACATCATCTCATGTAATAAAATGCAAATAAAGTAATTCATAGACTAGAAAGAACTAGACCAATGTAAGGGTGTGGGGGGGGGAGGGGGAGAGGTAGAAGGAGAGGGAGAGAGTACATGCAGGCACATTCTGGAGCTTGGATTACCTCAATGTAGGAGACTTCCAGTATGGAAACTCCCTTCATAAATGCCAATAAAGATTAACAATTTGTAATTTAAAGTTAGAAAATTGCTTAGGGCACTGACATTTATCCAGACTTATACATGTACAAGGCATAAGCATTTACTAATCACTTACCTCAGTGATTCTCAACCTTCCTAAAGCCAAGACCGTGGTGGCCCCCAACAATAAAATTATTTTTGTTCCTACTTCATAACTGTAATTTTGCTACTATTATGAATCATAACGTAAATATCTGATATGCATGATGTATTTAAATATAATATTTATGTTTAAATATTTAAATAATATTTAAATATTTTTTAAAATATTTAAAAATTTAAATAATATTTAAACATAAATTGAACATAACCCACAAGTTGAGAACTGCTATGACCTACCTACTATGTGTCAAAAGGGCCAGGGTGTCCCATTGCATCCTGGGCCATCTCTAGTCATCCAGATGAAATCAGGCCGCTAGACCCAGATGGCTCTGGAGGAGAAAGTGAGGCTGGTGACCTTGCACAGCCTTCCCTCCCTCAAATCAAAGTCAACTGCAAGTCATGTCATCATGCCCCTGATGTCATGGTCCTCTTCAACAAAAAAGGACAAACACAATTATGTGCCAAGCATTTTACATATATTATTTTACTTACTTTTCATCACAATCCTGGGAGACTGGTTCAATTATTATCCCTGTTTTACAGATGAGGTAACTAAGGCAGACAGGAGCTAAGTGACTTACCCAGGTTCACACAACTAGTAAGTATCTCAGGTCAAATTTGAACTCTAGTCTTCCTAACTCCAAGTCCAGTGTTCTATCCATTTAACTACTTAATAGCTAGTATGTCAGAGATAGGACTGGAACCTAGTTTTTCCTGACTCTAAGACTGGAACTCTATACAATACATCAAACTACCATACAAAAGAGGCTATTGTTTTTATTTTAAAATTAAAATTATTTTTTCAACGAATAATATTTTCCCTAACTCCCCCTCATTTTTAAAAAAGAATACTTCTTATAAACAAATATGCATAGTCATGCAAACCAAATTAGAAATATTAAGATGAGGACTTTCACAAAATATTCTTTGGACACCTCACCTCAGGGAGGTATGAGTTTGTAATGCTACTTTTCCAAAGCTTTGTTAGTGGAACATAAGCTCTAATAAAGGTTCTCCTAGTCTCAAAGGACTTCCAGGAGGCCGTGGCAGCTCCCTCTTTTGGAAAAGTTTCCGTGCTAAGGATGGATCACTAACAGGTTGGCCCCTAGAGACATCCAGGAATAGTGGAGAGAGATGATGCTAGAGTTAGAGAGAAGTCCTGACTGGACTTCAGGGCTGGGTGATCCTGAACAGATCATTTAACTTCCCAGTCCTATATTGTAGAGAAGGTACTGTTCTTTCAGGTATTAAAAAAAGAAAATACTGACTGAAATTAAAGGAGCTGTGTGCAAATCCTGCTGCTGTTACTTACCAACTTACCTCTTATGGGATATTAAGAAAATTAAAAGCTTCCTGAGCCTTAGTTTCTGTAAAATGAGGGAGTGGTACTAGATGGTGTATAAGAAACATATTTTCAGCTTATTTCCAGCTCTAGAAACCTATGGTCTTATTTAAGCCTCAGAACAATCCTTTCAGGGAGGTACAATAAGCATTATTATACCCATTTTGCAAATTAGAAAACTAAGGCTCAGAGAAGCAGGGTATCTCTTATCCATAGTCACACAGGTATTAAATATTAGGGATGGGTTTCCAGCCCAGGTCTTCCTGATGCTAACTTCGCTGCTCTATCCATTATACTGAAATATGACATTTTTGTCCAATGACACCCAGCTGATACACGTTTACTGAGTGTTTACTATGCCCCAGGCACTGTGCTAAGCACTGGGGATATAATAAAGGCTCTTTCTCCCTTCAAAATGCCCACATTCTAATAGGGGAGACAACATGTAAACAACTAGACATGTACAAAATATATAGAAAGTGAAGAGGAGGGCATCTCAGAGGGGAAGGCACTAGAAGCAAGGGGGACTGGGACAGGCTTTTTGCAGAAGGTGGCATTTAAACTGAGTCTTGCCGGAAGCCAGGGAGGCCAAGAGGCAGAGGTGAGTGACAGGAGTATTCTAGGGATGGGGAACATTGGGCGCAAAGACATGGAGGTGGGAGGTGAGAGCATTGTGTCTGAGGAACAGTGGCTGCTGTTAAGTTGTTTCAGTCATGTTTGACTCTTCGTGAGCCCATCTGAGGTTTTCTTGGCAAATATATTGGTGTGGTTTTGCCATTTTTTTTCCAGCTCATTTGACAGATGAGGAAACTGAGCAAACAAGGTTAAGTGACTTGCCCAGGGTCACAGAATCATACCCATACCTGTGAGTGCTTTGCCCAAAGAATATTAATTTTTATCACTGAAACCTGGCAAGATATCTTGGGGTATATGGGCTAGATTTCTTTTTAAGAACTATGGCTTAAATCACTATTTGACCAAGAACAGGTCCCAGCCCAAGCCTCAGCTGGTCATTGTTTAGTCTCTAATGACCCAGAGTGGGTGTAAATAACAATTGTTTCTGTTTTGGCCAGAAACCCTGAGGGTCTTCTCCTTCCAGACTGCTTTGGGGGGAACTGGGGGGCTAGGTAAAAGAGGCCATTTTTTGCCTCATTTCTTACCTAGCTTTAATCACTGAATGGGTGCTGCTTCAGACAAACTGAGACCTGGGAAAGACCATAGCTTAAAAAGGCCAAAGTTTCCCACTGCATCAGGGCCATCTCCAGTCATCCTGCCTTATATCTGGCCACTACACCCAGATGGCTCTGAAGGAGAAAGTGAGGCTAGAGACTTTGCACAGCCCTCTCTCACTTAAATCCAATTCACTTACAAGACATGGCATCATCTTCCTGAAGTCATTGGTTTTCTTCAAGAATGACAAACAGAGGTAGGATTTTAATTCAGGTCTTCCTAACAAGGGGCCCTGATCTATTCACTGTACCACCTAGCTTCCCCCTCTTGCCCAAACAATCCAATGTCGTTAGATTTCAAATTGCATAGAGGGCAGTAAAATGTTAGAACACTGGGGAAAAAACCCAACAAAGGTAGGAAAGATCTAGATTGTTAAGGGCTTTAAATATTTTTTTAAAATGACTTTATATTAGATCCCAAAAGTTATAGGAAGCTTCTGAAGTTTACTGAATTGAAGGCTGATGTGGTCAGATTAGCTCTTAAAGAAATTGTTTTGGTGGCTGAAAGTAGGACAGAATGGAGTGGGAAGACAACTGAGGCAAGAGGATCAATGAGAAGATTACTTTAAGTGTGTGTGGGGGGTGGGTGTGATTGTGTGTATGAAACAGAGAGACAGAAAGACAGGAACAGAGAGAGGTAGCTAGCTGTATAGATGATAACTAGATAGAGATAGGAAAAAAGGAAAGAAAGAAAGGGATGAAGGAAGGAAACAAGCATTTATTAAATGCCTACTATATGCCAGGCACTATGTTAAGAGCTTTTTATAAATACTATAGATGATAGGCACTCTCTGATAGGCACTGAGTTAAACAGTGAGAATCCAAATACAAAACAAAAAAAACCAAACAGTCCCCACTTCAGGGATGAGCTAGAGCCACTTCAAACATGGTATTCAAAGTTGATTGTTAAATTTTCAGTGTGAAGATCTTTACCTCAAAAATTAGCAAATCCCAAAATCTTGGCTTCGTTAATTTTTTTTTGTTGATTGTCTAGATTTAATTGAGTGAAGAAAAAGTGTTAATGATGCAAAATAAACTTCAAAGTGTGTTGAGGACACATTTTTTTCAGAGCTAGTTGTTAAACATTTACCAGCACCCACTATATTGCCCTCAAGGAGCTTATATTTTAATGGTAAATATAACATAAAAGGGAGATGGAAGATGGAAAAGTCCAATGAGTCAGGAATGGATCCAGTTAGAGAAGTGAGCATTGGTGTTCTGGGCTCTTCGTGAAATATTGCAGGAAGTCACTAAGAGAGGAGGGACCACAGGAAAGGCGGTATCTTTTTTTTTTTTTTTGGACAGGAGAGGGCAGGGAAATTGGGGTTAAGTGATATGCCCAAGATCACACAGCTAGTAAATGTGCCAAGTGTCTGAGGCTGGATTTGAACTCAGGTCCTCCTGACTCCAGGGCCAGTGCTCTATTCACTGTGCCAGCTAGCTGCCCCTGGAGGTATCTTTAAGACAAGAAGACTATTGGTATAGAGGCAGAAAGATCCAGAGTGTTTGGAATGGTGCCAAGTGGGAGAAATAAACATGATGTGGGCATGAATTAAGATGGTGCTTGTATGAGTAGAGAGAAGAGGAAACAGAAAAGAGAGTTGTTGTGATAATAAAAATAATAACAATAATAATAATAATAAAGATTTGGCAATAGATTACACCTGTAGGGTGAGTGAATGTAAAGAGTCAAGGGTGAAAATGACACATCATGCCTTGGTGACAAGGAGTTTGGTGGTGCCCTAAACAGTAATCAGCCAATCACTCAATGAGCAATTTATTAAGTAACTTCTATATACACCATGCTAATAGAGAATTTCAGAAGTAGGGAAGGTGTGGAGGGGTGGACACAGTGAGAAAGATAATGAGTTTTGCTTTGGATCTGTTGTTTTTGAGATTCTCACAGGATATCCAATTCAAGATGTTCAAAAGGCAGTTGGTCATGCAGGACTAGAGCTCAAGAGGAAGACTATTGCCATTATTAACACCATTAGGCATAAAGAAGCTGCAGGTCAGTAGAAAGATGGTGCATAGGGTTTCCTAAAGGAGATTACTTTATTATGTATCTGTATCAGTTCACACAAGTCTTCCCAAGCTTCCTCAGATTCTTCATATTACTCATTTCTTTCCTCTCAATTCATTGACACCACAATTTCCTCAAATCTTCCTACAAAAAGTCAGAAGAGGTTGGATGTAATGTGCATTGAACAATATCATTTATTTAAAAATGAAATTGATTAGATCTTAACAGACAGAAAATACGTTACCAGTCAAGGAATTATTTCAGTATCAGCTGTCAGTGCGCAGTCAGAAGGAAGGTCAAAATTAACATTTAATTTGACAAAAGGACAAGAACCAGCAGAAGATACTACATGCAATTACAACAGCTCGAAGCTAACCTAGTTAAACAAGCTGTTGACTCTGAAAAATGGGAAATGGATGAAAGTAAATACATTGACTCTGATTATCACCATTTCCTAAAGAAGGTCAGTGGATGTAAGACAATGGTGCCAAGGAGGAGGCCAACAAAAATGTGCTCTTCTTGCCAAATAAGAGACACGGAAGCCAAGATTAACAGTAGGTTAGAATTAAAGCTCATTTGGAAAACATTATACAGGGAGATGGCAAAAGAGTACAAGAAACATCTCACGAAACAGCAAAAAGCCCTCTCTATCAGCCTGGGTCATTCCAGGTCCCAGGCCCCTTCTGGTATGTCCAAGTGGGTGAGATAACCTATTGCCACTAAGAGCATTCCTGCTCTGGCCTTTCTCCTTTGCCCCAACTGATTGACGGCTCACAGAGCCTGAGAAATATGGAAGTCCACAACTCCATGGCTTTCAATGAGTCCTCCCTAGACCTTACCCTTTCTACCAGTATGTCATCTGATCTGCTTATGTAACCTAAGAGCCATTAGGCCTTGCCACCTATTCCAGCACTGCATTCAGGACTTCTCAGTCCTTCCATCTGCCTTGCAGCTGAACTCACTTGGAGGTGCTGTCTCCCTCAATTAGGCAGTAAACTCCTCAAGAGGAGAGACTGTCTTCTTTTCTCTATTTGCATCTTCAGCACTTAGGACAGTGTTTGATATATAGTAAGTGCTTAATTAATGTTTTTTCATGCATGCATTCATTCATTCAACCAAACGCACACAGAGGAAATCCATGCTGGAGGTGATGCTATTTTAAAGGCATTAAGAGATTGATTTTCAATATATCTCAAAGAAAAGAAGATTCTAAAAAAATGGAAAAGGTGACAAAAGACTTCATTTTAAGTAGCAAGAAGACATCAGTAATTACTGACTCATGCCTATTTTCTCCTCTTTACAAAATCTTTGCAAGGGAATACCTGGCAGAAATATAGAGACAGAAATATATATACAGCAGCCTTTCCCAGATAATTCCAAATGCCAATCTATACCTTCTTATTCACATAGCTGACTGAACAGTATAGAAAACAAAATCCTATTGTCTTGATTGTGTGTTGATTAAGCAGGAAGGCAACAAGCATTTATTAAGCATTTACCACAAGTCAGATAATGAGCTAAGTGTTGGTGATATGTGTATAT
>CM053596.1:63388487-63415050 GCA_028646575.1 Pseudocheirus occidentalis
TTCCCTTCTCCTCTTTTTTCTCTTCTTATCTCTGTTTCTCTCTCTTCTCTTCCTTTTGGTCCCTTCCCCACCCCTCTCCCTTCCATTCCCCTGTGTCATGGTTTCAATAAGACATACTCCCTTGCCTTCTCAGACCTCCTAGTCTAGGAGAACAGACATATTCATAAATAACCATGATGCAAGGAGGAACATGATAAGTTCAATAAGAGAGGTTCCAACAAATGAGATGGGAATTTGGAGAATGGAGCAATTATTTCTAATTGGTGGAGATTAGAAAAAGTTTCACCAAGAAGATGGCATTTGACTTGGATCTTGAAGAATTGATAGGAATGAAGATGGAACTGGGGGGAGGGGGAATTACAGGTGGAAGGAATATGTTGAAAAGGTTCACCATAAAAAGCTATTATGATGATATGGGTATCCAAGACACAAATTCAGAAGAGGAGAATAATTCCAAAACATCTATAAATGTAAGCCTCAAAGAAAATTACTGCCTGAGCATAAACTCAAGTAGAATTCCTAAAAGAGATAAAGCAAGAGGTTTTTAAAATAAAGAATTTTAAAAGTTTTTATCAATGAAATGAGATTTCTAGAGGGAAAAAACTGAATAAGAAATGAGAGCTATAGAAGAAAAACTGGAAAGGAAATAAATAGTTAGGCACAAGAGGTACAAAACCTTTTCCAAGCAACAAACTCAATGGAAATTAGAATAGAGCAAATAGAAGCCAATGACTAAATTATACAACAAGAAATATTTTTTAAAAATAACAAAATCATCTGAAGAAAAGAAGAGACTAGAAGGCATCTTATAGTTAAATGAACTAACTTGAAAAACAGGTTGAGAAGGAACAATTTAAGAATTACTGACCTACCTGAATGCCCTGACCAAAAAACCTTGATATATTTTTATCTTAAAAGAAAAGTGCTCAGATCTCTTAGAACCAGAGGGAGCAAGAAAGAATCTACTGATTATCTCCTGAAAGAAATCACAAAATGACAACATTTTAGCCAAAAACCAGAACTTTCAGGTCAAAGAAAAAAATTAGTGCAAACATCCAGAAATATAGAATTCAAGTAATCCACAGTAAGGCATTATTTGTTTTTTCATCTAACACATTTAATGAATATTGGTGGGAATTAATATATTGAATTTAAAGTAAATATTCCTTTCAATAACAGAAAAGGATACTGCTGACTGAGGTAGATGTTGTCAGATACAGCTGGTTTTATACATTTGTAAATTTTAGCTATTTGGATGTTCTGTCTTCTTTTTTTTTAATATTTATTTGTTCTGAACTTTAAAAAAATTGAGTTCAGAATTCTCTTCCTACTGTCTACTCCTCCCTCACTCATTTAGAAGGCAAGAAATATGGCATCAGTTATGCTTGCGAAATCATGCAAAAAATATATTTCCTTATTAGTCACGTGGAAAATTAAAGCAAGAAAAATAAAGTGAAAAAATTATGCTTCATTCTTCATTTAGACTCCATTATTCTTTCTCCAGATGCGGATAACATTTTTTTCATCATAGGTCCTTGGAATTGTCTTGGATTATTGCATTGATCAGAATAGCTGTCATTCACAATTGATTGTTGGACAAAATTGTTATTACTGTGTATACTGTTCTCTTGGCTCTGCTTACTTCACTTTGCATCAGTTCATATAAGTCTTCCCAGATTTTTCTGGAACTATCCTGCTCATCATTTCTTAAAGCACAATAGTATTCCATCACAATCATATACTATAACTTGTTCAGCCATTCTCTAATTGACAAGCATCCCTCAGTTCTTTGCCACCACAAAAAGAACTGCTATAAATATTTTTGTATATATAGGTATTTTTTCCTTTTTCTTTTATCCTTTTGGGATACAAACCTAATAGTGGTATTGCTGGGTCAAAGGTGTGCAGTTTTATAGCCCTTTTAGCATGGTTCCAGATTGTTCTACAGAATGATTGGAGCAGTTCACAACTCCACCAACAGTGCTTTCATGTCACAATTTTTCCACATCCTTTTTCTATATTTTCTCTTTCCACATCTTCTCTAACATCTATCATTTTCCTTTTTTATCATATTAGCCAATTTGAGAAGTAGGAGATGGTACCTCAGAATTGCTTCAATTTGCATTGCTCTAATCAATAATGATTCAGAGCATTTTTCATATGACTATAGTTTTGATTTCTTCTTAAAACTGCCTGTTTATATCCTTTGACTCTATCAACTGGGAAATGACTCATATTCTTATTTGACTCAGTTCCCTATGTATTAATCATATACAATTTAATAGCCATCGTGATAAAGTAGTGGAGAGCTTGGAATATTACATTTCAAAAAGAAAAAGATATAGACTTATAGGCAAGAATAACTTATCCAGTAAAACTGAATATAATCCTACAGGAACCTTTAATAACATAGATGACTTTCAGGCATTTTGGATCACGAAAAGAACAGAGGGTATGTAGAAACTTTGAAGCTCAAACACAAGAGTTAAGAGAAACACACTAAGGTAAACATGAATGAGCAATGATAAGGAACTAAACAAGGATGAACTACTTATGGTCAAATACAAAAGATAATACATGTATCTCCAGTGAACTTTATCATCATCGGGGGCCATAGAGGAAGTCTAATTAAATAGAAGATTTAAGAATGGTTTTCTGAAGTTTTGGTGATCTCAAGAGAATAATAGAAAGAGAGGGGAAGAGGTATACACTGAGAGAAGGGAAGGGAAAGGAATTATAGGGAACATTATCTCATATAATCAGGATAAGCAAATAGATATCTATAGAAACAAGGAGGAGAGAGGTGGGGGGGAGTAGCTGTCACTCAGATCTTACTGTCATTAGAACTACATCAAGATGTAATGTAGTTCATAGCAATACTAATAAAGTTTCCCATAACCCAATAAGCAATAATTCATCCCAGGATTCATTAGGAACCCCAACTCTTCATATGTGTGTCCACAAGCACATACAAACACACACACACACAAACATAGTTGGGCACAGAAATACATTTTACTCAACAGGGAAATAGAGGGAAAGAGGAAAAGGGGGAAATTAGAGAGAGGGTGGGTTAAGGAAGAGATTAGTCCTAAGCAAAAACAAACCACTAAATATCTAAGGATGTACAAGAATATTTATAACTCTTTTTGAGGTGGAAAAGAATGGGAACTTGAGGAGTGTCTTTAAAATTGGGGAATGCCTGAACAAATTGTGTAATATGAATGTGATGAAATACTATGGTTTTGTAAGAAATGATGAAGGGGATGGTTTCAGAGAAAGCTGGGGAGATTTTAATGAGCTGATGCCAAGTGAAGTGAGCAGAATAAGGAAAGCAATTTATGCAACTACAACAAGAAAAATAATTTTGAAAGAATTAGGAACACTGATCAGCATAATGACCAACCATGATTCCGGAAATCAAATGTCAAAACGTGCTACCCACCTCCCGGTAGAGAAGTGAAGGATTATGAGTGAAGAATGAGATCTATGCATGTATGCATGTATATATGTATGTGTGTGTATTGATGTGGTCAATGTGTAAATTTGTTTTGCTTGTTTGTAACAAGAATTTTATTTCTCTTTCATTCTCAATGAGGGCAGAGGAGGGGAGGGTAGAGTAGCTGAGAGAAAAGTTAGATTTTTGTTGATTATTAAAAGAAGAAAAGAAAAGGAGCAAATGTGAGGAATCACAAGGACTGGTTAGAGAGCTCTAAGTTCTCCATTTGGTTGGAACATAGAATGTATAAAAGGGAGTGTATGTGGGGGATTGTTAATTGTTGTTGTTGCTCATCCTTCATTCTCATTCTTGAAGAAGACCAATGACATCACAAAGGTGATGTCTTGACTTATATGTGAATTGGTTTTAAGTGAAGCAGAGCTGTGAAAAGTCACTAGCCTCACACTCTCTTTCAGAGTCATCTGAATCCAGTGGCAAGACAAAATTCAAGACGATTGGCAATGGCCCCAGAGTAGGGGAAGATGAGGATAGGAAGGTGGTTTAAATTAAGATCATAGAGGGTCTTACATGCCAAAATAATGAACAGGGATTTTATCCAAACCATTTAATACTTATTTTTGAGCAGGGAAATAGAAATATCAGAGTTGTGAATTAGGAAGATTTTCTGGTAGCATAGCACGTGTAAGAATTGAGAAATTTGTAAGAGAATTAAACTGGGGGCTGTTAAAATAGTCTGGCTGAGTCATAAGGACAGATTCTAGACTATGAAATTACGTAGAAGAAGGCATATATGAGAGATACTGGAGAGAGAATCAGCAACACTTGGTGCCTGGATGGGGTGAACGAGGAAGAGGGCAAAATCACAGATGACTCTGAGCCTGGATAACTAACTACAAGTATGGAAGCACCATTGTTAGAAACAAGGAAGCTGTGAGGATGACATTTCAAAGGAAGGAAGAGGGCTTCAGCTTTCGACACACTGAAGTTCAGGGATATCTAGGTGGAAATATCCTTCATACAGGTGGAGATTCAGGTTGGGAGCTTGTGAGAGAAGTTAGGACTGGAGGTACAGATCTGGAACTCATCTTCACAGAGGTAATAATTGTAGCTGTGAGAGTCAATGAGATTCCTGAGAGAGGGAGCATAAAGAGAAGACAAAAGAGAACAGAGCTTTGGGAGAATGTCCACATTTAGGGGGCTGATGGAAAAAGAGGAAGCAGAGAAGGAGTAGTGGTTAGGGAGTAGGAGAACTGGGAAAGTCTCAGAACCTGAAGAAGAAGAGCATCCAAAAGAAAGATATGTTCAACACTATTAAATATCACAGAAATGTCAAGGAGGATGAGGACTGAGAAGAGGCAGTGGGATATGGACCCTGTTGTTCTTGAAGAGGACCAAGTCATCAGGGAGATGAGGACATGACATATTAGTGAATTGGATTTAAGTATAAGTGAGGAAGGGCTGTGCAAAGTCACCAGCCTCACTTTGTCCTCCCAAGTTATCTGGGTCCAGTGGCAAGATATAGAACCTAGAAATTAATTGATTCCTGACCTTTGAGAGAAATGTTTTGAGGATGGAGTGGAGACAATGATCATCGCTAGCATTTATAGAGCACTTTGAGAGTTTGCAAAGCACTTTATAAATATTAACTTGTTTTTATTCTTCCAACAACCTTGGGAGATAGGTGCTATTATTATCTTCATTTTACAAATTAGGAAACTGAGACTTAGAGAGGTTAAGTGACTTGTTCAGGATCCCACATCTAGTAAATGTATGAGGTCACATTTGATTTCAGTTCTTCCTAACTTCAGGTTCAGCATTCTATCCACTGTACCACCTAACTGCCAGATTTCAGAGGGAATTATTAGACTGTAGATTTAGATGGTAGATTAGAGCTGGGAAGTTCCTTAGAGAATAGGGACATAGTCTTATTTGGGAGAAAGAAAGAGGGAAGAGAGGATAGTCTCTGGATATAGCAGGATGTTCTCAGTAAAACAGGATGTGGGTCACACCCTAGGGTACAATAGGTAGATTCTAGGAGCTTGAGGACGAAGGTTTGAAACAGCCATTAGGTTGTGGTGATGCCTTCCCTCTCAACTTCTCCCATCCCAACTCCAAGATCAATTGCCCAACCATAAGGGGATTTGTGTGCTTGTGGACACACATATGAAGAGTTGGGGTTCCTAATGAATCCTGGGATGAATTATTGCTTATTGGGTTATGGGAAACTTTATTAGTATTGCTATGAAAAATAGAGGATGGACTGGAGAATTTAGGTCAAAATAATCACTAGAATCATTTTTAAAAATTAACCTTTTATTTGTGAGTGCAGAGCATTCTCAATGCCTTTTTGTGCATCCAGAAAAACTTTCTTCACTTAGCAAGATCAGCAACTACTTGGTAACTTAGCACCCTAGAGAACTGTGTGAGACTGAGATGTTAAGTGACTTGTCCTGGGTCATACCACCAGTACGTTTCACAAGCAGGACTTAAACCCATATCTCTTTGACTCTGAGATCAACCCTCTTTCTATTCATTATGTTGTTGAAGATCATCACCCCTACTGGTTTTGTTGTAGTGGGTGAGAGACAGCACAAAATATAGTCTGAACATGGGTGTGTTTTACCAGAGGAGGGAGCTGTCCATACTCTAGAATCTAGCCTATACTCCCAAAGTGGTTGGTGAGCAGGTAGGCAGGACCAAGAGAGAGGTGCCTAAGGTACCCTGGAGGGTGACAACCTTTGTGACATGAAGGTAAAAGAGGATGCTGAAGACTAGGAGGGAAGCGTGGGGATGGTGATGAAGCAGAGAAGTTCCCCTTCCCTCCAATCCCTGATGTCAGTGCCCCAGGGCAAAGCCCTAGTTACCCCCATGCTAGTTCAGACTCTGATAATGACAACTCCCATTTTTTTTTAGTACTTTAAGAATTACAAAGCAATTTTCCTATTGTAACCCTATAAAGTAAGATGTTCAAGTGCTGTAATTACTATTTCACAAAGTAGGAAACCCCATTTTCTGGACTGGAGCACCTCCCAATATCTCTTTTATTTATCTCTTCTCTACTCTTGCCCTAATTCAGGCTCTCATCACCCTTCACTTGGACTATTTTGATTGGCCTCCCCACCTCCACTCTCTCCCCACTTCAATCCATCCTCCATTCAGGTCCCAAAGTGATTTTCCTAAAGTGTTGCAAGCAGCAGCAGCAGGAGCAGCAAAGTAATTTTCCTAAATTGTAGGCTTGGCCATGTCACCTCTGTCTTCAATAAACCCCAGCAGGTCCCTTATTACTTTCAGGATAAAACATAAAATTCTCCATTTGGCATTAAAAATTTTTCCCAACCAGGCTTCTTCCTACTTTTGCAGTCTTAAACTTTACTGCCCTCTGTGCACTCTGTGATAGAGCCACAGTGACCTACTTACTGTTTTTCACACAGAACTCTGCCTCCCACCTCTGGACCTTTGCCCTGGTTGTCCCTAGTTTCTGGAATGCTTTCTCTCTTCACACCCCTCTCTTTGCCTCCCCAGCTTTCTTGAAGAATCATCTCAAATCCCACCTCCTACAAGAGGCCTTTCCCAGTTGCCTCCCTCCCCCCATATCTCCTCTGGTAGTGCCTTCTCTTTTCATTTATACTGTATCTATCTTGAATTTGCTTAGTCTCATATCTATGGTTCCCCCCCCCCCATTAGTATGTGTGCTCCCTGAGGGAAGAACAGTGTTCCTTTATATTCTCAGTGCTTCACACAGTGCCTTACATCCACGGTTTAATAAATGCTTATTGACTGATTGACCTCTCAGGGAGACAGCTGGGCAGGCCCAGTCAAGATCTGAGAGGAAGGACATGTGCCCTAGATCAGTGTTGAAATATTTGCACTTCTGAATGATGGAGCAATCCCTTATGACTCCCAATGTCTGAAGGCTGTGTCAAAGATGATTGGTGACTGAGCCAAGATAAGCAGTAGGCTAAGACTCTGCCACTTATGAGTATGTCAGTTGGGATTCAGATAGCCTCCCCCTTGGGCTTCTAGAAGAAGATAAAGGGGGGTGGGTGGATAGCTCTTTCTTTCCCCTCCTCTCTCCTCCCCTCGCATCCCCCCATCAGTAATGGCTATGAGCACATCAAAGTGAGAGCAAGCCTAGGTGAACCTGAGAACAGATCTTGAATCTCTGGCTGCCTCTTTTGTTTTGTGTTTCCTTCCTTGAGCCCAGGTTACCAAACAGTGATACTGAGACTGGGATTTTTCCAGATCCATAAACAGGTTTGGAGCTGTTTGTTCAGTGGGAGGTGCTATACTTAGACTAGAAGATATCCATCATGAGGAATATGCTACAGATGAGAAAGGCTAGGTGACTAACCAAGGGTCAGACAGGATGAAGGACTCAAGTCCAGAGAAATACCAATTCAAAGACCTAGACTTTTTCCATAACAGCATATTGAGATGGAGACCATCAGTATAAGCCAGGGAGAGATAACTTTTTCTCTTTGACTGAGTTTTGGACCTGATTTCAAAACCCTATCCATGATTTAACTCTTGGAAATTGGAATATGGGTAAGGATGCCAATCCAGCACTGAGGCTTCAGGGAAGGATACTGGGCCTTTGTGTGCCTGCCTTTATCAGACACATATGAAGTACTGTGCTATGTTGGGGAGCCACGTTTTAGGAAAATTATTGATGAACTGGGGGACATCTAGAAAAGGGAGGTGATGCCATATAAGGCTAAGTTGAAGGAACTAAGGATATCTAGCCTAGAACAGTCAGTCAGCAAGTATTTATTAAGGACCTACTAGGTGCTGGTCACTGTGCTAAGTGCTGGAGATACAAAGAAATGCAAAATACAGTCCTTGATCTCAATAAGCTCCCAGTCTATTGGTGGATACAACACACAAACTGCTATGTACTAACAAGATATATACAGAATAAGTGGGAAATAATTAAGGAAGAGAAGGCACTAAAATTAAAGGGGGAATGAGTAAGGATCGAGAAGGGATCCTGTAGACAGTGAAATTTTAACTGGGACTTGAAGGAAACTAGGAAAGCCAGGAGGTAGAGATGAGCAGGGAGAGCATTCTAGGTAGGAGGGTAGCTAAGGAAAATGTCTGGAGTCAGGAAGAGGGGCACACTAATACATTGTTGGTAGAGCTGTGAAATGTTACAACAATTTTGGAAAGAAATCTGAAATCATGCAGCAGCAACAACAAAATCTACAATGTCCATAACATTTGGACCAGAAACTCCATTAGTAGTTTTATATGTCAAGAAAACCACAGATAAGCAAAAAGTCCCTATATATTAAAAATATTTATAGCAGCACTTTTTGTTTTAGCTAAGAATTGGAAACAAAATAGAAGTCCACCAACTGGGGAATGGCTCAACAAATTATTGCATACTGGAATATTACTGTGCTATAAGAAATTATCTGAGTCCAATGCACTGCTGGTGGAGTTTTGAACTGATATAACCATTTTGGAGAACAATTTGGAACTGTGATCAAAGGGCTATAAAACTTGCATAGCTTTTGACCCTCTATACCACTATTAGGTATATATCCCAAGGATATCAAAGGAAAGGGAGAAAGCACCTATAAATACAAAAATGCCTATAGCAGTTCTTTTTGTGGTGGCAAAGAATTGAAAATTAAGGGGATGCCCATCAGTTAAGGAATGGCTGAGCAAGTTGTGGCATGTGATTGTGATGGAATACTATTGTGCTATAAGAAATGATGAGAAGGATGGCTTTGGAAAAACCTGAGAAGATTTATACAAACAGATGCGAAATGAAGTGAGCAGAACCAGGAGAACATTGTACACAGTAACAGCAATATTGTAATGATGACCAGTTGTGAAAGATTTGGCTACTTTGATCGATACAATGATCCAAGACAATTATGAAGGACTCATGATAAAAATTCAATTTCTTTATTTTTCTTGCTTTTTCTTTTTGCAACATGGCTAATATGGAAATATATTTTGCATGATTTCACATAGAATTGATATTACATTGCTTGTTTTCTCAATGGGTAGGGAAGGAGTAAGAGGGAGGGAGAGAATTTGGAACTTAACCTTTTAAAAAAGGAATGTTAAAAATGAATAATACATTGTTTAGTGCAAAAAAAAGAAAATGTGTGTGGGATGAATACAGAGAAGCATGGAAAAATCTATTTGAATTGATGCAAAGTGAAGTAAGCAGAGCAAGAAAACAATATACACATCAACTACAACAATGTAAATAAAAAGAATAATACAAGAAAAGTCTTAAGTAAATGTGACAAAATTATGAAGATCAAGTGGGACTCAAATGAAGAGATATGAGAAGGCACCCCTAACCTACCCTGTCATGGAGGTGGGAGGTCCATAGGTGTTACACATTGCATATGTTTTTAGACTTTTTAAATGTATTGATGGGGCAGCTAGGTGGCACAGTGAATAGAACACCAGCCCTGGAATCAGAAGGACCTAAGTTCAAATTTGGCCTCAGATACTTGACACTGTGTGACCTTGGGCAAGTCACTTGACTCCAATTGCCTTGCTTTCTCCCCTCCAAAAAAATGTAATTGGGAAATATTAGGGCAACTAGGTAGCACAGTAGATAGAGTGCTGATTCTGGGGTCAAGAGGACCAGAGTTAAAATCTAGCCTTAAAATCTAACCTCTTACTAGCTATGTGACCCTGGACAAGTCACTTAACCCCAAATGCCACCAAAAATTGTATTGATCATTTGTACTGATTTTTCTTTTCCTTCTCTAAAAAGTACTATTTGTCATAAGTGGTGGCTCTTGAATAGGGGTAGAGAAAATGATACCATGATAATGTGAGAAACAGAAAACATCAATACAGTTTTAAGAAAAACAAAGAAAATGTCTAGAGTCAGGAGATACAATGTTTTGTTTGAGGAATAGCTTGCAGACTAGTGTTGAGGCAGACTAAGGTGTAAGGGGACTGGAATAGAGAAGACTTGGGGGTACATGATAATATTTGAAGAGCTTTATATGGAAGACTTTAGACTTGTTCTGCTTGCCCCCAGAGGGCAGAACAAGGAGCAGCAGATGGAAGTAACAGAGAGGCAGATTTTAGGTACATAGAGAGTAGGAGAAGGGGATGGGAGGAACTTTTGGAGGGGTGTGTGGATTGAGAAGGTGGGGGAAGGGGATGGGGAGACTCTTAGAAGGGTGGGTAAAATGGCATGGAGAAGACCAGGTAAAAGGGATAAGCAAAAAGAGAAAAAAAATAGTGAATAAAAAATAAGATGCAGGGAAATTCACAAATCATAATTATAACTTTGGGTGTGAATGGGATGTTTATAGCACCTCTCTTTGTGGCAGAAAGTTTGGATCATCGTTACAGAACTGGAATGGACTTCAGAGGTCTAATCCAACCCCTTCATTTCATAGATGAAGAAATGAAGGTCCTAAAAGGTTAAAACGACTTGCCTGAAGTCTCCCAGGTACTTCCTAATTAGAGTTGCTCTATATTTTCTGCTGCAGGTACATGAAAGGGAGGGCTTCACACATAACTTACTTTTTGACCAATTCTTTTTTTCAAGGGAATATAAACTTATATTCTCTTTCAAGAGAATATAAACTTTGTATTTGTAGCCACAGAACCTAGCTCAGTGCCTGGCATATGAGAGACTATTTAAAAGGCTATTATATAATTGATTGAGCTGAAAAGGGAAAAGGAAGTGGCTAAAAGGTAGCTTGGTGGGTGCTAGAGTAGCTAGAGCACTGGTCCTGGAGTCAGGAAAACCCAAGTTTAAATCCAGCCTCAGACATTTGCTATCCCTCCATAATAATAATAGCACCTACTTTCCAGGGTTATTGGGAGTTAAAATGAGATAATCTTTGCAAAGCATTTATAAAATACCTGGTACATAGTAAATATTTAATAAATGCTTATTCTCCTTCTTTCCCCCTCCCTCAAAATCCTTCTCTCTCTCTTCATCTTCCCCAAACTAAAGCCTCATCCAGATCCTGAGGAATTTGTGGATAATTCTTGAAATAGCATGTATTCCTGAAGGATTGAAGTAGTTCACAGACTTAGGAGCAGCCTTGGTTAATTTAGCAGAAAGAAAAGAGGGCTACAGAGTCAGAAAACCTGTATTTCAATCTTTCCTCTAATATTTTGTGATGTAATAGTTAAATAGTTAAATATGTAACCAGAGTCTTAAAGCCCATTGGTACGGGAGTCTCTTCTCATTGGTAAAGATTAATATTTCCTAACATTGTGAAGAGTGAGGAGGGCTTTGGTTGGATGGAGAGAGGAGAATTTCAGTCTCTTCAAATGTCTTCAGTCTCTTCTTGGAACTCAGTTGCTTCCAGCACATTTTAGTTATTACTTCCAGCACGTAGTTAGTTATTACTAACTCCACTATGCTAAGCTAATAGGGAAAGGGGAGTTACAGAAGGAAAAAGACTCTGGGAAGAAGCCAACATGAGAGGAGTTGGTGGTCATCATGTCCCTACCAGAACAGTTTCCCTCTCCCTCTCCTTTTTCCTCTCCCTGCTTGCTCCCAATGGGAGAGCTCCTTCACTTTATAATATATTCTCCTATGTATACTTTCTCTGATTTCTGTTTTGCTTTTGATTTGAATAAATGGGTTTCTTGGTCATTTACTATGTGTGTTCATTGTGGAACTGGTATTTGGTAGGAAGGGAATTAAGCCTTGGATATATAAAGCTTGGGGTCCTCCTTCTCCCAATTAATGAAGCAACTATCAGAAGTTAGCTTGAACCTAAAATCACTTTCCTTAGACTGATAATTTAGCCTGCTACACTCCTCTCTTTGAGAAGAACAGAGTAGTCAAGTTTTTGGCCCCAAGCTTTTGCTTCCCTTCCTGGCAGGAAATAAAATCACCCTTGGATAAACATTGTAGGATGTGGGGGAGAGGAGATATCTCTTCTACTTCCCTTCAAGTGATATGATAGCATCCCCATGCTATATGTGGGTGGCAGCCTTCACTTGATAAAGCTAGCATTTATTAAGGGCTTACTATGTGCCTAAAATTGTGCTGAGTGCAGGGGGTACAAATAGAAGCAAACAGTTCCTGCCCTTAAGGACCTTTCATTCTCATAAGAAAGTAATACAAAAAAAGAAATAGGGAAAGATACTTTCAAGAGGTCATGGCAGGGGGAACTAGGGATGGAGCTCAAACTTCCAGTAGAGTAAAGGTGGTTGGGTAGAAAGACCATGGTGAGAAGACTGCTGAAGGTCTGTTGCTTTCCTATCAAAATAGGGCTGATATTCAAGTTTCTTTGGAATTGTTAAGCAAGTATCTTTAAACTTCAGTTTCTGCATCTGTAAAATGGGGATAATAATAATTATGCTATCTGTTTAGAGCTAAAAGCAAAAGTAAGTTCAAATTACTCATTTTACAGAAAAGGAAACAGAGTTCCAGACAAAGGAATAATATTCCACCAGGCCACTCTCCAGGGTTGTCATAAGGAAAGCATTTTCAGTAAGGAAATGTGAGCTATCATCTTCATTATTGAGAGTCAACATAGGGCAGTGGAGAGAAAGCCAGGAGGACCTAGGTTCCCATACTGACTGTGTGACCTTGGGTCAGTCACACCCTCTCTGTGAAATCTTTAAGACTGTTCTCTAAGATGGTGCTAGTTTGTACTGTAAGGGAGAGGCTCTTCACCAAGGAGGGACTTTTATGAAATCATAGGTCCAATCCCTTTCCATAGCTTAGTATTATTATTACAATTTATCTTTCTATATAGCTTATGCTTGTATTCTTGGGCAATTGCTAAGTGAGGAGAGGACGACCCTTTTCTAGTCCTGATTGGGTCAGAGAAGCTGGCAGGTGGACCTGGTTTTGAGAAGAAGCCAATAGAACCGAATTCCCTTTAAAGCAATGCCTGTTAGACAAGGAGAACTGAGGGAGACTGAAGATATACATATAATAAAGGGATTTACCAGTGAAGGCTGAATTCTCAGAATTTACATAGTGTACACTGCCTCATGTCAACTCACATGGCATCCTGGTGGGTCTGCTGCAGGTGGAGGTGGTGGAGGGACTGTTCCCTCCACTTTAGAGAATTTACAGGCATCTTTGAACTGTTTCCTGTCAACTTACTGTGTGGTGATGAAATGCTTTTTAATTGGCAGCTGAACTGGAACTGAGTGTGCATACAAAAGGTTTGAGTGGGTGGTCTCTGTCTCTCTTCTCTGGCAGCTTTCAAGTGAGGAGGAAGAGCTGCTGCAGGCCTCCTGTTGGGAGGGTGGCATTGGGCCCCATCTCCCACCCAGCTGCATATGGCTGTGAACACATGGTGTCTGTTTCTTTTGTCTCATGTTTCTTCTTTCCTCATCTTAGGTAACTCAGTATCTGGAGATGGAACAGACCAGGTTACAGCTATGTGTAGCAGCAACCACACTGGCATACCCAGGATGGCTGCTAGAACAGGTTATTAGATCTGATTTGCTAGGAAAGATAGCTGTTTAAGGGGTCAACAATCTTTTAAAATTACATTCATTAGTTCAGGGGAAAAAATCAGCACCCTGAACTTCAGAGAAAATCCAAACAATGAAAATAGAGAAAATACAAGTAGAGAAATAAAGACCAACAGACAGGGCTTCTAACTGTCTGAGAAATTAGCACAGATCAATAGACAGACCCAACCATCTGACCAAGACAATACATACATAGTTACCAGAGAGAGAAGCACTACCATCTGGGTTTTTCAAAGTTGGGGGGCTCCTTAGTGACCACCCAGAGTCTCATGTGGCCAAATCACAAGAACACTATTCCAATGAGTGGGGCCAAAGCCAAATCCTAACCTCAGTATATATATGTATACATATATACATAATATACATATATATACATATATACACATATATACATACATACATATATATACACACATCCCCTTTTTAGAGCCAGAGGGCATCACTACCCTCATGACTCAGAGCCTATTAAGAAATTAACAAAAGGTGTGAAAACTTTCCTACAAGCAACCTTCCCCTAAGTAAATCTCCCTTAATGGACTCTAATGTGAGGCCTATTAATAGGAAAGGGAAAATCTTAAATCCTATTAACATCACACTGTGTGAGCTTTGCAGGGTTGGAAAAGCCATTGGAGGTCTAGGGACTGGAGTTGCTAATGGAACTAGTAGTGAGCCAAGGCAGTCAAGTCCAGCGAGGAGTCCAGTGGAGGAGACCTCCAAAGAGCAGAATAAGCTACTTGACCCAGCCTGGTTGAGCAGGACAGTAACTTGCTCATAAGCTGTTCCACACTGAGAAGCAACCTTGTTAGGGTTTCCTGAAGGCACAAAGGACTCCTAGGGCCAAGATGTAGACCCCCCAGGAAGATTGTGTATAGCAGTCACTTTAAGTATGAGTCCATTTTTCTAAAAGACTAAATGGGTTTGTAGAAGGGAGAGCATGCCTACTGGTTTGATGGGAATATTGTTGTGCTTTAGTCCTTTTCTTGCTCTACTTTCTCAATAAATATCCTTTCATGAAAGCTAATTGATGGGCGGCTAAGTAGTGCATTGGATAGAGCAGTGGGTCTGAAGTCAGGAAGACACATCTTCCTGAGTTTAAATCTGACTTCAGACACTAGCTGTGTGATCCTGGGCAAGTCACTTCACCCAGTTTGCCTCAGTTTCCTCATCTGTAAAAGGAGCTGGAGAAGGAAATGGCCAACCACTCCAGTATTCTTGCCAAGAAAACTGCAAAAAGGGTCATGAAGAGTCAGACATGACTAGAACAACTAAACAACAACAATTGATCTTAATTTATATTGGGGAACACACAAGTAGGGGCTTATGAGAGAAAGTATTAAGAAGCCACAACCCCTCAGTATCATCCTTAGATATAGTAATTGCCGTCTGGGAGAGTGAACCCAGAGCTTGTGTTATATATACACACAACAACTTTGTGCTCAATACAGTTTTATATGTGTCTGTACATGACTGTGTCTGTGTGTGCAGGTGTGCAGCCATGCATTGGCTCCCCTTTGCACCCGTCTGATGGGTAGAAACAGAGCAAAAATTTTTTTCCCCAGTGCATCAGACTGATCTTTGAATGCTGCTTTCCTCTGCCCCAGAGGTTGCTTTCTCAGAGCCAATCTTTGATGATGGATAGAGGTAGAGGAGAATAAATTTCCCAGAGTTGGCAGAGTTATCCCTAAGACACTTGACCTCAGAGTCAAGCATCCAAGGCATCATGACCCTGGTACTTCCTCCCTTCCTATAAAGCAGGGGTTCTTACCTTGTGAGTCCATGGAGAGATTTTAAAGGTTGGTGAACTTAGATGGGGAAAAAATTACATCTTTTATTTTCACTAACCTTTGGTTTCCTTTGTAATCCTGTGTATTTAATTTTATGCATGTAAAAACCTTATTTTGAGAAGGGATCCATAACTTTCATCAGACTGCCAAAGGCCTATGAGACTCAAAAAAAAAAAAAAAAAGGTTAGAAATTCCTGCTATAAAGAAAGGGAGAAGGGAAAGAAGAATGAAAAAAAAAAAAAACAGACTGTGTTCTCACCCTTGATGACCTGAGTTGTTGGGATTTGGGGGAGTGGTAATGGAGGTGGGGGGAAGCCTGAAAAGTGGGGCTTCCCTTTGCTCTTCCCTTCCCCTCCTCCAGAGCTGGTAGGTTGGAGCTGTGGGGGAGACAAGTCATAGCTTTATTAAAAGTGCTTCCTCTGATGCTGGAAAAAGCAGAGCAGATAAACATCAGCCTTCAGTGGGATGTGGTTCTGATTAGGACAGAACAAGATATCCATGGGAAATGGTTATGAAGGGCCAGCCTGGGGCAAGCAGGCCCCACAGTCCCCGCACAGGCTGTCGTCCTCTTGGAAAGAATGTAAGAGCTGGGGTTTCTGGGAGGGTCTGTGTATATTTGCATAATTATTTGCATATCATTCATTCAAACACTGCTCCTTCCCCCCTCCCCTCCAACTTCCCCAGTTCGCCTCTCCAGTGGCCCAGAGAAGGGGGATGGATTGCTCTGGGTCTCAGTGACCTTTTTCTGTGGAAAGAAACCCATCTAGATCAGAGTCCACAGATATTAATGGGCAGAACCTTATTTGGGTGATTGGAATAATATAGTAGAAATAGCTTGCACCCAGAGTCAAAAGACCTAGGTTTGAATCCAGTGCACAGCTGCTTATTACATGTGTGACAACCTTGGGTAAGTAACTTGACCTTTATAGACCAGAGCTTCCTCCTCTAGAAAATGAGGGGGCTAGACTAAATGATTCTTTCCAGCTCCAAGTCCTGTGGCCCCTAGACAAGGATGGGGTATTCCCCAGGAGACTAGAGTCATTATTTGGATACTTTAATCAACAAACAGCTTAGGTCTGTCACTTACCCAAATATCTACATTCCCCTCCAGGCTCTCCCTCCTCCCTGTGGCTCCCTAGGGGCATTACGAACCTAACAGAATTCCCTTTCCCTAACCCAGAAGGCTCAGACCATGCCTAGGAAGGAGCAGGTGGGGGTGAGGCGGGGGGAGGAAAACTGAGGGAGGCCAGGGAGGCAGCCTCTGGCCCTTTAACAACCTCCCATCTCCTCCCCTCTTTCAGAGAGAAGGAGGAGGGAGGGTTGGTCTGAAAAATGAGTATGTCCCTTTTCCAATTTCTCCACAGCTCCTTCCTTCCAGCCCCACTCATCTGTTCAGGTGAACCTCAGGCTTGTCATTAAGTTTCTTTCTTTGACACCTCAGCTGCTTCCATGCCTGGGGCACTGCTTCTTTTTTTTTTTTTTTCTCTCCTCCCTCCCTCCCTTCTTAAGCTTGCCTGAGCAACCAGCAGCAGGGAGGAGGGAGTGGGGGAGCAGCCAGCATGAAATGGTGATGCAGATCTTTAATTTGAACTCCTTTCTGCTCCTTAGCTCCTTCCATTTAAGGGAGCAGAAGTGAGGAGAGAAAGAACCAAGGAGGAGAAGGCTGTGACAGACTGAGACATCCAAGAAAGCTGGGGCAGGGTTCGAACTCTTTCCTTTCGAGGCTCCAGACTGGTCACTCTGTACGTGGGACTTTCCTCAAGCCAAAAGGAACAGGTGGGGTGGCTGGGAAAAGAGACCTAAGCTGGGGCAAAGAAAAGAACCTGGATGGAAGGGACTGGTTTGGGGTTGGGTTGTTTGTTTGTTTTGCCTTTCTTTGTATCTCCAACACTTAGCACAATACCGGGCACATAGTAGATGCCTAATTATGTTGAGTAGACCTACTGTATATCCATATATCTAACATAGTATCCCACAATAATACCTGTTGATTGATCAACTAATTTTCATTCCTATCTACTTAAAAGAATAGCTCTTATTTCTATAGCACTTTAACATTTACAGGCTACTTTCATTACATAAATCATGAGCAATATTATTATCTCCTTTTTGCAGGACAGGGAAACTGAGGCTCAAGAGGTGAGGTGACTTACCCAAGATTGCACAGCTAAGTAAGCATTGCTGCTAGAATCCACCTAGACATCTTATTTAATTCAACAAACATTATGTGCCTGCTGTGTGTCAGATCTCAGAGTAGATACAAAGATCAGAAATACTAAGATATTTCCAGTAGAAGAGAAACACATAAATCAGACCATATAGGCTTAATTAGCATTTCTAGGTGGATGACTCTTACTCAGACCTCTCTCACTCAGATCTCTCTGTCTGTCTGTCTGTCTGTCTGTCTGTCTGTCTGTCTGTCTGCCTCCCTCTCCTTCCATCTATCCAGCCCTAGTCTTTTTCCTGAGCTCCAGTCACAAATCATTAACCTCCTATTGGATATTTCAAACTGGGATGTCCTGTCTCCAGTTCAGGCGTCCCTTCAGATGCCTGTGGACATTTCAAACTCAACGTATCCAAAAGAGAACTCATCATCTTCCCCCCCAAATACCCCTCTTCTGAGCTTCCCTATAATTGTCGAGGACACCACCATGTTCTAGTCACTGTGGCTGCCACATCTGCATCATGCTCGATTCCTCTCTTCCACTCCCCTCTCCCCCCAACCACGTCCAGCTAGTTGCCCTGTCTTGCAATTTCTATCTCCATAGCACCTCTCACATTCTTCCTCTCTTTGTTCACACATTCACCACCCTAGTTCAGGTCCTCATTGCCTCTCAATCAGTAAACTATAATAAAAAATGGAACATGACAAGTATAGATTGTAGAGGCACAAATTGCTGTGAGACATCTGAGGAAGGAGAGGTCACTTCCAGCTCCTGATGTCCATAGCAGCAACCACACTGGCATACCCAGGATGACTGTTGGCACAGGTTTGAGATCTGCTTTACTAGAAAAGATAGCTGTTTAAGGGGTCAATAGTCTTTTTTAATCACACTCATTAGTTCATTAGGGGAAATATCAGCACCCTGAACTTCAGAGAAAATCCAAAGAAAATAGAGAAAATACAAGTATAGAAATAAAGACCAACAGAAAGGGCTTCTAAATGTCTGAGAAATTAGCATAAATCAATAGACAGATCCAACTGTCTGACCAAGGCAATACACATATAGTTACCAGAGAGAGAAGCACCAACATCTGGGGTTTTCAAAGCTGGAGGGCTCCTTAGCTACTACCCAGAGTTTCATCTGGCCAAATCACAAGAACACTCTTCCAATGAGTGAACCCCAGAGCAAAATGGTAACCTCAGCATGTATATATACCCTTTTTTAGAGCCAGAGGGTATCACTACCCTCCTGACTCAGTGCCTAATTAGAAATTAACAAAAGGTGTGAAAGTCTTCCTATTAAACAAGCCTCTCCTAAACAAGCTTCCCTTAATGGGCTCCACAAGAGACCTATTAATGGGCAGGGGCAGATTTTATATCCCAATAACATTACAATGTCCAAGAAGACTTCATGGGGAAGGTAGCATTTGAGTTGAACCTTGGAAGATGAGTCAGCTCTCAGCAGATGGAAACTGTTGGGTTGAGAGAGGTAGGAAAGGGCAGGACAAGTCTAGAGAATGAGAGTAATCTGGTTTGAAATCTGTAAGGGGGAATAGTGAAATAATAGAAAGCTGGAAAGGTAGTTTTGATCCAAGTAAGAGAGGGCCTCAGATATCTGACTGCTGAGTTTGGACTTTGTTCAGTAGAAAACGGGGAGCAATTGAAGATTTTTGTACAAAGGAGTGACCAGGGGGACCAATTAGGAGTCTATTGAAATAGTGGAGGTGAGAGGTGACAAAGTCTAAACTAGGAGAGTAGTGGTGCACCTGAAAAGGAGTCAGAAGCCAGAGATATTGTGAGGACAAAATGAACAGGACCAGACTGAGTGTGGGAATAAGGGAGAAGGAAGAGTCACAAAGGATTCTAAAGTTTACAAGCCTGGGTGACTTTCTCTCTTTTTCTCATCACCTCTTTTAACCATGTCTATCACCCAAACACTATTAAAACTCCTATCCCTAATCCTTTCTCTTCTTTCCATTTCTTCTCTCTCCTTCCCTTTCCCCATCTCTTATCTTCTCTAGCTTCTTGCTGGAGGAACCAACAAGAAATTCTAGTTTGGATTTGACTCTCAATAACAGGAACTATTTGTTGGGGGTGAAAGTGAAGGGAATCTTGAGGATAAATGACCATCTTGATAGAGAAAGAGAGGAAATCTGAGCAGAGTCTGACATGAATCCTAAATATTGAGCAAGCAGGTAGTAGAACCTCATGGAACAAAATGCTTCAGGAGAAATCTGCCCAGGGAAGATGAGAGATGCTCAAGAATGAAATTCTAAAGACACAAAGGGAAACAATTCCAATGAGGAGGAAAAATGAACACTTTTCCAATGCTCTATTCATAGTCCTTGCCCCAAAGCAACCCTGTGGGGGGGGGGAGGCGGGGCAATGAAAGAAGAATAGAGTCTGATGTTATGGACCATTAATAAAGTCACCATATTCAATGCAAGAAAAAAAGGTTATGTCAGAGTCACTTCTTTCTCCTCCCCTTTTAAATAGTATTACTAAATTGTAGATGAGGGAAATATAATGAGTATAGTTTACCAAGTTTTTTGCATACCTTTTGGTAAAGTTTCTCTTATTATTCTTATGGAGTAGATATGGAGAGACATGGATTAGGCAATAATACAATCAGAGGGATTCAGAACTGATTGGATGACTGGACTCAAAGAATGGTTGTTGATATTTCAATGTCAACATGGCAGGAGGTCTGCAGTAGGGTACTTTACTGAACTTTATTTGGCCTTGTGCTATTTAGCATTTTATGTGTTTAATCAATGTCTGATTGATTAACTTGGACAAATGCATAGAAGGCATACTCATTAAATTTGGAAATGACACAAAGTTGGGGGGAGGGGAAGGTAAAGATAGTTAACACATTGGATGCTAAAGTCAGTATCCAAAAGGATCTTGAGGGGCAGCTAGGTGGTGCAGTGAGGAGGATCTAAGTTCAAATCTGGTCTCAGACATTTAATACTTACTAGCAGTGTGACCTTGGGCAAGTCACTTGGCCCCAATTGCTTTGTCTTCCCCCCTCCAAAAAAGTAAGATAAAATAAAATAAAAAACCAAAAGGATCTTGATAAACTAGAGAACTGGATTGTCTATTGAGATGAAGCCCAATAAAAATAAATGTGATAAAGTCTTGTATTTGAGTAGTATGAAAAATCAATGTCATAAAAATAAAATGGAAGAGACATAGATAGAGAAAAAAATTGGGGGTGGGGGTGGGGGACAGGTGCTTCTGGACTGCAACTTCAATATAAGTCAGTAGTGTGGTGTAGAAGCCAAAAAAAAAAAACTAATGAAGTCTTGGGCTGCAACAAGGAAGACATGGATATGAAAATCCTACTGTGTTCTGCCCTTGTCAGACATGATCTGCAATGTTGTTTTCAAGTTCTGGGCATCATAGTTTAAGAAAGAAGTTGATAAGCTGGAGAATATCCAAAGGGAGGTAACTAGGACAGTAAAGGGCATAGATTCTATGCAAATGTGAGAACTGGTGAAGGAGCTAGGCATGGTTAGCCTGGACAAATGCAGGCACAGTGGGACACGATAGTTGTCTTCTGGTATTCGAAAAGCTGTCTTGGGAAGGAGGGACTAATTTTACTCTGTTTGGCTGGCCTCAGAAGGCAGAATAGGAGCAACTGGTAGAAGTTTTAAAGAGGCAAATCTAAGCTCTGCATCAGGAAAAATGCTCTAACATTTATAACTGTCCAAAAGTGGACTGGGCTGCCTGAGAGGTGGTGTTTCCCCCTCTTTCCAGGTGTTCAAGCAGAGTTCACTTGTTGGGAATGTGGGGGTTCCTTTCATGTATGGGTGGACTAGGTAGCCACTGAGGTCCCCCTGCTAACCCTTAAATTCTGGGATTTTGTGGTTCTATGATTCTGATTGGTTCCTAACAACAGCCTTCAATCTAGTCAGCAACCTGGTAGGCTCTGAAGATACAAGGACAAAATGAAAACTTGTCCCTTCTCTTCAGAAGGTACTATTCTCTTAGGGAGATGCAACATGTGAGGAAATGAGTATGTACATGATCATTTGAAGGCAGGGGAGGATGCCCTAACGACAAGGAGGATCAGAAAAGACTTCCTGTAGGAGATAGCCCATGAACTGAGCCTTGAAGGAAGCTAGAGATTTTAATAGGCAGAACTGAGAAGGTCATGTATTCCAGGTATGGAGGAAAGTAAGCCATGGAAGCAAGAGGTAGAATGTCACATGTTGGGAGCAACAAATGGGGCAGTATGGCTGGAACAATGTCAATGTATAATAAGCCTGGAAAGATAGGCGGAGCCAAAATCTGTAGGGCTTTAAACGTCAAGCCAAGTGAGTTTATTGTTTGTTGTTGCTGTTCTTTTGTTTTTTATCCTGAAGCAAGGGTAGGGAACCTCTGGCCTTGAGGCCAAATGTGGTCTTCTTTGGGTGAGACCTTTTGACTGAGTCCAATTTTTACTGAACAAAATCTTTTATGCAGTTAATTTATTCTGTGAAGTTTGGATTCAGTCAAAGGGCCACACTTAAGAACCTAGAGGACCATATGTGACCTGGAGGCTGCAGGTTCCCCACCCCTCTCCTAGAGGTAATGGGGAGTCATTGAAATTTCTTGAGCAAGGGAGTGTCATGGTCAGATCTTTAGGTACTTTAGGAAGATTATTTTGATAGCTGTGACAGAATGGATGAGAGAGCAGGAAGACTGGAAGCCAGAAGCCCAGTTGGGAGACTATCGCAAGGCACCAAGGTGAAAAGTATTAAAGGCCCAAGTGAAGACTATGTGAATGTAGGCAAGGGGATAGCATATAAGCTATGGAAATAGCAGCCAAGTCAGCAAGCATGTATTAAATTTCTACTACGTGCTAAGTACTGTGGAACAGATAGTACTTGACAATTGATTGGATAGAGGGGATGAGGAAGAATGAAAAGTCAAGGATGACCCCAAAGTTGTGAACCTGGGTGACTAGAAAGATAGTGATGCCCTTGACAGAGACAGAGAAGTTTGAAGGTGGGTGTATTTAATGGAAAAGATAATGACTTCTCTTTGGGAAGGAAGAAAGGAAACATTTCTCCAGGGCCTGCTGTGTGCCAGCCATTGTGCCAAGTGCTTTACAAATGTTTTCTAATCTGACCCTCACAATAACCCTGGGAGGTAGGTGCTAATATTATGCTTATTTTACAGTTGAGGAAACTGAGGCAGACAGAGGTTAAATAACTTGCCCAAGGTCATACAGTAATTATTAAGTATCTGAGGCTGGATTTGAACTTGAAGCTTAGTGTGCTCTAAATGCCTCGGGCTAAGAGGATGTGTTGAGGTGGAAATACTTATAAGAAATTCAGTTGGTTATATCCAATCAGCTTTTGGTAATTTAGGACTGTAGTTGAGGAAAGAAGCTAGATTTGGATACATGGATATGGGAGACATGCTTAGAAATGATTTCAAATCCATGAGACCCGATGAGTGTGATAGAGAAGACACAAAGTCCCAGAATTCAGCCTCGGGGCACACCTGTCATGAAGGATTGAGACACATGATGCTACAGCAAAGACTGGGAAGCAGCCACATAGTTAGCAGGTGAACAAAGAGGGGAAGGTGTCACAAAGGCATAGAATCAAGAGAGCTCAGAATAAAAGTGGAGGAAAGGGAGGAGGTAGTTCATTTTGGCTAAAACATTAAACAGATGAAGGGAATAGTGTGAGGTTAGGCTGGAGCCAGACTACAGAGGGCCTTGAATGCCAGGAGTGGATTCTATTCTCTGGGGGTAATATAGTCTTTCTCAATAGAAGGTAAGCTTCCTCATAGCAGGACTGTTTACTTCAGTGGTTCTCAACCTGTGGGTTGTGACCCCTTGGGGGGTCAAACGACCCTTTCACAGAGGTCACAGGGGTCACCTAAGACCATTGAAAAACACATATTTCTGATGGTCTTAGGAACTGAGACACCCCTCCTCTATCTGTCTCCAGGCGGGTCCACCCACATGAAGATACGCCCACAGGTGAGTGTTAAAAGGCTGAAGCATTAGGAAGGTTGAGAACCACTGGATTACTTCTTGTTTTTGTATCCCTAGTACCCAGCACATAATAAGTGCTTAGTAAATGCTCATTAAGTGATTGCTGATAGTCTGAAGAATTTTGAGAAGAGAAGTGATTCAGATCAGAGTGGAGCATTAGGAAGATTTCTCCCCTCATTTGTCATATGGCTGCTTTAAATGAACTCTCTACAGTTTGACATGATTTCTGCCCCTCCTATTTGATGCTATTTTCATTTTCAGACCTCTCTTAACTAATTGGTTACCTTAGATATTGGGAAATTGCCTTGAAAGCTTAGCAATAGAAGATGATCAAGGCCAGAAATGACCGCTTTCTTGAGTGTTTCTGTCATTACTCCCTTGTTGTCATGACTGACAGTTTATAGTCAGAAAATCAGACTTAGAGGCACATGGTGTAGTAGACAGTGGAATCATAAAGACTTGGGATCATAAAGAACTGATTCCAGTCCTACCTCAGACACATAATGATTGTGTGACCCTGGGCAAGCTACTTAACCTCTCAGTGTCTCCAGACAAGTTCTAAGATTAAATTGTAGAGTAGGTGCCCAATTGCATTGGTAGAGGGGTTTTTTTCTTGTAGGGTATTTCTTGTATTAGTCAAATCATGGAAAGAAGAAGAAAAGGAAGAAGAAGGAGGAGGACAAGAAGGAAGAGGAGGAGGAGAAGGAGGAGGAGAATCTCGGATAATATGTAGTTCAATATATTAATTTCATAATTGAGATGGGAGAGGCCCAAAGGAAGAAAAGTAAGTCAAGGCAAGACAAGATAACAAGCATTTATTAAGTATGTATTATGTACCAGGAATTGAGCTGACCTCTGGGATACAAATAGAAGCAAAAAGAAACATAGTCCCTGCCTTCAAGGAGCTTATACTCTTCTTTGTTAATTAAATTTTATTTTCTGATGTACACTTTTCTCCCACCTCTGCCCCCCTCCAAGATAGCAAGGAAAAAAACATAATTACAAATATGTATAGTCAAGCAAAACAAAGTCTCTCATTGACCATGTTTTTAAAAAGTCTCGATTTGCGCTTTTTAATTGCATCATCTCTCTACTAGAAAAAGGATAACATGTTTCATCCTGAGTGTTCTGGAATTGGGGGTGATCATTGTGTTGAGTAGAGTGCCAAGATTGTTTTTCACTACATGGCTCTGATATAACTTATTCTCCTGGTTCTGCTCATTCAGTCTGCATCAATTTGTAAAAATCTTCCAGGTTTCTCTGAATTCATCCCTTTCATTTCTTTTTTTTTAAGAAATTGGAGCAAAATTTATTGTGCCACAGCCAACCTCAAGAAAACAGACAATAATCACCCTTCATCATTTATACAGCAAAACAGTATTCTATCACACACACACACACACACACACACACACACCCCTCCCTCAGTTTCCAGTTCTTTGCCCTAAAAAAAAAGAACTACTATAAATATACATTTTTTACATATGGGTCCTTTTCCTCTTTCTTTGATCTCTTTGGGGATATAGACCTAGCAATGGTGTCATTGGATCAAAGAGTATGCACAATTCAATAATTTGGGGGGCACAGTTCCAAATTACTTTCCAGAATGACTGGACTACTTCAAAACTCTACCAACGTTGCATTAATGTATCTATTTCCCATAGAACCTCCAGAATTTGTCATTTTGCTTTTTTGCCCACTTTGCCAATCTGATAGGTATGAGTTGTAATCTCAGAGTTGTTTTAATTTTCATTTCTCTATTTATTAGTAGGTGGCAATGGATAGAGTGTTGGATCCGGAGTCAGGAAAACTCATCTTCATGAGTTCAAATCTGGCCTCAGACATATACTAGCTTTGTGACCCTGGACCTCATCTATAAAATGAGCTGGAGGAGGAAATGGCAAACCACTTTGTTATATGGTATCTTTGCCAAGAAAACCCAAAATAGGATCATGAAGAGTTGAATGCTACTGAATTGACTACAAAACAACAAAAGTTATTAGTAAGAGCATTAAAAAAATAACTATTGATAGCTTGGGTTTCTTCCTTCTAAAAACTACTCATTTATATCTTTTTACTATTTATTAATTGAAGTGTTACAAAGAACATACATTCCATAGGATGAAGATAACACAAAAGGGAGATGCAAAGGGGTGAGGGGGAGGAGGATGCTAAAGTGGGTGGGGGAGGGGATATCATAGAAGTCTGGAAAGTCAGAAGCAGAGCCAAGAGAGGCACCCCTCCCCCAAATGGAGACCCTGAAAGAAACTCACCAATGGGAGAAGGGGGCTGGCATGGCAGAAGGATGTTTCAGGGTGAGAAGACCTCAGGCAATGAGGGAAGTTCCAGAGTGAGAAGGCCACTGAGTTATGGAGACTAAGCTGAGAAGGTCAGAAACAGAGGAAAGATGGGAAAAGAACCTGCCAAAGGTTATTACTGTCAGGGAATCAGATTCTCTGACCTGTGATTTGACAATAGGGGTAAACTGAGAGATGGGAACCTCCTCAGAGTCTACACTGGGTGGGGAGGAGGAAGAGGAAGAGGAGGAGAAGGAAAAGTTTTTACCAAGGAGGAAGCATCTGCCCCCTTCCCTAGGCATAGGCAATGGAACTATGGCAGAACTCGATTTCTTTCTTTCTTTCTTTCTTTCTTTCTTTCTTTCTTTCTTTCTTTCTTTCTTTCTTTCTTTCTTTCTTTCTTTCTTTCTT
>CM053596.1:63415550-63456531 GCA_028646575.1 Pseudocheirus occidentalis
CTTTCTTTCTTTCTTTCTTTCTTTCTTTCTTTCTTTCTTTCTTTCTTTCTTTCTTTCTTTCTTTCTTTCTTCCTTCCTTCCTTCCTTCCTTCCTGACTCCAAGGTGGAGTCTATTCACTCTATTCACTGTGACACCTGGCCGCCCACATATTTGATATATATTAGTCCATGTAAGTGCGTTTGAGAGACAGCATGATTTCCTGGACAGGGAATTGCATTTAGAGTCAGGAAGACCAGGATCCCAATCCCACTTAAGACAATAACTAGCTGTGTCACCCTGGGCAAGTCACTTAATCCGCTGAGCTCTAGGAAGTGGGTGGGGATGAGGGGTGGGAGATGGGGGGGGGGAGGCAAAGGGAACATGTATTTATTGAGTGCCTACAATGAGCCTGTCACTGTTAAGTACTTTATGGATATTATCTTATCTGATCCTCACAACAAGCCTGGGAGGTAGGTGCTATTATCCTTATTTTACATTTGAGGAAACTAAGGTAGGCAGAGGTTAAGTGACTTGTCCAAGGTCACACAGCTAGTAAGTGTCTGAGGCTGGATGTGGACTCAGATTTCCTGACTTGCAAGTTCAAGATGCTGCCATGAAAGGGAAACTGAGTTGAATTGCAAACTGAGTTTCTTCATCTGTCAAATGAGGGAGGTGAAATCAGTTCTTAAAGTTCCTTCTAGCTCTAAATTTATAATCCTGTGATATATGAATGTGTGTATGTATATATATATATACATATATATACACATATATATATGTAACTGAGGATACGGAGGTGGCTATAGAATAATGCCCTCTTAAATTTCTATAGTACTTCATACCTCTTCAATACGCTTTTATTCATTATCTCTTGGATTTTCATGCCAGCTCTTTAAGATAATATGTCTGTACTGTGTCTTAGCATTTTTGAGTATATATTACAAAGTGATCTCAACAGTGATCTCAAGAGCTTTTGGAAACTTGTTATTTCTATGTATGGATGAATAACGGTGACATAATCTCATTAGTATTTCCCCATATCTTTTAAGATATTACATAATTATTCAGGTTAATGTCCAGATTAGCCAGTTAATGTCACCATTAGCTAACACAAGGCATTTATTGTATCATATGGCAAAAATACTAAATATTATGGTAAATATAGCTTGTCTATCCACTGTCAACCCCAGGAAAAAAATATATACATATATATATATACACACACATATATCTCTGCATAAACACACACATGTGATACATATATGTGTGTACAAAGGTATTTGGGTGTATATATATGCATGTATATACACATATGTACAGTATACATAACCATACATACCTTCCTTATATGCTGTGAACACATCTTTGTAAACACTGGCCACATTTACAGCATATATGTATGCACCATGTATAAAGAACTTCTATCACACTTTTCTTTTTTATTATTAAATTTATTTTTAGTTTTCAACAATCACTTCCTCAAGATTTTGAGTTCCAAATTTTCTCCCCTCCCCAACCCCAAGATGGCATGTAATTTGATATAGCTTCTATATATACATTCATATCAAACCTATTTTCACATTACCCATGTTGTAAAGAAGAATTAGAACCAATGGGAGAAACCACAAAAAAGAAGAAACAAAACAAAAAAGAGAGATCTTCATTCAGACTCCATAGTTCTCACACTTCTCTTATAAAAGTATATATGATTGTTGGGGTGGCTAGGTGGCACAATGAATGGAGCACCAGCCCTGGAGTCAGGAGGACCTGAGTTCAAATCCGGCCTCAGATACTTGACACACTTACTAGCTGTGTGACTTTGGGTAAGTCACTTAACCCCAATTGCCCTCCAAAAAGCACCAAAAAAAAAAGTATATATGATTGTGTAAAAAGTTCTATGGGTGTGTACACACACACACACACACACACACACACACACACACACACACACACACCTCAATTAAGATACTTTATGCCCTGATACTTTTATCAGGTGAGAACTCATCTCTGAATGAGTCACTGTATCAATGTGGATCTGATATGTAAACAAGAAAGGTTCCGCCCTGAGGTGTAAACCTTTTAAACTGGATGAATAAGGTAAAAAGCAAGATGGCTCACTAAGCAAGCCAATCAGCCTCAGAGAAATTTGATCAGTTTCACAATCTAAAAAGGTTCAATCCAGCAGTTGATTTCAGTTCAGGAATTCGAGATTCCAATCTCAGTCAAGACCCAGAAAGAGAACCACTCTTATGGAAAGGAGAGAGTGTCTCCTTTTCTCTCTTACCTCTCCCCTCTACTGCCATTGACCCTGCCCTTAGAGAGAAGGGCCTATAGTACACAATAAACCTAACAAGGAGCTGAAAGAGAAATGCTGAGGACAACACAGATACGCAAAGATATATGAATAGGCCAGATAGCTACCCGAGGAAGGAAGCAGCTTCAGAGGGTGGGACCACCCATGGCAGAAAGGATGCTGACTACTCCTGGAGCCCTATAGAGCTACACCTAACAATTTTAAGGAGTCTAGGAAGAAAGGAAATGACTTCCAGAAACCAGGAGTTTTTATAATATTGCTACAAGTTACAATATTGCTACAAGAACCTCTCTATGAGACCTTGGGTGTGCAACGGCAATGTGAGTTCCTCAAAAGCAAGGACTATCTAGCTTTGTTAATTGTATCCCCAGCATTAGCACAATGCTTGGCATATTGTAAGTGCTTAATAAACTTCCCCCTAGTCATTCATCTATTCACTCCTCTGTCCAAGCCCCACCAATAAGATTTAGCAACCTTGGTTACGTATAGGCTTGGTTCAAAGTAATGCAACTCAGACTCAGCACTTGCTGTCTCCAGTGAGCTCCCATCATTTTTTTCAGTCAGATTGGTCCAGTCCAGTCCCATCAAGATTGAGGGCTTGAGAGGGAAGGATTAGCAACCAAAGAGGGGAATTTTCTGAGCATCATAACATGCTTGCATAACATGAAAAAGATGCAAAAGAGCAAGTTAAAGACAAGACTACAAGGAAGGGATGAATTTCATCCTATGGGGGCACATGTCTAGATGCTATCATTTGGGAGGAGAGCACTTGGAATACATATGTAGTGTTCATATGTGGCTTTTGGACAAGATGGCATATGTATTTTCATATCAGCAGGCTCCAGAAGAGGTGGGGGAGACAAGATTTTCATCTAATGGCTTCATTAGTCTTTCCCAATATTCTGGCACTGTCCCAACTGTGGAAGGATGTTCTGTGATTGATTCCCCTCACCTCCAGGTTCACCGGATCATAGATTTAAAGTCTTAAGGGACCTGAGAGTTCAATTAGTCCAACCCCCTCATTTTACAGATGAAAAAACTGTCATCCATAAGTTTAAAGTAACTTGCCAGTGGTCACCCAGGTGATAAGTGGCACCCCACAGGGATTTGGACTCAGTTAGGGCATCAGAACCCAAACCCAGCAGTCTGTTTATTAAACCCTGGTAGGACCCAGCAATGGCTAAATCTCATCAAATTTTACCCTGGTAGGTCAAGGCTCTTGGCTGTCTCGTCTCAGTTGGCTCTAGCCCTTGCCTTCTTCCGGACCAGTCAGTGAAGTGAATTTTAATGCAAGAAGGCACCTAATTAATGGGATTTCCAAGTTAATTAAGATGATCTTTCTCCTCGTGTTTAAATCTCTCATTTAGAGCTGAGGGGAGATTGGCCAAACAGGTCCTGTAGCTGGGGTTTAACCTTCAGCATGCCTCATGTAGACAGAAGAGAACATCTTCCCCATGGGACAGTAGTGGAGCCCAACATGGACTCAGGCAAAACAACAAAACAAAACAAAAAACTTGCTGTTGCTACTTGAGCCCTGGAAGGTCTAGAGGGGGAACTCTTCTCTTTTCCCACAAACTCCTATTCCTTGGCACATTAGCACTGAGAACCATCATACCACTGATTTCTACAGCAGGAAAGATATGGGGTGAATCTTAGGAATAACTTCCTTACAGAGAAAGGTGGGGGACATAAGTGAATGAAGGGACAAGAGAAAGAGAAAAGGTTTAGAACCAAATTAACTCATATTAATGAAAATTTGTATATAAGAACCATCTTCCTTTTTCTCTTCTACCACTTGATTATCTCTTAGCTTCAATCGAAGTTTCTGTTTCTGTTTTTCTTTTGTCTGGCATTCAAGGCTCTTCAGAGTTTGGCCCAACCCACTTCCTCAGGGTTATGTTGGTAATATGGATCTTACTCTTGGCCTTTTCTCTGGTTATCTCCCATCCCTGGACAGCTCTTCTGCCCCACTTCTACCTACTGCCTTCCTTCGAGATGTACCTCAAATCCTCCCTCCTGCAGGAATTCTTTCCTGGTCTCCCCACTCCTATACTCCCTCCTGACAGCTAGCACCTTCTCTCTGAGATTACCTTCCATCTATTCTCTCTCTATAGCTTACATACACATCTTTTATGTACACAGCTGCTTGTGTGTTGTCTCCTCCATTAGAATACAAGCAAGGACCACAGCATTGCCTTTCTTTGTATTTCCCAACCCTTCATGGTTATGATGACAATACCTAGTATTTATACAATACCTGCTGTGTGCCAGGCACTGTTAAAATATTATCTCATTTGATTGTCACAACAACCCGGCAAGGTCGATGCTATTATTATCCCCATATTACAGGCAAAGAAACTGTTGCAGACAGCAATTGAGTCATTTGCCCAAGATCACACAGCTAATAAGTGTCTGAGGCAGGATTTGAACTCAAGTCTTCCTGTCACCAGGACTAGTGTCCTTTCCTCTGTGCCACCTAGCTGCCTGTACTTAGCACAGTGCCCAAAAATAGTCATAGTAAGTGCTTAGGTTCCTTCCAATTACAATATTTTAAGATTCTATCATCATCAACTGGTAAGAATTTCAAGTAGTTAACATTCAACCTCATTTTGACCAAGTTCCAAATTTCCTTCACCTTGATGTAGAGTTTCTTCTGATCCCTCCCGTTAAATCTTAGAGTTAATGTTCCTTGGCACCATTGATCTCTCATACTGCCAAGCCATACTGTCCAGGTAGGGGGAGGACCATCTATTCATTCCCAGAATAGAGCAGGCCTGCACAACCTGCGGCCCACTGGCTGCTTACGGCTCTTGGGCCACTTGCCTCAAGCCAAAGGATTCTGGGCAGCCCATGGAAAGTGCAGAGGAAAACATCCTTTGTATGCAGAAGAAATCCTTTGGGATGTGGCAAGTGACCCAAAGGCCATAAGTGGCCAGGAGGCCACAGGTTGTACAGGTCTATAATATAGGATCATATGTCATAAATTCAGAGATGGAAGAGACTCACAGATCATCTAGTTCAACACCCTCACTTCACAGATGAAAAAACCGGGTCCCAGAGAGATGAAGTTGTTTGCCCATTGTCACTTACGCAGGAAGTTCAATTCAATAAACATTTATTAAGTAGTTTATTTAAATAAATAAAGAATTTATTAAATGTAAATTAAATATAAATTAAAAATTAAAATTAAATTTAAAATAATTTATTAAATAATTAAATAATAACTTAATAAACACTCATTAAGTAACTTCTACGAGTCACGCACTTTGTTAAGCACTGGGTTGCATGACTGAGATTTAAACTCAGACCTCCAGACTTCAAATTCACTGGGCATTTGCATTGGGTATTGCATACCCAGTAGGGTCAACCCTATGGTTTAAACTCAAATTTATAGGAAAACAGGGGAGCCCTTCATGATAATTACTCAGAAACCATCCATTTAGAACTGACACAAGGGGCAGCTAGGTGGTACAGTGAGTAGAGCACTGACCCTGGAGTCAGAAGGACCCAAGTTCAAGTCCGGCCTCAGACTCTTAACATTTACTAGCCATGTGACCTTGGGCAAGTCATTTAACCCCAATTACCCTGCTTTTTCCCCTCCAAAAAACAAAAGCAAAAAAAAAAAATAGAACTGACACAAACTGGAATGTACTTCTTAGGGAGGAAGTGAGTTCTTTATTACTGCTGTTATTCAAGTGGAGGCTGGAGGAGACTGTTAGGGAGATTGGACAGGAGATTCCTGTTCAGGTAGGCTAGACTAGATATCTACTATGCTCTCTTCTACCTCTGAGATTTAATAAAAAGGAGACAGAACCCAGACAACCCTAATTTTGTTTCCATAATCCCAATACGCCTTCTTTGAAGTTGTCCTCAAATGCCTCATAGTGGCAGGGAGATGACCCTAAGTTCTCATCTCCAAGGCTATGTCAGTGTGAGCACAAGCTCTGGCAGGTTGTACCAGGCTCCCAACAGGGATAATAATAGCACTTACCTCATAGGGTTGTTGTGAGGATCAAATGATTTAACATATGTAAAGTGCTTTGCAAACCTTAAAGGCCCAGAGTCTGACTAGATGATGGACTGAGTCTTTCATCTGAGGACCAGCCTGCCCTACATTCAGAGGCTCATCACCAAGTTGCCTGCAGGGGGGATTAAGTTTTCAGGTAAATGACTCATGAAGACCACCTACCAAGACATGGAGGGGCTGTGATCAGCCTTGGCGAGGCGTGCACACATCAGCAAAATCTTTCATTCTTGTCTCCTCCTCCAAGAGACTTTCCCAATCTCCTAATTGCTGACAATTTCTATATCCTGAAATTATTTTGAATATACTTTGTATTTACTCACATATGTTTGCTAAAGCGCTCTCTCCAAGGTTGTCAAATATCTTTTAATTGCTCGGTCCAATGGTTTTTCTCAATCCTCATCCTTCTTGACCTTTTTACAATGTGTGACGCTGTTGACCGGGCATCTGGGTGGCACAGAGCATAGAACATAAGAGCTGGAGTCACGAAGACCTAAGTTCATATCCTACCTCAAACACTAATTAGCAGTGTGAGGCTGGGTAAACCAGTTGTTGTTTAGTCATTTTGTAGCCATCTCTGACTCTTTGTGATCCCATTTGGGGTTTTCTTGGCAAAGATGCTGGTTTGCATTTCCTTCTCCAGGTCATTTTATAGTTAAGGAAACTAAAGCAAATGGTGAAGGGACTTGCCCAGGGTCACACAGGTCGTGTGTCTGAGATTGGATTTAAACTCAGGAAGATGAGTCTTCTTTACTCAAGACTAGGCAATCTGTCCACTGTGTTTTTGGCCTCATTTATAAAATAGGTATAATGCGGGGGGGGGGGGGGGTCTAGGTGGCGCAATGAATAGAACACCAGCCCTGGAGTCAGGAGGACCTGAGTTCAAATCTGGACTCAGATACTTAACACAAAACTAGCCATGTGACCTTGGGCAAGTCACAACCCCAATTGCTCTGCCTTCCCCCATCCAAAAAGCAAAAAAAAAATTTTTTTAAAGGAAAAAAACCAAAATGGGTATAATACTAGTACCTACCTAAAAGAGTTTTTGTGAGGGTCAAATGAATTAACATGCATAAGGTGCTTTCCAAACCTGAAAGCACTATGTGAATTGCTAGCTATTAGTATTACTAGCTGTTCTGACCAACTCTTCTTCCTAGATATTCTCTCCTCCCTGGGTTTTCATGACACTTTTCACTTTTTTTTGGAGAGTGAATGCAGGGCATTTGGGGTTAAGTGACTTGCCCAAGGTCAAACAGCTAATAAGTATTAAGTATCTCAGACCAGATTTGAACTCAGGTCCTCCTGCCTCCAGGGCCGGTGCTCTATTCATGAACCTCCTAGCCACCCCTTATGACTCTTTTCTTTCTTGGCTCTTCTCCTACCTGTGTCATCTCTCCTTAGTCTCTTTCACTGAATCATCTTCCAATGCTGCTCCTGAATAGTAGATTCCCCTTGGGCTCCAAAGCTCTGTCCTGGGCCCTCTTTTCTTCTCTCTACACTCTCATCTCAATGTCATAAGAAAAGAAAAAAAAAGGGTTCAAGCTACATTTCAGTGCAGATGACTTCCAGATCTAAATTCCAATCCTAGTCTTTCTCCTCAGCTACAGTAGTACCACATTACCTACTATCTATTGAGAATTTCAAACTGCAAGTCCCATAGGTGTCTCAAAGTCAGTATGTTTATGACAGAACTAATTCTCTCTTCCTCCAAACCCAACTTTCTTCTGAACTTTCCTTTTTCTGTTGAGGACACCACCATTCTTTCAGTCTCCTGGATTTGAACCAGGGAATCATCACATACATGCTCTCTTACTCATTCTAGACATTTGATAAGTTGCCAGATCTTCTCGTTTTCTGTCTCCATAAAATTTCTTGTATCATTCCCCTTCACTCCACTCATATGCCTGCTGCTGTGGTTCAGGGCCTCATTACTTCTCACTTGGACTAATGGTCTCCCTGCCTTAAGGCTCTCTCCCCTCCAGTCCAGACTTACACAATTGCCAAAGTGATAACCCTAAAACACAGGTCTGACCACGTCACTGCCCTGCTTCAGGAGCTTCCTATTGATTCCTCTGTTTGGCCCTTCACAATTTGGGTCTCATCTACCTTTCCCAGTTGATGGTGGTGATGATGATGATGATGATGATGATGGTGGTGGTGATGGTGATGGTGGTGGTGATGGTGATGGTGATGGTGATAATTATTATTATAGCAGCTAACATTTATATGGCATTTACTGTGTAAAAGGCACTGTGTAAGTGCATTACTTCCCTTTATACATTCTTCATTTCAACTAAACCAGCCCATTCCGTGTTCCCCAGACAGAACATTATATTTCCCATTGCCGTAACTTTATATAAAGTGTCCCCCCAAACCTAGAATGTACTCTGGCTTTATTTTAGTGTCTTGGAATCCCTGGCTCCCTTCAAGGATTAGCTCAAGTGCCACTTGCCCTGTCTGACCTTTCTTTTCTTTTCCTTTTCTTCCTTCCTTCCTTCCTTCCTTCCTTCTTCTGTTCCTCCTCCTTTTCTCTTTCTCTCTCTCTTTCAATAAAATGTTTCAGTCGATACATAGAATGCATTAGTTCCCTCTCTGAAGTTGTTTAGCATTTTTTTTTAAACACGAACCCTTTGGAGTTGTCATGGATCATTGTATTGATCAGGAAAACTACACTATTTATAGTTGATCGTCCTTAAAACGTTGCTATTACTGTACATAGTGTTCTGGTTCTGCTCACTTCACTTTGCATCAGCTCATATAGGTCTCTCCAGGTTTTTCTGCACCTAGTCATCCTTCTTAGAGCACAACACTGATCTACCATGTGACCTTTCTTGATCCTCCCCACCCTTTTTAGGGCCCTCTCCCCCTTTATTTTTCATTTACTTTGTGTACAAATGCATTTACTTATCTGTGTACACGTTGTTTCTAATCAGTAAAATGTTTCATTTTTGTATCTCTAGTGCTTAGCATGTATCTTGCCCATAATAAATACTAGACTGAATTGTAACCCTCCAGTTTTTATGGCCCTATCTCACGTTACTTTGTATACTCAAGTATTATTATCTACATATAGATATATTTTCAAATGTACTTATCTATATATACATTGTTTCTCACCAGCAAACGTTTTTATTTTTATATCCTTAGTGCCTAGCACAGTGCCACGCTTGTAACAAATGTTTAATAAATACCTACTGGATTAAATTAAAGTAGAACTCCAATATAAATATATCTGTTTTTTGTTGATGTTTTTGAGTCCTTTTGGAACTTATTTACGACAGAGAGAGGCACATGCTACCGCCTACAAATATATTTCTAATGTCAGCCAATTCATTAATGCCTTTGCTCACAAGGACTGCACAAAAGGATGTGGGTTCCTCATTCATTCAGACCCTCAAGCAGTGAAACAATTCAGAGTCCCCAGCAGCAGGTCAGGAGCAGAGCTAGCACTGGGTATTTTTGCGCCCTGAGCAATGCGTCTCCTGCATGTCCCCTCTGGGTGATTTCTATTCATGGGATTCTCTGTACCTTTGTGGCAATATGCTTTATCCTCAAACAGATTGCTCCAGGACATGGAGGATAAGGTTTTCTCTGTCATTAAAAATATGTGAATTTATCAAAAGTCATTGAAAAGTGTCACTCTTTCTCTGCTCTCTCCCCCTCCCTTGCCATTCCTCTTCCACTTACCTGTCTCCCTTCCCCTCCCTACCCCCAGGACCTGCCTTGCCTTCTAAAGCCCTGTCTCAGAGTCTCCAAAGATTTAAAATTGAGAGTCTACATAGTGGGCAAAAGCTGATTGCAACATATTGCAAACAAGGAATTTCACTGGAAAATTAGTATAATAAAAATAATAATAGCTAGCATTTATATAGCATTTTTAAGTTTTGCAAAACGGAATCTCATTTGATCCTTACAACCACCCTGGGAGATAGAAGTTATTATTATAATCACCCTCATTTTTCAGATGAAGAAACAGAGGCATATAGAGGTTAAGTGATTTACTCAAGGTTATGATTATAATAAATGTCTGAGGTCAAATTTGAACTCAGGTCTTCCTGATTCCAGGCCCTGTACTTTATCTGCTGCCCTACCCAGCTGCCTCTTATAAAAGAAGTCTTCAGAGACATATATGACTGGGGAGGGGGGGGGAGAGTATGGACCAGTCATATAAAGAGTGAGGCATTAAAAAGGGAATGGGAACAGAATATACATTTATATAACTCCTACTATATGCTTAGCTATGTGTTAAGTACTTTTTTAAAAAAACAAATATCTCATTTTTATCTTAACAGCAACTTTGCAAGGCATGTGTGATAATTATCCCCATTTCATAGTTGAGGAAACTGAGGCAAACAGAAGTTAAGTGACTTGCCCAAAGTCATGCAGTTAGCAAGTTATCTGAGGTCACATTTGAATTCAGGACTTCCTGACTTCAGGCCTAGTACTTTCTTTGCTGCTCTACCAGCTGCCTTATGTGGGTATAGGAAGTCCACAAGCTCTTCTCTCTCATACTTATACAATGTCAAGAGAGCGCAACAGTATGTGGAGTGGATCCTCTCTGGGGAACATATGAGAGGGCATAGACAAGAGTTCCACGGGATGATCAGGCATGGAGGGACTGTGATTTGTCTCTTTAGAGAGAAGATCCACATTGGAGAGATCCCAGATCTGCTAGATTATCAGAGAAGGAATCAGAGGCAGTGCTGCTGCATAATGTAGAATAACGTGGACATTGAACTTGAGTTTCAGGGGACCTGGATTCAACTCACTCACTAGTTGAGTGAGCTACTCATCTCTCTGGACTTCAGTTCCCTTGTCTGTTAGATGGGAAAAGGTAATACTTTCACCTTTGATGGTTGGGATCATTGAGAGGAGAGGCAGATTAAATGGGTTTTTCCCATCTGTGGGATGTCAGGCTTCCAGTCAGTGTCCAGGTGTCTGGTCACTGCTAATCAGAGTGGATGAAGCCAAATTTCCAGGATACGTAGTCTCAATATGCCCAGCATGATCCTCCCCTTTCTTGACACAGGTGGAGTATCCCTGTGGCCAGATGTTGTGAGACCTCAGGAGGTGAGCTTGGTTCAGGAACACTGGTTTCTCTCCATCTCCATCTCCCTCTCCCCACCCCCACTCCTTCCTTCTTGGTAAAGAGTCTGTCTCGGAGCACCAGTCAAGACCTTCCAGGGCTCAGGAGCTAGGATCCCATTCTTGATCAAAACTACCTTGATGTAGGGAACAGCTGAATAGGGGCTTTGGAGATAGCTGGTTCCCTGCAGTCCAAGGCCTGGAAACTGGAGCCTTGGGCTTTCATAAGTAAAATGGAAAGGATTCTTTGGGATAAACTTATTGAGCTCCACTCTCAACTTGTTCTGACAATCCTCCAAAGGAGGAGAGAGCATTTGGGAATGGGGAATTTGTTGGAGAAAGCCAGTTCAGATGGCATTTTGTCCTTTTCTCTGCCCCCAAAGAAGGCTGCACCTCACCTTGATGGCTGTGGGGCTTCACCTGGTTTGGAAGCCCTCCCCTTTCCTTGTTATACCTGCCAGCAAGGATTTCCTTTGCTCCATTCTCAGTCTTTCCTTCTGCAGGAAAATATTCCAGGTAGACAAAGAAGGTAAAAGGGGCTTGATAGGAAACCCTATTGTAATACTGCATCTATTCAGGGTTAAGGCCTAGTCAGAGAGACCAGGGGTTTCTGATAGGGCTCTAGATTTAAAACTGGAAGGAATCTTAGAGATCTTCTGGTGTAATTATTTACATTTTTTTTTTGCTTTTTTTTTGGAGGGGGGAAGGCAGGGCAATTGGGGTTAAGTGAATTGCCCAAGGTCACACAGCTAGTAAGTGTTAAGTGTCTGAGGTCAAATTTGAACTCAGGTCCTCCTGACTCCAGGGCTGGTGGTCTACTCACTGCACCACCTAGCCACCCCTCTACATTTTTACAAGAGAGGAAAGTAAGACCCAGCAAGGGGCACTGACTTACCCAAAATGACACAGGTAATAAGTAGCAGAGTTGTATCTCACACCCTCTGACTCTTAAATTGGTATGCTTTCCATTTTACCACACAAACTGTTTCTCTTGAAAGTTGTGCTGTGTCTCTTGGGTCAGGGAGCACAGTTGGAGTGAGAAAAGAGCCTTTGTAAACACACACACATACATACACACACACCATGCTTAATCCTGGGGCAGGGCACTCAGAAGGGAGGCCCTGGTACTGAAGAAACCAGTTCCACCCATCGTTCTTGGTTCTCTCTATCCCTAGAAAAGCCCTTCCTTGTAGGCTATTAGGGCATTGAGATGCAGGCCTCAGTAGAAATAGTTAAATGGGGAAAAAACAACCCTGATCTTCCCTCTTCCCTAGGAATAAAAAACAAAACACACACACACAGACACACACACACACACACACACACACGAATAATAATTAAAAGATGCCTGGAAACTCTCTTGGAAGAGCATCAATTCTGAAGATGAAAGTAAATGATTAAAATAATTAAATACTTCAAGTTGACAAGCTGAAGCCAAATCTTGCCAGCAGACATTCGTCAGTAATTAGTTAATTAATCCTAACACAAATTATGAGCCATAACAAACCAGTCAGGCTGAACATAGCCGGCTGTTCAGAATTAAGCTTAAAAAAAAAGAGGAGGAAGATAGAGGAGGAGGAGGAGGAGGAGGAGGAAGGAAGGAAAGAAAAAAGAGTATGAAGATGGAGAATTGAGAAAGGAGTAAGGAGTGAAATAAAGGGAGGAGGATTAGGAGGAGAAGAAGAGGAGTAAGAAGAGAATGAGGAAAAGAAGAGGAAGAAGAAGAAAAGAAGAGGAGGAAGAGGAGGAGGGAGGAGGAAGGAGGCATGTGAAGAAAACAATGGCATTTGGCCACAGAGAAGAGCTGTGGGTTGGCATTGCATTGGGGGCAGTCATTGACTGGTAAATCCTGAAAGGGCTCTTGGATTGTGACTACATAGAAGAAGGGAGAATGAGAGGTTCCTTATGGGCCCTTCATCAAAGGGAAGGGGCAGGAGAAGCAGAGATTTCTAGAGAAGAGGAGGTGCTTGGTTTGGGCTAAGTCTTAACCATTCTGGGGAGACACTTGTTCTCGTTAGCCTGCTTTGGTGGGGGAGGGGAGGGAAGAAGGTCAGGGACTTAGGATTCAGTGTCCAGGAACTCCCATCCCAATGAATGCATGCAGGTGCATGAATGTGAATTTGCTGTACTCATGTGTGCAGGAGTCTGGGGAAGCATGATGGCTTTGTTCTTTCCCATGTTGGTGCTGGGCCTCTGTGCATGGCTTTGTGTGCCCTGAAGCCATGTTATGTATCTGTGTGCATGCATGTGTGTATGTGTGTATGTGCGTGTTTTGCATTATAGGAGCTCTGACCTTCAGAGCAGAACAGAAGGAATACACCCAGGCCCCGAAGGCTTGAGTTGGCATCTCTATGCATGTCTCTGTCGTTGCTCATCATTTCTGGCTGCTGCCACTGCCAGGCAGGCACAGGGCATTTTGCTTTGAACTAACGTCCTATAAACACTGTCAAATGAAATTTGGCTCAGGGAACATTGTTTCTGTCGACTCAGGGTCAGAATTACCAGCATCACCCGGACCAGAGGCAGGGTAGTTATGGAAAAGGATCTCTTAGCACCTAGGGTAAGCCTCTCAGCTTTTCCCACCAGAAGGAAAAGGATAATGTCTTTGAGATGACACACAAACTCTTCACATGTTCTTTATTTTTTTAGTTGCTCTAATGCCTTCTCCCCACTCATGTAACAGAGATATTCTAGTCCCTTTGTTCCACATAGGCCATTCCAACATTTGGACTTAGCTTCTATGCTCAGCTCTGCAACTGATGTATTTCTGTGTAAGTTCTTTGAGAGCAAGGTTGTATTGATTTTTTTTTAGATCCCTAGCATCTAACCCAGTTCCTTATACATAGGCACTTAATAAGGACACTTCATAAGTCTACAGAACTGATCTGATCTGAGATCCAGAATGAGATTGATATAGAGTAGGAATATACAGACATCACAAAGGTCAAGCCCTGTTCTGAAATTTTGTTTTAAATGATCAAGGAATTTTGAGCTAGAGGGCAGCTTGGGGGTGACAATCAAATTCATTCCTTCTTATTGAGACAGTCAAGAGACATTATGTGACTTGCCCAGTGTCTCATAGGTAGCAAGAGGTCAGGCCTTGAACCAGAAAATACAGTGTTTTCACTATAATAATAAGACTGCCTCAATTCAACTGAGCTTTTAAGTAGCTACTACATTTAGAGTTCTATGATAGTTTCTGTGGGAGATAGAAAGTTGCAATGTGTTATAGTCTCTTCCCTCCTAAAGATTATAGTCTTCTGGGGCAGGGCTTTATGATAGACCCAAATAACTATAATTATGTAAGGCACCCAGCAACTGGTGATGTAGCACCAGGACAGGCTCTGATTGGATAAATGTAGATCTCAGGAAAGATATGCAAACATTTCAAAAAGTGCACTGGGGGAAGAAACACAGAAGGAGGAAGCAGGAAAAAGAAAACAGGCATAGTATACTGCTGGAGGTTTGGGTCCTGTAAGCTTTCCTTTTCCCTCCCACAGAGGTCAGACTTTTGACATTAATGTGGCAACACTGATGCCAGGCCAGGAGCTTCTATTGCTCCTGGTGACTTTGGTCTGCTGCCCAAGCTCTTCCTGACTCTGGGGAGATCTCATTCCTGTCTTGGAAATATTCCTGCATCACGCAGAAACCGAAAACCCAGTGTTCTTGCGGTGATGGTGATGTGCAAACTGTCATTCCAATTTTAAGTTGACTTTGGGACTGGGGCTGAGGCTGAGGCTGGCTAGGCCACAGAGCCAGGACTGGATAGGGCGTACAGCTCTGGGGTTAGGAAGAAACAGGATGGTTTGCTTGAGAATGAGTTTGCTTTCGACTTTGTTTGGGAGGATGATATTTTCTTTATATCACAATGCTTTTCCCTAACCTAATTAAACTGTGTTACTTCATAATACAAGATCAAAATGAATATGAATTGGCTGGACCTGAATAGTAGGGGTTTTGAGTGGGTTGGAGCTAAGCTGTGAATATGGGACATTTGAACCTGAGTCCTGAATAAACTATTAAGAAGTATCAGGACAATTGTACTAGGGAGACAGCGCCACACACACACACACACACACACACACACACACACACACACACACACACACACACACACACACACACACCAACACTTGAAAAAGTTGGATGGTAAAAAGGGAATAGTATATGGGATGGGAATCAGAGAACACCTGAGTCAAGTGAAGAGTGACCTTTTTTGTTTGTTCATTTGTTTTTTTCAGGAGGGATCTGTCTGAAGACTGAAGGGAAGAATAATGATAAACAATGGTCCTCCAATATTTAACCCCACTTTTCCTATTCAACCATATCTCCCAGTCTTGCCTAATACATACCTCTGCTCCAACCAAGTCATTCTTCAAGTAAATCATATTCATTGTGTTAGAGCATAATTGTGTGCTGGAACTGAACTCAGGGAGGCTCGGGTTCAAAGGCTACTTCAGCTACTTGCTAGCTGGTGATCTCTTTAAGCCTCAAGTTTCCTCATCTCTAAAATGGGAACAATAACACTGACCCCTATCAGTCATGCACTACTAGTTAAGTAAATTGTGATACATGAGAGTAATGGAGTATTTGTACCATCAAAATGACAAATAAAGAAGAATTCATAGAAACATGGGAAAGTGATAGAGAGAAAAGCAAGTAGAACCAAGAAAATTACTCCAACAGTATAAATAAGAACAACAAAATGAAATAAATGTTGTGTCATTATAATGACCAAACTTGGACCCAGAGCAGAGTTAAGAAAATGCCCTTTCCTCACAAATGTAGGGCAGGTGGCTATGGAATCAAGTCAACGGCTGATTGTTTTTGCTCACTCCCTTTTCCTTACTTTGAATCTTTGCTGTAAGGGATAGCTCACAGGGTAGGGGAACAAAAAGGAATATATAGCAAACCAATGTAACAAAAACAAGAGGCATCAATAAACATTAAAAAAGAAAAAAAGAGAAATGTGTTTTAAAATAGCACTTATCACCCAGGATTGCTGTGAGAATCAAATCAAATAATGCATTTAAAGCTCTTTGTAAACCTATGAATGTGTTACTACAGCTATTATTGTTGTTATTACAGGAAAAATAATTATTCTAATCTTGTTTAATGTAATTCAGATAAAAATGGTCTTGGGGCCAATTCCTGCCATTATTCTTTTATATAATAATAATGGCTGGGTAGCTAGGTGGCACAATGGACAGGGCTAGGAATCAGAAAGATTCCTCTTTCTGAGTTCAAAACTAGTCTCAGACACTGACTAGCTGTGTGACCCCGGGCAAGTCACTTACCCCTGTTTGCCTCAGTTTCCTCATCTGTAAAGTGAGCTGAAGAAGGAAATGCCAAGCCACTCCAGTATCTTTGCCAAGAAAGCCCCAAATGAAAAAGTTGGACATGACTGAAAACTGAAACAGCAACAGAATAGCTAACACTTGCAGGGTACTAAAAAGTTTGCAATGCACTTAACATTTATTATCTCACATCTGATATTCATGCTATTATCCCAATTTTACTGCTGTAGAAACTGAGGCTGAGAGATAAACTACTTTCCCAGAGTCATCTGGCTAATTAAGTATCTGAGGCAGACTTTAAGCTCAGGGTTTTCTGAGCCATGACACTACTTACCTTTGTGGAATATTACATTGATGAATGCAAATCATTACTTTTTATAATTGAATAAAACAAACTCAGCTTCTGTAGGCTCACTGAAGGCATCCTCTTTACAACTCCAGTAGCAAACAGGATGACAAGAATGATATTGACCTTATCCTGTTCCCGTGCAATTTTGATTTCTATTAGGTCTCCATATTGCAGGAGCTTTCATTCCTTGCAGTTTGGAGACTATGAGTGCTTGAAGGTACAACATCTATTAAAAAACATTCTTCCTAAGTTCTTATGTCTCACCTATTGTGGTTAACAGTTCACTTTTCAATAATTCACCAGTTCTAGTATAATTTATTGGTTGAGTTCTCAAGGGTATTTCAAAATCTATATTTATAAAATGAAGATTTGTTATATGATAGTCCATTAAAGACAACACATTTCTGATGTGTATAATTTCAATTTTCAGGCCATGTCTTGCTAGGTATTCAGCATATGCTAAAGCTTTGTCCCCTGACATAGTGTATTTGTGGTATTCTTTCTATAATACTCCCTCCCCAACTCATACACAGGATAGATCACCCAGATCCGGGCTACTGAAGGTTCTAGTTACTCTGTGAATCCACCCCTAAAACTATGGCCCATGAGTCACTGTTGGTTTATTTACTTTAACTCCAGTCATCCAGATGATACAATTAACTCAAAGCAAAGGCATTTGTTGTAATGGTTTAGCATGAACAGCTGTAACAAAATATTCCCCTTATAAACTGGATGTGCCTTTCCTACAAACACATACAGCATTGGTTGGAAGAGCAAGCACACATGTAGAGTATATTAGCAGAGAGGCACATACTTAGTGGATATGTGTGGTCAAGGTAACTCATGCCCCAGTCTTACAGGCCCCTTTGTCCTTTTTCTTGCCATGTCCTTTTTATGTCTGTGATGTCCTTATGCTGCTTCCCATTAGGCACAGACCTATCTAGGTTGCTCAAATGAACTCCATGGACCCACTCCTGTCTGCAGCTAAACTCCTAACTCCCAGGGCTAACTATCTCTGAACTCTTCATTGAGATGTTCTGGATCTGTTCTCTGATGTGCAGTGTCTTCTGCTAGATGAGTCATGCCCAACTCCCTGTGAATTGTAAAAGGAACCATTTGCAGTGGTATGTTGTCAGGATGTGAATCTCAGCCCTTTGACCATGAATTCAAGGTTCTTTTCACTGCAACATACAGCCTTAGTAGTCAGTGGTCCCTGTCTGTTGAGTTAATTACTCTGTGACCCAAAGACAGAGACTCAGTCAAATTGGCACAGTTTTAGACCAGCAACATCAAAGCGGTTCTAAACTTGTGGGTCATGACCCCTTTGGGGGTTGAACAATCCTTTCACAGGGGTCACGGGGGTCGCCTAAAACTATTGGAGAACACATATTTCTGATGGTCTTAGGAACAGAGACACTGCTCCTCTATCTGTCTTCGGGTGGGTCTGCCCACATGCAGATAGACCCACATACAAGTATTCAAGGGTCACAGCATTAGGAAGGTTGAGAACCACTGCTCTAGCAGATCTAATGCCTTTAATAGTCTTTCCTCTTTCTGAATAGGGCTCTTGCTGTGCTATACGGCTCTGTCCTGGGTCTTCTTCTCCCTCTATACTGCTTTACTTCATGATCTGCTAAGCTCCCATCAATTCAATTATCATCTTCATGTTAATGATTCTCAAATCTACCTATCTAGCTGTGAGCATCAGCAAGGTGGGATTTTTGTTGTTGTTGTTTTAAGAGTTCAGTTTCCCAGACTCATGCTAAATTGTAAACATCTGAAGGATCAATCTCCTTTGAAGTCTGGTAATTCACAGCTGTACTGAGTCAAGAAGACTTTGGTGCCTTCTGACTTGGAGCCTATTAGTTGAAAGCATATATATATTCTGGGAGAATGATACCGCCTTGGCTGTGCCACCTGCTGTGAATGTGAACCCAGATGTTGGTGCTCTCTTGGTCTGGTGATGTATTTTCTCCATTTCAGGGTGCTGACCTTTTCCCTTGAATAAGTGGATGATGTTAATAGAGAGAGGAGGCCTCTGATACCAACCCTTGTAAGAACACTGGGACACTGGACTGATAGAAAGCAAGATTGTTAACTCCTTTGAAGAAAATATGAGGTTTAGTGGGACTGGGACAGTTGTCTCTTATTTCCCAATTATTGTATTACTTTGCCATGCCCAGAGCCCAGACAGGAGTGGCCCCTCCCCATGTAAAGCTGGGAGAGGATGAGCTTCCCTGGAGTTGGGGTGGTGCAGGCTAGAGACAGAAGCTGGGGGCAGGGGCCCCTGGGGCCTGCTGTGCCTGGATTCAGACAGGAGCAGGGAGAGCTTGGAATGGAGTAATCCATTCTGCCATAGGGTGAGATATGGTGCAGAAGCAGCTTCAACAGGACCCAGGCAGGAGATGGGAGCTGTCAGCCCCTGGACCTGCAGGAGGAGGAATCCCAGAGTGTGGGAATCAGTCCCAAGGTGAGATGGAGGCTTTGCACCAGGGCAGGAGCAGCGAGCATGCTTTCCTGCCACATTCCCCTGGGACGGTTTAGGGCTGAGGGGATAGAGTTGTCTATGGTGGGATGGGGGAAGTGCCATAACCTCAGGGGACCCATCCTATTGACTTTGTCGCCCAACTGCCCCTTAGGACTTGGAAGCGGAGGTGGGAGGGGGCTGGAGCAGCATTAAGACTTGAACTCTTTGGCTCATGAGAGCATGTGTGTACCTGAGAGTGCCAGGTGGGAGCCTGCAATGGCAGTATGGGGAGAAAGACACACTTCCAATAGGACTTTACTTGGATATTCTGTTTTGATTGAGGGAATTGTAACCTACTGTGACCTAGAAGTAGAGGGTGTTCTGTTTTCTGCTACCCCTGGGGGTGTGCTGTGTTAAGGGAAGACCCTGGTCCAGGATCCCCTGATTGTATAAACAAGTATTTTGGAACAGTACCTGAATGAGGAGAACCTGGTTGCTCACTCCCCAAAGATTTTGGCCCCCCAAAGAATGTATAAAGTGGGGGTACAATATATTATATGCTTTTGTATCTATTTAGGGTCATGTGGTCACCCTGGTAATAAGCTGTTTTGTTATAGATTATAAATGCTTTAGTTTCTTGGCTCAAAGTTTAGTTTTGAATAGAGTGATTATTAGATTATTATACGGTGCTATTTGATCCATATATCTATATATAACCATATAGATATCAATAACATAGATATATATTTACAGCAGCAACCCTCAAGTGTGTTGTGTTGATTGGTGCTATGCTAACCATAACAGCTCTGCTGACCTCCAGGCTCACATCACCATCAGCCTCACTCTTACGGAGTCATTGGAGCCTAATGGCAAGACCAAAGTCAAGACAAATGGTCATGGCTTGAGATGAAGTGGATGACACTGGCATCTTTGTGCTCCACAGCATTTGCTTCTGCTATTTTCATAGCTTGTTGGAACAAATTGTTTACATCTGCCCATTTTGCTGGCAGAAGTCTTCACATCCTTGGGGTATATACCTTCCTAATTATTAGATATCTCAAACTGGATGTATTTGTAGATATCTTAAACTCAATATGTTTGAAATTGAATTCACTCTTTCTCCCTAAACCATTCTCCCCACCTCCAAACATCCCTATTACTGTTGAGGGCATTACCATCCTCCCAGTTCCCCAGGTTGCAACCTGGGTGTCATTCTTGCCTCCTCACCATCTTTCCCCCTGCCCTTTGCTGTATCTGATCTATTGCCGAGTCCTGGTGATTTCCTTTTTGCAGCATCTCTCAAACGTGTCGTTCTTTTTTCTGATCTTGCTGCCACCACAGTGGATGCCCTCATCACCTCATGCCTGGGCTATCGCAGTAGTTGGTTTCTTGGTCTGCTCGTTGATCTGCCTGCCACAAGTCTCTCCCTACTCCAATCCATCCTCCAGCTGACAAAGTGATTTTCATTAAGTATGAGTCCAACCATGTCATCTCCATACTCAGTAAATTCCAGTGGTTCCCTATCACCTTTAGGATAAAATACAAAATCTTCTGCTTGGTGTTCAATGCCCTTCATAGCCTAGTCCACTCTCTCCATCTTTCTAGTCTTTTTACACCTTAACCACCCACCTGAGGTGTACAGGTGTTCAGGGAAGACTAGCTCCTGATCCCTTTTCAGAGTTGCTCTCTACCTTTGGTGTCTACTGACCACCCAACTCTCACCTGTGACTCCAAGAAAATAAAGCATGCACAGTGGCTACACCCTGGTAAACTGTTTCAGCAGATGAGCTCAACCAGGTGGAGAGTAACTGACAGGCCTCAAACCCATTAGTGACTTAGGAAAGTCTGTACCCAACAAGACTTCCCCCAGCAGAATGGAACAAAATTGTTTACATTTGCCCAACAAGCTCTGAAGGCAGCAGAAAAAGAAGCTGTGGGGCACTTAGAGCCTGATTAGACGTCAAAGATGCCAATGTCGTCCTGCTTAACATGGCAGGTGGAGATTCTACCCTGTGGTCAAAACACGCACACACACACACACACACAAATACAAATGTACAAAAACTTCGGTGAAAATGATTCTGTTGGTAGATGGAATGTGTGCACACTTATGGGCAACAAGAAATCCAGTAGATCTGAAAGATAAATAGCTCTTGTTGCAAGAGAATTCAGTAAGTGTTGCTTCCAAATAGCAGCTCTTTGTGAAACAAGACTGGCAAATGAAGGCCAGCTTATCAAAGTCAGAGCTGAATACGTATTTTTTTGGAGTGATAAGGAGCATTGTGAAGCTGGTGTAGCTTTTGCAATCAAAACTAATTTAGTCAACAAGCTTGTATGCCTCCCAAAAGGAATGGATGACAGGCTCATGACAATGCCATTTCCACTTGCTGGAAAGTACCATTCCCCTATCATCAGTGCATAAGCTCCCATCATGATGAGCCCTGATTAAGTCTTCAAAAAATTTTTCTTTGACCTTGAGTTCTCATCATCAATGTGTTGAAAAAGGTCAAGCTTATAATTCTAGGAGACTTTACTGCCAGAGTAGGCACAGACTATCAGAGACGTCAGAGAGTCCTTGGAAGGAATGGAGTTGAAAACAGCAACCTCACCAACACTGTCTTCCCTTTACTTAACTGAAATAAAACTTCATGGATGGGCCCTCACAGCAGACATTGGCATTTAATAGACTATGCCAAAAATAAAAATAAAAAAAATAAAAAATAAATTAAAAAAACAGACTATGCCATTTTAAGGAGAAGAAACAGACAGGATGTGAGAATGAGAAAGGTGATTATGTGATACAAAGTGCTGGACTGATCTTAGACCTCTCTTTTCTAAGCTAAATATTCACATTTAACAAAAGTGGCCACAAGACAAGATGACTACCAGAAGACTTAATAGCAACAGATTAGAGCACTTCTCTGAGCGTGAACATTTTGAGGGAAAGCTGAGCCAACACACAGTTGGCAACAGTGGAGCAGAAAGGGAGTGGGCAGCTTTCAGAGATTTGGTGTACGGTACTGCATTTACTTATCTAGGACAGAACACTTGCAAACATCAAGACTAGTTTGACAAAAAATTATGGAGAAATTCACAAGCTGCTAAATGAAAAACAAGGAACTCCACAGGGTTTACCAGCAGGATAGCTCATCCATCTCTAAGAAAGTAATGTTTAACACCATCAAAAGTAAAGTACAAGTGAAGCTTAGAGGGATGTAGGATTCTTGGCTCAGTAAGAAGGCAGATCAAATTCAGTTTTATACTGATAGAACAACCCAAAGGGCTTTTATGATGCCCTGAAGGCTATTTATGGACCAAACCCCTATGGTGTATATCAAGTACTCAGTGCTGATTGAACCATATTGACTAAGGATGAAGATGTCATCCTGGAGAGATGGGCTGAACACTTCCATAGCATTCTCAATAGACTGTCATCAACCAAAGCTGAAGTCACTGACCATCTACCTCAGGTTGAAATCAATCCCTCTCTAGCCAAATTTTCAACTCAAGAAGGAAAAGGAAATAGGTTGTTCTGTGACAGTCATAGGGATGTCTCTCTCTCTCTCTCTCTCTCTCTCTCTCTCTCTCTCTCTCTCTCTCTCTCTCTCTCTCTCTCTCTCTCTCAGCCACTGTTGGCAAGATTCTTCCCAGAGTCCTACTTATTAGGCTTATCCTTCACACAAAAGATGGTCACTTATTTGAGTCAATGGACTTCACAAAGGGTGAAGAAATGATCAATACAGTGTTTGCTGCTCAACAACTCCAAGAGAAATGACAAGAGCAGAATAGTGGTCTATATAGAATGTTAGTCAATCTAATCAAGGCCTTTGATACTGTCAGTCATGAGGGTTTTGATTGCCCAGAGAAGTTCACCAGCATTGTATATCAATTTCATGATGGCATATTAACATGGATTCTGCATAATAGACAATGCTCTTGTGCTTTCCCAATCACCAATTGAGTGAAGCAGGGCTATGTGCTTACTCACATACTTTTTAGCATGATATTTTCAGCAATATTGTTGCTGGAAACCTTCAAGGAGGACAAAATGGCATCAAAGTTAACAACTGCACTGATGGCAAATTATTTAACTTGAAAAGGCTACAAACCAAGACTAAAATGAGAGTTGACACAGCACTTTTGTTCACAGATGATTGTGTACTCAATGCAGGCTCTGAGGCTGAGATGCAACAAAGTATGGATCAATTCTCTACTGTTGGTGCTAATTTTGGCCTGACAACCCCAAGAAAACAGAGATTCTTCAGTAGCCATTACTATACCACCCTGGTTACAGCAGAGAGATAAATTTTTAATACTGTGGAGTAAATTCACTTACCTTGGCAGTACACTTTCCAGAGATGTCCACATAGATGATGAAGTTGATACATGCCTTGCCAGAGCTAACTCAGTGTTTGCCAGGCTCTGAAGGAAAGTGGGAGAGAAGAGGTATTAGGCTTCCTACTAAACTGATGGTCTACAGTGCCATCATACTGACCTTATTGTACGCCTGTGAAACCTGGACAGTATACCAGCACCATGCCAGGAAACTGAATCACTTCCATTTCAATTGTCTTAAGAAGATTCTGAAGATTATCTTGCAGTATAAGGTACCAGACACTAAGATCCTTTCTTGAGCTGAACTTCTAAGCATTCAAACTCTGCTGCAGAGAATGCAACTCTGATGGACTGGCAACATTGTTTGAATACCAAATGTATAGTTGCTTAAAAGGCTATTGTACAGAGAACTCACACAAGGCAAACACTCCTGCAGAGGTCAGAAGAAACCATGCAAGGACACTCTCAAGGTCTCTCTGAAGATTTTCAGAATTAATTGGGAGACATGGGAGACACTGATACTATACTGCCTACATCAAAGAAGGTGCTGTGCCCTATGAGAAAATCAGAATTGTAGTTGCTCCAAAGAAACGTGAGATGCACAGACTTAGACATGTCTTTTTTTTTTCTTTTTGGAGGGGCAGTTGGGGTTTCATGACTTGCCCAAAGTCACATGGCTAGCTTTGTGTTAAGTGTCTGAGTCCAGATTTGAACTTGGGTCCTCCTGACTCCAGAGCCGGTGCTCTATTCACTGCACCATCTAGCTACCCCTAGACATGTCTACTCCAAATGTTCATGTGGACTATTTGTGCCCAACCTGGGGCAGAGCCTTCTGAGCTTGTATTGGTCTAATCAGCTATAGTCAGATGCATTGTACCTTGACTCCAACATAGAGATGTAATTTTGGTCTTTTTTGAGCACAGAGGACAAGAACCAATCCCTTCCCCCTACTCTTTGATCCAGTGACACTGGCCTTGCTGTTCTTTCAACAAAACACTCCATTTGTTAGCTCTAGGCATTTTCATTGGGTGCTCCCTGTGGTTGGAATGCTCTCCCTCCTCATCTCTACCTCTGGGCTTTCTTCAAGTCCCAGCTAAAATCCCATCTTTACAGGAAGTCTTTCCCAATCCCTCTTAATTCCAATGCCTATCCTCTGCTATTTACAATTTATCCTGCCCATAACTTATTTGTACATAGTTGTTTTTATGTTGCTTCCTCCATTAGACTGTGAGCTCCTTGAGGGCAGGGACTGTCTTTTGCCTTTCTTGGTATTACCAGTACTTAGCACAGTGCCTGACACATAGTAGGTGCTTAATCAATGCTTATTGACTGATTTCCACAAAACAATGACAATAAAATATAGTGAAATTTTAAGGTTTTAAGCCTCATACACATTATCTCATTTGATCCTCTTAACCCTACAAAACAAGTGCTATTTATTTACCCCATTTTATAGATTAGGAACTGAGTCTAAAAGAAGTTGAGTCACTTGTCCAGGATTACACAATTAGTAAGTGTCTAAATCAGAATTTGAACACAGGTCTTCCTGACTCCAAGGCCAGCTCTCTACTACCTAACTCAGTGGTTCTCAACCTTCCTAATGCCATGACCCTTTAATACAGTACCTCATGTTGTGGTGACCCCCCCAACCATAAAATTATTTTTGTTGGTACTTCATAACTGTAATTTTGCTACTGTTATGAATCATAATGTAAATATCTGATATGCAGGATGTGTTTAAATTGAACATAACCCACAGGTTGAGAACCGCTGACCTAACTGCTTCTACTGAACTCCTAGAGAGGTGATTTCTCAGTATTAGACAGTGAATCAGTAGAATGGTCAGAACCAGGGTTCAGATATCCCCACTTCTAGCCCAGAGTTGTTTTCATTTCATCACTACTAAATTGTCGTCTAGATTGTAGGTGAGTAAGATCCAGTCATTGTTCTCTAACTGACAGTAGACATGTATCTGTGACTCGGGGAATCCCATACCTGGACCTTAACAGGCAGAAATAAACAAGCATTTTTGGTTCTTCACCAAGATTTGGGATTTTTGTTGGATACAAACTTCTTATTTCCATAAGAGCCATCCCTAATTGTTTTCTTTAATTAGGGCAATGAAATTAAGCTTTTGCCCAGAGAGGCAGGAGAGCAGAAACTTGGAGACCAGGTTAAAGTACTAGAAAAGTGCTAGCAATTATTTTTCTTATAACAATATCATTAACTAGGAAGAATTCTGAAAGGTGCTTCCTGAGGTCCTCTGTCTCTGACAGAGCAATTTTCTGAGGCCATTGTTTCAAAATTCAGGAGTCGTGGAGATAGATCATGTGTTCTATGTTCGTCCTCCATCCCACTCATGCAGTGAATTCAGTTCAATTCAATTCACTTTGACAAGCATTTATTAAATCAATCTCAGGTGTCCAAAACCTCTGGCGTGGACTCCCATCCGAGCATTCTCTTGAACTTTAAAAGTTCCCAAGATTACAGCCTAATTCAGTCCACCTTCAATATTCTTTCACCAAAATCAGAAAAAACACAGATACGATAGGAACAGAAGCAGCATCGTTCTGACAACCATTCACAAGTCACATTTCTGCCTCTGTAGGGAGATTAAGCACCTTGATCTCTACTTTAGAGACTTATTTCACCAGCTCTCTCATCTCTTTTATCTCTGTGTCTGTTTGCTTCAATCTCTGTCTCTCTTGCTTTGTCTCTTTCTCCTCTCTCTATCTCTGTGCCTGTTTCTGTCAGTTTCTGTCTCTGTCTCTGTCTCTCCCTCCCTTTCTCTCTCTCTCTTTCTCTCTCTCTCTCTCTCTCTCTCTCTCTCTCACACACACACACACACACACACACACACACATACACACACACACACACACACACACACACACACACAGCTTATGGCAGTCCTTGCCATCTGACTCAAATGCATTCAGTTAGGAGAGAGGGAGGTTCACTTTGTCTGGTTAGTGCCTTTTGGGTACAGAAGCACTTTTGTTTCAGCAGTCAGTCAGAAATTCATTTTTCCCCATGTGGTCATCTGTCTTGAAACAGTCTCTAAAGTGCAGAGCAAGGACTCCATCACGACATACACACTTTCAGAATTGGCATCGATGAGCCTCCCCACATGGTTTGATAGCAGGTAGAGTTTGCAGCTTGTGCTCCGAGGACAAGGTTCCCATACTACATTTGTATCACTCACAGCATCCAGCACTGTGCTCTGCATAGAGTAGGTACTTAATAAATACAGGGTGGTCCAAAATCTTAATACTGTTATTAGCTCATAATGCATAAAACTTCACTGAGACCTTCAGGAGATCTGCATTTGTTGAAAATGTGGATGATTGAATTAATGGAAGAAGCAACATAGAGGAATGGAAAATGTAGTGAACTTTAAGTAAGGAAGAGCTGGGTTCAGATTACTCCTCTGACTCTTCCTTACTAGCTGTGTGACCCTGGACAAATCACTTCACCTCTCTGAGACTCAGTTTCCTCATCTATAAAATGAGAATAATACTAGCACCTATGCTTTGGAGATCAAAGGAGATAATGCATGGAAAGTATCTTGCAAACCAGAAAACAGGATATAAATGTGAGCTCTCATTATGAATAAATTATGTTATTAGTCATAGATGCAGAGGAACTTGGGCCAGGTTAGTCAAGAGAGTTTCTTGGAGGAGTGAGTTCTAAGCATCCTATTTGAGGGGGAAGGTACATAGGATGAAGCCAAAAAGGGAGGGCCTTCCAAGCTCTACTCACCCCATGCTCATTAGCTTCCATCCCAACATGGCCTGATCTGTTCAATTCATAGCATCTCCAGGGTCTCACTGCCTGTTATCCACAGATGGGAGAAAGAGGACCCATTGGGATGTCACCACCCAGGCCAACTGGGTACAGGTTTCATCTGTCCAGTGTGTGGGTGGTAACCAAATTCCCCCCAGGCAGCTGGGTAGGAGTGAGGCTTTATTGATGAAGTTATTCCCTTCACCCCACCTCCTTCCCTTATTCCACTCCAGGAGGGCTGAGGGCCCTGCTGCTCCCAGAATGATTCTCACCTGCCAATCGATGGCCTGAACACTTGAACAAGTGCTAATCAGCACAATTGACACAATAGGCTGCCCCCTTACAATCCATTTTCACATGGAAACCTGGATCGATTTCTCATTCTTACACTCTCTGACACCACCACCAACTGTGGACATGTGTTCCTGAGGCTCAGGGTTTGGGAGAGGAGGCTGGTTAACTCTATGAACCCCTGGCTATGGGAAATCAGAGGATTAGGTCTTCCAAATACATTTTCTTCCAAATACTAGGCTCTTGGACTGCCCATCTCAGTCTCAGGCTAAGCAGTGTCCTAGGAACTGGCAAGGTAGGTTCCTGCCCAGAATCAGCATGCAGAGGGCACCATAAAGGACACATTTTGATATTTATTTTGGCAAATTCATCTACTTACACATACCTATGTCAAGGAGCTATGCTTTCCTCAGATTGAAACCTTCTATAATTTATAATATTAATCTAAGTGAGTTGCTTGCAGCTTAGAGCGATTAATTGAAGCCAATAGATACACAAAAATCAGATCTTCCTTATTTCAAGTATAACACTGTCTCCTAGGCCATGCTCTCTCTGACAAGGGAAGCTATAGTATGGTGTAGTGAAAAGTGTTGGGGGGGGGCAGAGTTCTACCATGGTAAAGAGCTCAAAAGCCAAGTATTTGGCTGGAAAGATGAGCAAACAGAAGAAGAAAAATCAGATCATAGAATCTTTTTTTTAGTGACAGAGAGGATCAAAACATAGAACCAGAAGAAGAGAACAAAGTCAAAACTCATGCATCAAAAGCCTCCAAGAGAAATATAAATTTTTCACAGGCTATGGAGGAGCTCAAGAAGGATTTTCAAAATCAAGCAAGAGAAGTAGAGGAAAAATTGGGAAGAGAAATGGAAGTGTTGCAAGAAAATCATGAAAAATGAGTCACCAGCTTGCTAAAGGAGACCCAAAAAAATAGTGAAGAAAAGTGTTGGGAGGCATCTAGGTGGCACAGTGGATAGATGTGGAGAGCCTGGAATCAGGAGGGCCTGAGTTCAAATCCAGCCTCAGACACTCACTAGCTATGTGACCCTGGGCAAGTCACTTAGCCTTCTTTCCCTCCAGAAAGAAAGAAAGAAAAAGAAAGAGAGAGAGAGAGGGAGAGAGAGGGAGGGAAAGAAGGAAGAAGGAAGGAAATTGGATATGGAGGAAGGAAAGCCCTGATTTTACCTCTACTCTTAACTCTGTAACCACGGCTAAGTGATTTAGCTTCAGAACATCAGTTTCCTCATCTATAAAATGGAGACAACAATACCTGGAGATATTTTTAGTACCAGAAGAAACTCATTCTCTAGGTCCTTTCAGAATTTATTCTGTAATTACACATTCAACACTAGCAAATATTTTTTTACACTTAAAAATGCTTTCTGATACATTTTCTTTGGATGCCAAAGATATTTCCCAGCAAACACTTGTAGAATATAAACTCCTCAAGGGTAGGATCTGTTTCCTTTCTGTCTTTGTATCCCCAGTACCTAGCCCAGAGCTGTGCACATAGTAAGCACATCATAAAGGTTGAGTTGCTGAATTGAATTGAACAATCAAACAACCATCCTACAAAATAAATTCCCTGAAGAACAGTTTATAATGAACAGAAAGGGGCTGTGCCCTTAGTTTTGATAGTCTAATTTAAAATAAAATTGATCATTGTATTTGGCCTGTTTTGTTGAATGTCTTTTGTCAATTATTTACACCACAACAGTCAGTCAATTAGCAGTTATTAATTGCCTGCTATATGCCAGGTGCTGAGCTTCAGTATCTATTGTAGCAGAATACTGTGTTCAGTGCCCAAGGAGATATAAATTTGAGGTAAATCATAGTTGGTGGTCTCAAAAAAATTCACATAGTGAGGGGATCATGGATTTACATCTGGAAGGGACATTAGAGGAAATCCAATCCATTTCCCACCCTTTCTCTCTGACAAGGGAAGCTATAGTATGATGTATATAGTACATAGTATATATATATATATACACATATGTGTGTGTGCATGCGTGTGTGTACTATATATAGTACATATACTATGTAATATATACTATGTACTGTATACTATATATACTTTGTATATCATACTATATATGTATGATGTAATAGTGCATAGTATACATACATACTATATACTATAGCATCATACTATATATACATCATACATATATATGTATATGTATAGTACAGGTGAGGAAACTGAAGTTTAGAAGAGTTAAGTAGGCCACCCAGGTTGAAAATACCAGAGCTAGGATTTGAACCCAGGTCATCTGATTGTCCCCTCCTAGATCACTGCCTTGTAGTAGCAGAAGAGCTTGTGTAGCTCAATAATACTCTGAGCTATGCCTTGCAGGGTTGCTGAAGATGGACAGGTCATAGCGAAGATTTCTGACAAAAGGCAAGAGGTGAGCCACTGGGGAAGGAAATGGCAAATGACTCCAGGATCTTTGCCAAGAAAACCCCATGGACCATATGAAAATGACAAAAAAAGATGGCAATGGAAGATTAGCCCCTCAGGTCTGAAGGAAAGAATAGAGGCTATTATAAGTAGCTTCAGAACTAATGAAGGTCTAGGCCAAAGCCAAAAGGAAGCTCAGCTGAGGATGCATTTGATGATGAAAGGAAAGTTGCTGCAAAGATCAATATTGCATAGAAACATGGAATGTAAGATCTATGAATCAAGGCAAGCTGGATGTGGTCAGATAGGAGATGGAAAGATTAAACCTCAACAGCTTGGGTGTCAGTGAACTTTAAATGGGTGGGAATGGGTTAATTTAATTCAGGCGATTATGCATACACTACTGAAGGCAAGAATCCCTTAGAAGAAATGGGGTAGCCCTCAAAGTCAATAAAAAAGCGATAAAAGCAGTGTTGGAGTATAATCTCAAAAAGGACAGAGCGATATCTGTTTGAACCCGAGGAAAACCATCCAACATCATAGTAATACAAATCTATGCTCCAATCACTAATACTAAAGAGGCCAAAGTTGATCAGTTCTATGAAGACCTACAATTTCTTCTAGAAATACCCAAAATAATCTCATACGTCATAGGAATTGAAATACTAAAGCAGGAATTCAAAAAGTGATTGGAATAACTTTGAAATGCAAAATTAAGTAGGGTAAAGACTAATAAAGTTTTGTCAAGATAACTCATTGGTGGTAGTAAACACTCTTTTTTCAACAGTCCAAAAGATCACTCTACACATGGACATCTTCAGATGGTCAATATCGAAATCAGATTAATTAGAATATGGTCAGCTAAAATAAGACCTGCAGCTGACTTCTGGCCCAGATTGTGAGCTTCTTCTTGCACAATTCAAACCGAAGAACGTAGGGAAGGCCATCAGACCTTATAGGTATGATCTAAATAACCCTCCTTGTGAATATGTAGTGGAAGTGGTAAATAGATTTAAGGGATTAGATCTAGTGGATGGGATGTCTAAAGTAAGATGGACAGAGGTTTGCAATATTGTTTGCAATATTGCAGCAGCAACAACAGGAAGAACAACAAAAACATCCCAAAGGAAAAGAAGAGCAAGAAAGCAAAGTGGCTCTCTGATGAGGCTTTACAAATAGTTAAGGAAAGAAGGAAAGCAAAGAGGAAAGGAGAAAGGGAAATATGTAGCCAAGTGAATGCAGAACTCTAGAGAATAGCAAGGAGAGAGAAGGTTTTCTCAAATGAGCAATGCAAAGAAATAGAAGAAAACAAAAGAATGGGAAAGACCAGATGACTTCAAGAAAATTGGAGATATCAAGGGAGTGTTTCATGCAAAAATAAGCATGATGAAGGACAAAAGTGGTAGCAATTTCACGGAAGCAGAAGAGATTAAGAAGAGATAACAAGAATACACAAAAGAACTATACAAGAAAGATCTCAACATCATCACTAACCATGAAGTGTGGTTATTGATCTAGAGCAGTGGTTCTCAATCTTCCTAATGCCATGACCCTTTAATACTCATATGTGGGTGTATCTAAATGTGGGCAGACCCACCTAGAGACAGATAGAGGAGCTGTGTCTTGGTTCCTAAGTCCATCGATCAGAAATATGTGTTTTCCGATGGTCTTAAGCAACCCCCAAAAGGGTCATGACCCACAGATTGAGAACTGCTGATCTAGAGCTAGACATCCTGGGGAATGAAGTCAAGTGTGACTTAGGAAGCATTGCTAATCCTAAGGCTAATGGAGGTAACAGAATTCCAGATGAGTTATTTAAAAACCTAAAAGACAACTCTAAAAGACTCAGGATGGAAGGAGATGTCTACATTCAGAGAAAGATCTAGAAGGAATAGAGTTTAAATGCAGACTGAAGCAAACTACATGCTCTTTCCATGTTTGTTTTTGTTTCCTCTTTCCCATTGTTCATTCCATCAGTTACAACCCTTCTATACAACCATACTAATGTCCAATATGAAAGTATTTGCAGATCCCATACTTGATTGCTTGCCTCCATGGGGGAGGGAAAGGGAAGGAAGGGGAGAAAATTTGAAACTCAAGGGATTGTGGAACTGAATCTTGTAAACTAAAAGTAAACAAACGAATCAATTATTAAAAAAAACCTAAAAGACAATTCTGTTGAAGTGCTGCACTGCGTATGCCAGCAAATTCATGTCCCAATCTTAAAGAAGTGCAATGCCAAGGAATGTTCAAATTACTGAACAATTGCCCTCATTTCACTTGCCAGCAAGGGTATGCTTAAGATTCTGTAAGGTATCATATGAAAACAATGCTCTAAACCACTATTGATTAAATAAATGCAAATTAAAATAACTCTAAGGCATCGCTCCACACCTATCAGATTGGCTAATATGACAGAAAAGGAAAATGAAGCATGTTGGAGGGGATGTGGGAAAATTGAACACTGATGTGGGAAAATTAATACACTGTAGGTGGAGTTGGGAACTGATCCAACCATTCTGGAGAGCAATTTGGAATTATGCCCAAAGGGCTATAAAACAATACCATTATTAGGTCTGTATCCCAAGGAGATAAAAACAAAAACAAGAAGGAAAAAGACCTATATGTACAAAAATAATTATAGCAACTCTTTTTGTAGTGATGAAGAATTGGAAACTAAGGGGATGCCCATCAATTGTGGAATGCCTAAAAAAGTTGTTTTACATGATTGTAATGGAATATTACTGTGCTATAAGAAATGATGAGCAGGATGCTCTCAGAAAATCCTGGAAAGATTTACATGAACTGATGCAAAGTGAAGTGAGCAGAACTAGTAACAGCAATTTTGTATGATGATTAGCTGTGCATGATTTAACTGTTCTAAACAATGCAGTAATCTAAGTAATCCAAGTACTTATGATGAAAAATGCTACCTATCTCCAGAGGAAGAACTGACGGAGTCTAAATGCAGATCAAAGTGTACTTTTGTTTATGTAATTAATTAATTTTTCTTGGGAGTTTCTTAGTCTGTGTTTTTGTTCACACGACTAATATCAAATATGTTTTGTATTATTGTAAATGTATAATCTATGTTAAAAATGCTTGCCTTCTCAATGAGGAGGAAGGGAGAGAATTTGGAACTCAAAGTTTTAAGAAATGAATGTCAAAAATTATTTTTACGTGTAATTGGGGAGAAATAAAATATTAATTTTTTTAAACTGATAGTTCTTGGATTTGACAAATCCTTTTTGCATCAAGCTGAGTTCACTAGTTTGTGGGAAGGAGAAGTTGTGCAATAAGCTTCAGCAATATAAGAACCAAGAATTACCAGAAGAACAGATTGTTTTTTGCTTTTTGGAAGGGGGAATGCAGAGCAATTGGGGTTAAGTGACTTGCTCAAGGTCACATGCCTATTAAGTGTTAAGTGTCTGAGGCCAGATTTGAACTCCGTTCCTCTTGACTGCAGGGCTGGTGCTCTACTCACAGCACCACCTAGCCACCCCAACAGATTGGCTTTTGAAGAAGCAGAGGAAATAGAGACCAAATTGCCAACATTCTCTGGATTATGGAGAAAACAATGGAGCTACAGAAAAATATCTACTTCTGCTTCATTGACTACACTAAAGCCTTTGGCTGTGAGGATCACAACAAAATGTGTCAAGTCCTCAAAGATGGGTCTACCCGATCATTTTATTTGTCTCCCGAGGAACTTGTATATGGGTCAAGCAGCAACAGCTAGAACAAAACATGGAACAACTGATTGGTTTAAGATTGGAAAAGGAGTATGACAAGGCTATATATTATCACGTCATTTACTTATATTTAGAGTACATCTTGTGAAATGCCAGACTGAATGAACTGAAAACTGGAATCAAGGTTTCAGGGAGAAGTATCAACAATCTCAGTTATGCAGATGACACCACTCTGATGGCAGAAAGTGAAGAGGAATTAAGAAGCCTCTTGATGAAGGTCAAACAGGAGAGTGTATTCCCCTAAGCAATGCAAGGTTACAAGACAGCTCCAAAGGACTCATGATGGAAAAGGCTATCCACATCCAGAGAAAGAATTACAGAGTCTTGGGGTGGCTAGGTGGTGCATTGACTAGAGCACTGGCCATGGAGTCAGGAGGACCTGAGTTCAAATCTGGCCTCAGACACTAAACACAAAAACTAGCTGTGTGATCTTGGGCAAGTCATTTAACTACAATTGCCCTCCAAAAAAAGCAAAAAAATTAAAAATTTATAAAATAAATAAATAAAAACAAAGAATTACAGAGTCTGAATGCAGATTGAAGCAAACTACTTTCTTTTTTATTTTGTTTTGTGTTGTCTCTTCTTTCTCATTATTCATTCTATTGGTTATAATTCTTCTTTACAACTTGACTAATGTTTAACATGAAGGTATATGTAGAATCTATATTGGATTGCATGCTGCTGAACAATGGAGTCAGAGAAAAAATTTGGAACTCAAAAACTTGTGGAACTGAATGTTGTAAACTAATAGTAAATATTTTTTTAAAGAAGAGAATGTTAAAGCTGGCTTGAATCTTAACATAAAAAAACACTAATATTGTGGCAATTGGTTCTACCATTTTCTGGCAAATAGAGGGAGAAGAAATGCAATCAGCATCAAATTGTATATTCTTGGGCTCAGACATCACAGGAGATAGTGACCTGCAGTCATGAAATGAAAAGGCACTCTTTAGAAGGAAAGCTATAGCAAATCTGGACAGCACTCTAAAAAGCAGAGACAAAGACCTTGCTGAAAAAAGGTCTGTATATTCAAAGCTATGGTTTTGGTTTTTCCATTAGCAATGTATGACTGTGAGAATTGTACTATAAGGAAAGCTGAGTGCTACGAAATCAATGCTTTTGAATTGTGGCTCTAAAGAAGACTTTTGAGAGACCTTTGGACAGAAAGGAGACCAAATCAGTCTATAGTAAAAGAAGTTAATTCAGACTAGTCATTGGAAGGTCAAATATTGAAGCTGAAGCTTAAGCATTTTGGCCACATAATGAGAAGACAGGATTCACTGGAAAAGTCCTGGCATTGGGAAGGACTGAAAGCAAAAGGAAAAGGGGATGACAGAGGAGGAGATAGAAAGATAGTATCATGCAAACAATGAACATGGTCTTGAATAGACTTTAGGAGACAGTGGAGGATATAAGGGCCTAGTGTGTTATGGTCCATGGGATCACAAAGAATCAGAACAATTTAACAACAACAAACCTCTTTGTTTTGTTTTTCTAGGCCCAACATTTTCTACACTGCCAAACTAGCAAGTTAAGCCACAAACACTAAGAGTAACAACACATTATGGTACATGACAGGTACACCAGAGAATGTAAAGTGTAAAGTCCTGCACAACAGGCTGAAGGGGAAGCTTCCTCCTGATCAAGGTGTATCAAGGAAGATTTCCTAGAGAAGGTGACATTTGCATTGGAATTGAAAAGAAAGGGTTTGCTAGGCATGGTGACACAATTGTAGTCTTGCTGCAGAAGATGAGGTGCTTGCATTTGGGGGCTCTGAGCTTTAGTAGAGCTAAAGGTGATTGAGTATTTACATTAAGTTTGGCATCAATCTGGTGAGCCCCTTAGAGGGTGGGCTGGGACCCTAAGGAAGGACAAGTCAGTTCAGGTTAGAAATGAGACAAGTCAAAGTTCCTGTGGCAACCAGCTTTGGGGAGACTCAGTCTCAAAAAAGAAAGAAAAATGTCAAGAATGTAAAAAGAAAAGATGAGAGGAGGGTATTCTGGGTAATAGGGAAGAATGTGAACAAAGGCTCATAGGCAGGATAGTTCAGAGAAGATTCTAACCATATGACTAAAGTAAAAAAAAAAAATTTGTGGAAGTAAGTAACAGAAGTTGCCCCTGAAAAACTCCTTTAGGGCAGGGACAGTTTAATGTTTGTCATTTTATCTCCAGCACCTAGCAGAGTACCTTAGCCATAAAAGGCATATAATAAATGTTGAATTGAATTGATAAGCTTAGAAACATCAGGTGGAGTCAGATTGGGAGGACCTTAAATGCTAGGCAAAACAGTTTGAGGGAGGGACTGAAGGATTTTGAGCAAGGAAATGGCCTAGGCAGAATCTGTAATCAGCCAAGTCATTTGTATTACAGGGAAGGCCAGGACCTTCAGTGGACAGTTTGAGTTTCCCAAGAGAGGAAAAGTTCTCAAACCTTGTACAGGATGCACAGATGCTTTGGCCCACAGCTGCCAGCTCCTTCCCCTGGGTCCCAGGTTGGGGGAGAGGCGGCGTTGCTATTGATGTGGTACCAGACTGTGGTGCCAGGTAACAGGTGCAGCCCTAGGAGGCCTCTGGGAGCCCCACATGGCACCAGCCTCCCTATTCTCCAGCAGGTTTTGTCCAGGGAGGCTAGAGACCATGATGGAAACATAAACTGACACAAATCCCTTTTCATAGAGAGTGTTTACCACTCATCTGTCCAAACACAATGGCTCAGTGGGGGAGGGAAAAAAGGAAGCAAGGGAAGGAGGAGGAGAGAAGGAAACTGGGCAGCAGCTCTGACAGCTGATGCTCCTTGTGGGTGTCCTTTTCCACAGGTGAGCTGAAGAGGTATTGGTCTCCTCACCCCTAGGTGCAGGCCTTCACCACACCCCTCTTCCTTCTCCCTTCATTAAAGAATCTCCACTGTACTTTCAAGGAAGCAGCGGCAGTCAAGAGCCAAGGACCAGTGAGGATGACAATCTCCAATGCTACTCTGAACCTGGGGGAGCTGTCCTAGGTGCTGAAACTGCTCTACAAAGTAGTTTCCACTAATACATTCCCTTGCTTGAGAAAGTTCAATGGCTCCCTATTGCCTCTAGAACAAAATTCAAACTTCTCCTTTTAGCATTTAAAATCTTTCACAAACTGGCTCCAAATTATCTTTTTCCAGACTGATTTTACATGACTGTCCTTCATTCAGCTGACATTCCAGCCAAACTAGACTACTTAATGCTCTCTGTATATGTCATTCCATATCCTGCCTCTCTCTGGACCTTTGCACAACCCGTCTATCATGTCTAGAATAAACTTCCTACTCACCTCTGCCTCTAGAGATCACTCATCCCTTCAAAGCTCAGATTCTCACAGATATCAGTCCTCTTCCCCATTCCTGCCCAACTAATATCACCTTGTTCTCATTAAAATATAAGATGCTTGTGGGTATTTTACATTTTTCCTCTTTATTTGTATCCCTTGACCATTAGCATCATGTACCATTACACAGTAATAATGCTTAATAAATGCTCACTGCTTGACTGCTTGATATCTATTTTTGTACTAACTCATCTCTGCCTGTTGTTTTCCTACATGAGTATAATTCTCTCTCCTTGAGATCAGGAACTGTTTTGTTTTGTTTTGTTTTGTTTTTATATAGTCCCAATGCCTAGCATCTAGAAGTATTTAATAAATGTCTGCAGAACTGAATTATCATGGAATATATGCCAAACTTGACCTCTGGTGGTACAAAGAATATGGATCACTCCTTAACATCCTCTTTGCTGAAGATTTCTCTTGGTCGCCTTTCCTGATTCTCTCAACTACTACAGTCTCCCTCCTTCTCTACCTCCTTTGCATTGGCTTAGTATTTATTCTGTATATATTTAAACAAATACTTACTATCTCCCCATTAGAATGTAAGTTCCCTGATGGTAGAGATAGCTTTGTTCTTAGCATTTGTATCTTTAGTGTCTAACATGGTGTCTGGCATATAAATAGATGTTTGTTGATTGATTGATTTGTACTCTATCCCCAACCTGGATGATATAGAAGACTGTAGGAAAAATTAATTAATAAATACTATGGACTAACTAAATCATCTAATCCCTACATCCTGACCAAAACCCAGCTCATCAGTATACACATTTCCAGACGTCTTTAAAATCTAAGAAGCACTTTTCTCACAAAACTCTGAGGGAGGTATTATCCTTGTTTTACTCTGCTGTTCTTCAGGCATCAAAAGGCCTTTCCTGACCCATCCACTGCTTTCTCTTTGAAGGTGACCTGGTATCTATTTTACATGTATCTTGTATATACCTAGACATATTGTCTCCCCTGTTAGAATGTAAACTCCTTGAGGGCAATTATTATTTCACTTTTGTATCTCCAGAAATTAGTACAGTGCCTGGCAAACAACAGGCACTTAATAAATGCTTGTTTATTGTAACTGACAGTTATTATTGTTATTATTACCCAGACTGAAGCATGATGAAATGTGTTGTTCTTGCTCAGTCATGTCTCTTTGTGACCTGATGGACTATAGCATAACAGGCTTCTTTCTGGTCTGCACTATTTCCTGAAGTCTGTCCAAGATCATGTTCATTGTTTCCATGATGTTATCTATTCATTCTCATCCTTTGCTATCCCCCTTTTTTTACCTTCAATTTTCCCCAACATCAGGATCTTTTCCAACAAATCCTGTTTTCTCATTATGTGGCCAAAGTATTCAAGCTTCAATTTCAATATTTGGCCTCCCAATGAATTAATTTCTTTAACTATTGACCGATTTGGTATTTTTGCTGCCCAAGGAACTCTCAAAAGTCTTCTTGTAGCATCACAATTTATTTTTTTCTTTTTTCTTTTTTCTTTTTTTAGTTTTATGGAGGGGCAATTGGGGTTAAATGACTTGCCCAAAGTCATACGGCTAGTATTTGTGAAGTATCTGAGGCTGGCTTTGAACTCAGGTCCTCCTGACTCCAGGGCTGGTGCTCTATTGACTGTGCCACCTACCTGCCCGAACATCACAATTTAAAAGTGCTAATTCTTTAGCACTCAGCTTTCATCATAGCCCAACTCTCACAGCCATAGACGGCTACTCGAAAAACCATAGCTTTGACCATACAGACCTTTTGTCAGCAAGGTGATGTCCCTCCTTTTTAGTGTGCTGTCCAGATTTGCCACAGCTTTCATTCCAAGGAGCAAGGGTCTTTTCATTTCATGACTGCAAGTCACCATCTCCAGTGATGCTTAAGAAAACAAAATCTGTGAAACTGTTTACATTTCTTCTCTCTCTATTTGCTACATGGTTTTGGAACCAGTTGCCAAGCTCTTAGCTTTTTGATGTTAAGATTCAAGCCAGCTTTTACACTCTCCTCTTTGACCATCACCAAGAGGTTTCTTCATTCCTTTTCACTTTCTGCTATGAGAGTGGGGTCATTTGCATTCTGAGCTTATTGATATTTCTCCTGGCAACCTTAATTCCAACTTTTGATTCATCCAGTCTGTCATTTTGCTTGATGTACACTACATATAAATTAAGTAAATAAGTTGACAATGTATCCCCTTGTCAAACCCCTTTTCCAATCTTAAACCAATCAGTCATTCCATGTTTGGTTCTGTTGCTTCTTGACCCACATACAGGTTCCTCAGGAGATGAGTAGGATGATTAAGTAGTCCCATCTCTTTGAGTACTTGCCACATTTTGTTGTGATCCACAGAGTAAAAGATTTTAGTATAGTCAGTGAGGCAGAAATATATATATTTTCTGGAACTCCCTTTTTTTTCTCCTTAATCCAGAGAATGTTGGCAATTTGGTCTCTAGTTCCTCTGCCTCTTCAAAAACCATGTTCTTCTGGTAATTCTTGGTTCTTGTATTGCTGAAGCCTAACTTGCAGGATCTTTGGCATTACCTAGCTGGAATGTAAAATGAGCACAATTGTTCAGTAATTTGAACATTATTTGGCATTGCCCTTCTTTAGAATTGGGATGTGAACTAATCTTTTCCAAATCCAGTGACTGCTGTTGAGTTTTCCAAATCTGATTACACATTGAGTGTAGCACTTTAACAGCATCATCTATTAAGGTTTTTTAGTGGCTCAGCTGGAATTTCATCACCTCTTTATTCTTAAAAATGCATCTTAAGTGAGAAGGTAAACATGGGGAAGAAGTCATAAGGAACTTACCAAATTTGAATTATTTACATGCCAATATGGAAAAATGATAATAGTAACTTATGAAACTTTTCTTAGTATGAGGATAGGTGAAGGGAATACAAGTGGATATATATGTATACTCACACATATGTCTCTATAGGAGGCTATATATGCATATGAATACATATCTCAGCATGTGTATGTATGGGTTTATAGAGGGCATAGGATCAATTGAATACGAAGCGATGACATTTTAAAAGGCAAATTCTGAGGTGGGAAAGAACTAGAATGAGAGGAGACAGGGAGAGACAAAATGGGGCTAATCGTTATGTGTGGAAGAGGCAAGAGATAACTGTTACAACTTTACTTTCATTTACTCTCATCGAATCTGGCTTAGGGAAGAAATGGCATAAACTCTAAACTGGGCATCATGCCACACAAGAGAGTGGGTGTGTGTGGGGATGAAAGGTGGGATGACGGAAGGGAGGGCAGGGTTTGGGGGAGGGATGCTGGATGCTCACACTTCAATAAAGGGACAGGGACAGGGTAGAGGACGGAACAAGGGGGGAGGGATAGGGAGGAGGGACATATGATCACTGTCACAATATGTCCACTATGAAGATGTCCTGTATAATCACACCTACACAGCCTGTATTGAATTGGTTGTCCTTCCAGCAGGGGTGGGTGACAAGGGAGGAACCGAAAGAATCTAGAATTTAAAGCTCTGCAATACCTGCAACTAGGAATTAAGATATACAGGGGCTGGGATAGGGAGACCC
>CM053596.1:63457031-63475547 GCA_028646575.1 Pseudocheirus occidentalis
ATTAAGATATACAGGGGCTGGGATAGGGAGACCCTCCCTGCCCTACCAGAAAGTTAGATCCCCACAGTGGGATCGCTGTTTTGGGGGTGGGGTAGGGGAAAGACGGGGAGAAAATTTGTAACTCAAAAATCTCATGAAAATGAACGATGTAAACAAGAAAACAAATTTTTAAAAATTTATTACAAAAAAAAATGCATCTTAAGGCCCACTTGACTTCATTTATCAGCCTTTAGATCAATAACTATACCATCATGATTAGGGGTGATGTTAAGATTCTTTCTTTTGTATATTCTTGCCACTCTTTAATCTCTTTTGCTTCTGTTAAGTTCTTGCCATTTTTGTCCTTTATCATGCTTATTTTTGCATGAATCATTCCCTTGATACCTAATTTTCTTGAAGAGATCTCTTGTCTTTCCCATTCTAAGGTTTTCTTCTATTTCTTTGCATTGTTCATTAAAGAAAAATTTCTCTCTCCTTGCTATTCTCTGAAATGCTGCATTCAGTTGGATATATCTTTTCCTTTCTCCTTTACCCTTCACTTTCCTTCCTTCCTTGGCTATTTGTCAAGCCTCATCAGACAGCCATTTTGCTTTCTTACTCTTCTTTTTGTTTGGAATGTTTTTTGATTCTGCCTCCTGTAAAATATTACAAACCTCTATTCTCTTTAGAATCTAATTCTTCTTTTTTGTAGGGGGGAAGGTAGGGCAATTGGGGTTAAGTGACTTGCCCAAGGTCACACAGATAGTTTTATATTAAGTGTCTGAGATTGCATTTGAACTCAGGTCCTCCTAACTCCAGGATTGGTGCTCTGGTTACTGTGCCACCTAGCCACCCCACCCAAATATAATTCATTCAGTCTATTGACCACTTCCACTTCATATTCATAAGGGATGCTATTTAGGTCATACGTATGTGATCTGATGAAATACAGTTTTTTGATAATGTTTTATTGGATATGTAGAAAACTCTTTCCCTTGCTCCTCTCCTCTTCCCAATGCCTTGAGAAGGTTAACAGATTATCAAGCAAGTATTTAGTCCTTACTATAGGCCAGACACCATACTAGGCCCTAGGGATACAAAGGGGAAAAAAACAGTGCCTGCACTCAAGGAGCTTCCATTCTATGAAGGGGAGAAACAACATATACCTTAATAAGTGTGTACAGAATAAATAAGAGGCAGCTTAGGGAGGGACAGTACCAGCACCTTGGGGATTTAGGAAAGTCTTTGTATAGAAAGTGTCTGAGTTGAGTCTTGAAAGAAGCAAGTGAATGTAGTAGGCAGAGGTAAAATAGTAGTACATTCCAGGCATTGGGGATAATAGGCCAAAGACACTGGAGATGGAGTATTAAGTGTAAAGTACTGAAAGAAGGTCATTTTGGCTAGACTGTCAGGTTCAGGAAGAAAAATAATGTTCAATGAGACTAAAAAGAAGGTTTGGGGCCAGATCATGGATATCTTTAAAAGCCAAACAGAAGAACCTATATTTGATCCTGGAGGCAATAGAGAATCATTGGGATTTACTGAGTAAGGAAGTGGAATGAACAGACTGTACCTAAAGAAAATCACTTTAGTAGCTGGGTGGGAGGATAGATTGGAATGGGAAGAGACTTGAAGTAGGGAAACCAATTAGCAGGTCATTGCAATAGTTGAGGATAGTTGGATATATGGAGTAAGAGAGAGAGAAGAATTAAGGATACCACCAAGTTGTGAACCTAGGAGACTGGAAGAATAGTAATGCCCATCACAAAGAAAGGGACATATGGAATACTCACCCTCTTTATTTCAGTCTCTAAAGTCTTCCTTCAAGCCTCAACTCAGATACCGCCTCCTTCCCAAAGTATTCCTTGATTTCCTTCTCCCTGCTGAAAGTGATCTATCCCTCCCCCTCAGAAGAAAAAATTCAGGAGTGAATGGTGGTAGGATTGGACTCCTCATGCTGGGATCAGTCACCAAATCTACTCCCTCTGCTCCCCAAATGATGAAGTGGCCAAGGGTATATGTGATTGTAGCCCCTGCCACTGATAAAAACAGAACAGAACAAAACAAAATCTCTGGTTGCCAGTTGTTCTGTATCCTGAATCTAAGGTCCATAATATGAGGTCCTTGGTCCAGAGGTCCTGAGATTTCACAGAACGTCCTGCTTTGTGGATGCATGGTAAATTGTGTCATATGATCTATAATCCTTTACCCACTTAAAGAGATAGGAACGTGAGGCTCTAAGCAAAATAAATTATATATCTCCTGGAACTGTTGGTTTTAGACTATCTTCTTTAAGAGTAGATACTGGCTTTTTGTCTTTATCTTTCTTCACTCCTAAGCACATAGTAGGTGTTTAATAAAAGCATGTTGACTGACAAATTGCTTGGCTCTGGCAAAGGGTTCAGGCTTGTATATATTTTATTATGCATTTTTTATCATTATCATTGATTCTCAGACAAACTACTGTATATGGCTAAAAATATTTTGTATGTTCCTATGGAGAGGTGACTCCATTATTCCAATGTGTCATCACCAGGGGTCAGTGAAATATAACAAGCTTAAGAAAGAGGCAAGGTTTGCAAGAGGTAGGAGAGTTGAGTTCCTTCTTATTTGGTAAATATACATGAATCCACACCCACGAGAGAGTGGGTTGGTATGGCTGCCCAGAGGCAGAGCTAGGAGATAGAAAGTCATCCACACTCGGAATCATAAAGAGGTCAGAACAATGTAACTCTCAGGATACATGGGAGACTCCCCAGTGAAAGATACTTTTTACCAAATAAGAGCAGCTGATTACAACAGTGCCACCTGTTGGTTAAATTTGTACCCACACTGCCTTGCACATAGTAGGTATTTTATAAGTGTTCATCATAATGAAGTATTAGTAGTGAGGATAGTTACAATAATAAAAATCCAGATTAACCTGGAAGATTGTTTTAATAGAATGAGTCATTGGTCATGTATATTTCAACAATTTAGCTTTGGGCAAGAAATCTAATGCTAACAGATGTCTAGAAGCACCAAATTCTGACTTGAAGCCAAATCACTCATCATTATTATTCTTTTCTGTTATTATTAACTTTATAGGCTCAAGGGCCTACATATCAGCCCCTGTAGAGTTTCAGATCTAGTTATAAAACCAGTAGAATGTAAGCTCCTTGAGGTTAAGAGATTTGTGTTTTTGTCTTTGTATCCTCAGTACCCATTACAGGAACTGGCACATAGTAGGTACTTTAAAATGTTTGTTGTATTAAATTAAATATAGCCCTATTCTCTTTCCTGAGTACTGGTCCAATATCACTATTGGCTGGATATTTCCACTTAGATATCCTATCTATATCTTAAATCTGACATATCCAAAATAAGACTTCATACACTGAGACTTTCTTCAAACTTTACTTTTTCCATCAAAGGTTTCTTCATTCTCCCACATACGTGATCTTAGAGAATTGCCCCACTCTTTCCTCTATTTCCCACCTCCCTGTGTCCAATCACTGTGTCAACACTTGTTAATACCACCTCTATAATATCATAGGGTTTTTTTATTAGGCAATTGAGATTAAGTAACTTGTTCAGGGTTACATAGCTAGTAAATGATTGAGGCCAGATTTGAACTCAGGAAAATGAGTCTTTCAGACTCCAGTTCTTACTGTATCCACTGTGCCACCTAGCTGCTCCCAAATTCACTGTTCTTTCTACTACTCTGTGCTTCCTCTGCCTAGCCAGTGGCTTACAGTTATGTGAGTATTAGTAAACAAAGAAGTTATTAGTCTAGGACTCTTAACAACAATAACAAAAAAATCCCAAGCTACTCATTCCTTAGCCCCAGCAACCTGAGGAGGCCTGAGAGCTCCCACGTCGATCAGTCTTCATGACTTGTATTGGTTTCCAATTGCCTGTGTTTGCTGTTCATTTCTCCTGGGCTGGGAGCTCTAGGGGCAATCAGCACCTGCTAACTGAAATCTGATACACTTCACCTCCCCAGCTCAGTACTCCTGGTTCTCATCTCCCATTGAAGAGCCCAGCGGGAGTCAAAGAAGAGGCAGAGACTGTTCCTGAGGAGGGAAAAAGCAGATAAAACTAGGGATTAAGGGACAGATCGTTTGTGTCAGGAGACCTGAGTTCACATTTACCTCTGATGTGACCTCCCTATGTGACCTTCAGCATTTAACCTCCAATTTCAGTTTCCTCATTTGTAAAATGAAGGGGTCAAATAGATGGTCTCCGAGGTCCCTTCCAAATGTTGACATATGTTCATTCTACCTCATTTGTCTTTTAGTCATTTTATGCAAATCCAAATTTCCCAATAGAGATTGTGAACCAATTTTAGTGAACACTAAAAGATGGAAAGGATTGAGAGGGAGAGATCTAAGATGAAGTGGGATTTGTTAATAATAGAGAGGAACTAGGGGGTAGGAATTTACTGGAAGAGGAATGTTGGACTGCCGCTAACCTGTCTCCCCCATTCCAGGAATTCCACATTGTGATGGTTCCCAGGTCAGATATAGGGGCAATCTTGATTCAGTGGGAAGGCAGGTGGGGGAGAGCTTTGAAAGCCACAGAATCCTGAAAGAGAGGAACAAGTAATCCCTGAAGACTTGGTAAGGGAGGGGTGGAAGGCTAGTGCTTGGGATAAGGAAAGTGGAGGTGGGGGAGAAACACACTGCCCCAACACCTACGTCAACACCAGGGGCCAACCTGGTCTTATTCCAGTTTTGCTTCTGCCCCAGCATCTTCCTACTATCCAGCCCACAAGGGAAAAGAGACTATGCTGATTCATAACTGATGCAATAATTTAAGGGAATTAAAAGGATATAGAAATCTCCCCATTCTCAGATGGAGCTGCCCCCTTCTCTCCCACAAGCTTTTTAGCCTAATCCTTAACTAAAATTCCTCCAACCTAGCCTGAATCCCTCTGTAACAGTTTCTAGCCCCATTCATGGAGCTTCATCTTCTGTCTCTGAATGGAGCTCATTCGCAGGTTCCCCAACTCTGGATTCACTCCTAGCATAGTCAGAAACTTGATTGCCAAAGGAAAAGGAGAAGGAAATGTGGTTGGTTGTCCACATTCCTACAAGAATCTTTCTCTTTCCTCTTCTGAGGGAAAGCCAAGAAAATATAAATAAAAAACAGGTTCAGGATCCCCCATTATCTTAAAAGTTAGTATAGATCAATTGAGTATGGAAGGCATCCCCAGAACTCAAAAAAACAAAAACAAAACAACTTTCCTTACATTGAGGAAGTAGTGTGAGACTTAGGGATTATGTGATCAAGGAACTTTGATGGAAAGTGGAAGAGAATGGGGAGGGAAAGAGAAGGGTCTTTTAAAAACAGGAAATTCTTGAGTCTTTAGCTTCACGGATGAGGTGCCTGTGACCCTTGGCACAAGGGATATACTTTGCTCTTGTTCAATGACTTGAAGCCATCTTCCCACTCCCAATCTGGCATGTTCTATAGAAGTGTGAGCTATTATAATTATTGATTTCAACAATAATGGTAACATGCCTAATCTCTATGTGCCATAACCAGACCTTAAATTGTAGTGAGGTGGAGCCTCAGTATTTTAAGAGGCAGAATGAAGAAGGGAGTAACACATCCATTGCCACAGGCTCCTGTCAGCAATGCAAGGTTATAGGACAATTCCAAAAGACTCTTGATTGAAGAAGATATCCACATCCAGAGAAGGAGATGCAAGTGTGAGTGCAGATTGAAACAAAGTACTTGCTCTGTTTCTTTTTCTTGTTTTGTTTTGTTTCTTCTTTCTCACTGATCATTCCATCAGTTACAATCCTTCTTTACAACCTAATGATTAATGGGAAGATATTTGTAGGTCCTATATCAGACTGCATGCCACCATGATGGGGGGGGGGGAAAGGATGGGGAGAAAATCTGAAACTCAAGGGACTGCGGAACTGAAAGTTGTAAACTAAAAGTAAATAGACCAAAATTTTAAGAAAATTATATAAAACAATATTTAACAAATGTTCACAATTATGTAACACTTGAAAGCTTACAAGGTTCTTTATTCACAACAGTTCTCTGAGGTATGTAATGAAAGTATTATTAGTCCCATTTTTGCCTACACATAGGAAAACTGAGGAAATTAGGAAAATTAGGAAATTAGTGGCAAAACTAAGACTCAAATTTAGGTGCTTTGATTCCAAGACTTTTGTTCTTTCAAAAAAAATATTGTCATGAAATAAATCTTTATTTTATGAACTCCCCACCATTGAAAAAAAGATCCTTTTGCACTTCCTTGTTTCCAGCATGTCACAGTCCTGTTGAGCAAGAGAAAGAGAGTATTGTCAAGGAAGTAAAAATCCATGCTTTCTGCACTGGCGTGGGCAGCAGCCTACTCAAATAAGCAGGGTAAAAGACAGGCCCTCTTCCCAGTTGAATTTGCCTTGCAAATTAAAGGGGTAAGGGCAGGGGAGAGGAAATAAACATTAATAGAATGTCTACTGTGTACCAGGCACTGTGCTAACCACTTTATGAATATCTCATTTGAGCCTCACAAAAACCCTGGGAGGTAGTGATGTTATTATCCCCAATTTACAGCTGAGGAAACTGAGGCAAACAGAGGTTAGGTAACTTGTCCAGGGTCACACAGCTAGTAAGTGTCTAAGACCAGATTTTAACTTAAGTCACCTAATGCTAGGCCACTGCTCTATTCATTTCACCACCTAGTTGCCTAGGTATGATTAAAAATAATAATAATAATAGCTACCATTTATAAAATGCTTTAGGGTTAGCATAACATTTTCCAGATGAGATAACTGAGGTGAACAGAGGTTAAGTGACTTGTCCAGGGTCACACAAAAAGTAAGTGTCTAGAGCCAGATTTGAACTTTGGTCCATCCTAACTCCAGGTCCAGCACTCTATCCACTGTACCACTTAGGCTTACATGTGTTCATGGCTATTCTCAGGGAATAAGCAGTTAGTTCTGCACTAGCTATTAAATAATATGTCTTCTTAGATCCTCCCTGGGTCTTCAAGATCCTCACCTCCAGCCCTTGCTTTTATTCAGAGACTACTTGGTCTCTTAGTTAGATCCCAGGCAGCTGGTTTTCTAGAAGCTTGATAGTAGCTAGCATCAGTTAGCTGCCATCTAATAAAACCTTCACATTTTACAGATGAGGAAACTGAGGTCCAGAATATTTATCCTTTACTGCCCTCAGCTAAGGGGACAATGTCCCACTAATATATCCCTAGATCTGAATTTGATTCCTTGATAGAGCCCAGGACCTAGAGTCAGGAAGACTTGAGTTCAAATCCAGACTTAGACACTTACTAGCTGGGTGACCTCAGGCCAGTCACTTAACCTTTGTTTGCCTCTGTTTCTTCAACTGTGAAATGGGGGAAACAGTAGCACCTACCAGGGTTATTGTGAGGATCGAATGAGGTGAGATTTGTAAAATTCTTGGCACATATTAGCTGCTTTATCAATGTTTCATTACTATTGTTTTTGTTGTTTCCCAGAGGGAGTGGGTAGAAAGGCCATGGCAAGGGTTTGTTGGAAGAGAAACGGGATTTTAAAATAAAGGAATTTAGAACAGGAAGGAACCAGAGTGATCATATAACACACAGTGGACACGTTGATTTTTCCCCCACACTTTGGGGTGCATGGGGGAGAGATTGGGGAGGATGTGAAGAACCCACAACCCCATCTCTTCAGCCATCTCCAGTCATAGCCTCAATATTTAATTACCCCCCAAGGCACAATGAAAATCAACAAGAGAGAGAAACAGATAGGGTCTGATAGTTGTGAATGCTCAACTGTTTCTCCCCCCACCACCACCACCTTTTTTAAGCTTTCTCTCCCTTTCTCTCTAGCAGGGTGGGAGGAGATAACTTAAAGGGGAAAAATGTTTTGCTTTAAAAAAAAAAAACTCCCCCTAGGCTTCATATTGGTTGCACACAGGAATCACCCTCCACTCCCATTGGCCCCCTGGGGAGGGAATGTCATTTTCTTGTCAAGTGGGTGGAAGCTTTCCTCCTGCTTTGATTTATGCACTGAGCACTTAATTTAACCTGGGCAGCCACAGGCAATCGGGAGCCAGTCAGAATGGTGGATCAGCTGTGCTGTCCCATTTAGAGCTTCCTTGCTGTAGAAATTTTTCTCTCTTTGAACCCTCTCTTTTCTTTATGGTGTTGGCAAAGTGTTTAGCAATGGCTATCCCTGAATAAGTGTAGTATAAAGCAGTGGTTCTCCAAGTGTGACCCAGGGACCCCTGAAAATTCCCAAGATCCTTTCAGGTCCTCGAGATTAAAACTTTTTTCATAATAATTCTAAGATGTTATAATCTCTAGCTGGTGCAATGTATGGAATGCCAGGTCTGAAGTCAGGAAGACTCATTTTCCTAAATTCACATCTGGCCTCAAACACTTATTATGACCCTAGACAAGTCATTTAACTGTATTTGCCTCAGTTTTCTCATCTGTAAAATGAGCTGAAGGAGGAAATGGCAAATCATTCCAGAGTCTTTGCCAAGAAAACCCAAATGGAGTCACAGAGAATCAGACCCAACTAAGCACCACCACCACCAAATATCTATAGGCACAATCTATATAAACAAAAGCTCTTTGGGGGGCGGGGTTGTTCTAGATGATAGGATGCATATAATTCAGGAAGACCTGGGGTAAAAACCTATTTTATACCCTTGACATGGGGTCCTGGGCAAATTGCTTAACATTCCAGTATCAATTTCCCTATCTGTAAAATGGGTATTTTATTCAATAATGCCCATATTGCTGTTAATATGAAATAATACGAATCCTTTTGCAAACTTTAAAGATCACATAATAATATGGATCTGCTCATAAATATTTAACAACTGGCCCCTGGTGGAAGGATGTACTCATGACACACTGGGTTGTGATTAACATTTGCATGGATTACATCTGCATGATTAACATCACTTTCTTAAGCTTAGTCAACCAACAAAGCAATAAATCAAGCCCTCATTTGTAGGTTTGCCAGTTTCTGAAGTGTCAAATGCTCAGGCTAAAAATTTAGGAATTGTTTCTCACTGGTTACAACTGGCTCCAGCACACACCTTGTTACTATAATTTCATTTGAGAACCACCAAGGCCCTGTGAAGTAGGTGATACAGATGCTGTTATTCTTAGTTTGCAGATGAGGAAAAATGAAAGTAAGTTGTCCATAGTTATATAGCTGGCAAATTCCATGGACAGGATTTGACCTAAGACCCAAAGTTCTGTGCCAACCTGCCTTTCTAGAAATCAGTGAGGCAGAAGGGTCTATGTCTGTGCCCCACCCCCACCAGCCAGAGAGAGAAGGTTTTCTGCGGTTTGTCTACAATGGCAGATCTCTCTGCCCAGGCATCTGAGAAGAATTATTAGTGCCTCAGATACAGAAACTATATCATGGTGTCAAAGAATTCTTTGGTGGGGAAGGGATCAGGATTATAGATAAAAAGTAGATAGAACTTCATTTCAGAGATTAGGAAGTTAATAATAACAGCTACCTTTTATATAGTACTTTTAAGGATCGCAAAGGGTTTTACAAATATTATCTCATCATTTCCTCACAACATGTCTGGGAGGCTGGTAGTATGTCATTGTATGCCTATGAAATCTGGACAGCATGCCAGTGCCATGCAGGAATTGAATCACTTCCACTTAAATTGTCTTAGAAAGAGTCTGAAGACTACCTGGCAGGATAGGGTACTGGGCACTGAGGTCCTTTCTCAAACTAAACTGGCAAGCATTCAAACTCTACTACAGAGAACACAACTCTGATAGCTGGCCATGTTGTTCGAATGTCAAAGGTATGCTGGCCTACAACACTATTTTACAGAGAATTCACCTAAGGGAAGTGCTCACACAGGGGCAGAAAACGTAACATAAAGACACTCTCAAGAACTTTGAAACTGATGACCTGACATAAGAGATACTGGCACAGGACTGCCTAGCATGGTGTGCCTTCATCAGAGAAGGTGCTGTGTTCCATGTGCAAAGCAGAACTGAAGTAGCTCGAAAGAAACATGAGACGCACAAAATAAAAGAATCCACCTGAAATGTTCACATGGGCTGTTCGTACCAGACTTGTCCTAAAGCCTTCTGAACTTGTATTGGTCTGACTAGTCACAGTCAGACACATTGTAACTTGACTCTAACACAGTGATGTTATTTTGATCCTCTTCAAGTACAAAGGACAACAACCAACCAACCAACCAACCGTTATCATTGTTCCATTTTATAGTTGAGGAAATTGAAGCAAGCAGAGATTATGTAATTTATCCAGGATCACACAACTAGTAAGTGTCTGAAGTTGGATTTGAACTCATGTCTTCTTGCCTCTGGGTCCAGCACTATATCCTTTAGCACTACCTAGTTTCTGAAATACTGAAAAGTCATCTTGTCTATTCCCCTCTTCATATCTTTTGTTTCTGTATTACCAACATTTTCCAATGTATCCCTTCCCTTCTCTCCTCCCAGAGAGCAATCTTTTATAACGAAAGATTAAAAAGTATGAAAAGTTCAGCAAAAGCTACCAACATGTCAAAAAAAAAGAAAAAGTCTGATGCTATATACAGTCTGGTACCCACCATCTTCACTTCTGAAAGGAAGCAGAAGGAAATGGTATCTCTTTGCTACCTCTTCCTTGGGTCCAAGCTTGTTCATTACAGTTCCGCAGTCCTCAGAGCTTAGTGCAGTGCCTGGCATAGCAGGATTTCTTAATACGTTATTGTTAATTGTTCGGTTTTGATTGTGTCATTCTTATTGTTTTGCTTTACATTGTTGGCATGTTTTTTGTTTTCCTGTTTTTCCTTACTTCGTTTTGTACCAATTCATATGTCTTCCCATTTTCTCAGTCTATGTTCATTATATAAATCATTTCTTACGGCACAGCAATATTCCATCACATTTGTGCATCACAACTTGTTTAGTAATTCCTCAGGCAATGGACATCTACTTTGTTTCTAGCTCTTTGCATTGTAGGAGATCCTTTTTTGAATGTGTCGTTGACCTCCTTTGGCTACATATATCTAGAAATGGAATTTCTGGGTCAAAAGGCATGGTTATTTCATTATTTTTCTACTCATAGTTCTGAATTGCTTCCCAGAGTGGTTGGACCAATTCACAGTTCCAGCAAGTTCCAAGCATTTTTGTGCTTGTATTTCTGATATTGACTACTAAATCCCATCTTTTGTCATCATTGACAATTTGCCAAAGTCTGCTTCTTCCTCTTTCTGATAAAGACAAATTTACATAAGATCAGGAGGCATTACAAACTTCTTTCCTCATCATACCTTTATGAGATTGGTACTATAGATATTATTCTTGTACATTTAATAAAAACTTGTTGATTAATTGAATGATATCCATCTCTGAAATGAGAAAGCTAAGGCTCAGAGAAGTTAATTGACTAGCTCATGGTCATATAGCCAGGAAATACATACCTTGGTCTCCTAAATCTAGGTCCAACCCAGTCCCATTTTGGAGAACAAAGAAGACCTTAAACGAATGCAAAGGATGAAGTTGTCACTGATACTGCAATACAGTCATAAGTCCTCAAACTCAAGACCTCAGGTAGTTCAAATCACAATGTGACACACAAGATTCGCCTAGGGACCCACACAACAAAGAATAACATAGAATCACAGGATTTTACAGTTGGAAAGAATCTCAGTCCAATCCCAAACTGAAAGGTAATTCCCATTGTACTACACCTGGCAAGTGGTCATCCAGAGTCTGTTTAAAGACCTCCAATCATGGGGAACCCAGTACTTCTTGAGGCAGCCCACCCTAAAACAACTTTAATAGCCAGCAAGTTTCTTTCTTTTTTCTGATCTCAAATCTAAATTTACCTCTTTGTTACTCCTATCCTTTGCTCCTGCTTCTGCCCTCTTAATTCAAAAAAAGTATTATACCTCTTCCATGTGACAATCCTTCTAACACTTGAACATAGGTGTCATGTCCTTCTGAACCTTGTATTTTTCAGACTAAGAGTGCCTATTTCCTCATCTGCTCCTTGTATGATGTGGATTGTAGGAGCTTCACTATTCTGGCTGCCCCACTGTGGATTCTCTGGCTCATCTGTGTCCTCCCTAAACAGTGGCATGCAGAACTAAAAACAGTACTCAGATGTGGTGTGATCAATATAGAATTATTATTTATCACCTCCTTATTCTTGGAAATTAGGCTTCTCAATGCACCCATAGGTCTCTTAATGTGCTGGGCACAGCAATAACTCATATTGAACTTGAAATCCACTAAGGCCTTGAGATTTCTTGCAGATATACTGTTGTCTAAACATTCTTCCCCCATACCAGACTTGAGTTGATTTTTTTTTTAGCTCAAACATAAGACTTTCATTTATCCCTATTAAATTTCATTTTATCATATTCATCATATACTCCAACCTGTCCAGATCTTTTTGGATCCTGACTCTGCCATCCAATATATGAGCTATTCCTCCCAGCTTTGTGTTATCTTGCAAATGTAATTATGTCATCCATGTTTCTATCCAAGCACTTGGCTTAAGGGGACCTCCAGTGAAGACCTCTTGTTGCATTCATTTAACCCTTAATTGGAGTTTGGCATCTCAGCTAGTTCTGTATCCATCTAACTATAGAAAGTGTCCCACAAGTCATAGCAGTTAAACCTTAATAACTTAACTCTGCACTAAGACTTGTAGGATACCCTATATTATAGTTCTGTCCAAATTTCTTCATCTTTTCCACATTAACAATATGAGATATTCTGTCAACCTTTGCTGAAGTTTAAGTAAACTATATTGATAGTGTTCCCCTTATCCACTTGTATTATTACCCTGCCTAAAAAGGAAATAGGCTTAGCCTGGTATGATCTCTTCCAGGGTCTTTTTTTTTTTTTTTGCTTTTTGGAGGGCAGTTGGGGTTAAGTGACTTGCCCAAGGTCACATGGCTAGTTTTTTTTGTGTTAAGTGTCTGAGGCCAGATTTGAACTCAGGTACTCCTGACTCCAAGGCCGGTGCTCTATTCACTACATCACCTAGCCACCCCTCTTCCAGGGTCTTTATAACCATTGCTTCCTTTTCTAGATGCTCATTTGTCGTTTCTTTAATAATCCATTCTAGCATTTTCCTAATAATTGAAGTTTAGCTCATTGGCCTCTTGTTTGTGGACTCTATTTGCTCCAACCACTCTCCTCCCTTTTAAAAATAGGTATATTTGCTCTTCTACAGGACTGTGGGATCCCTCCAGTTCACAATCTTTCAGAAGCACAAACACAAAGAGGAAAATCCTACAGGAACTTCACACTTCTAGATCCACGCTACTTTGCCCCCAAGTGCTCTTTCCTGATTTTCTTGCTCTCTTTCTTGTCAAAGCAATCAGCTCTGTAGCCACATTATAAGGATCAGTTTGGTAATCATCAGTCTATCAGCTCTGAATTTCCTTGATTTTGTCTACTGCCTGAAAGTGGCCTCAAAGCAAGAAAGAAAACTATAGCCTACCTGTCCCAAAACTCAAATGCTCTGGTTCCCTAATTATGCTAACCCCCCTGGGATCACCCTATGCCCAAACCCTATCACACTGAATGGTGCCTCCTACTTTCTTCATCACTTTTAGAAAAGAAGACTATAGCTTCTCCCTGTAGGTATCAGAACTGTGGTGGTCGTGAAGCTTCATCTTGCTTGATCAATTGTTAATCTCTTGCAATTGCCCTTTCATTCTATTTGCCCTCAAATCTAGAACAATAGTCTACCAACTGAGCTGTAGCTACTGGGACAATCTCATTCATTCACAAAGGGCCCATATGCCAAGAACATTTCTAGGATACCAGAAGCCAACCAACCCTTTGAACAATGCTCTCTAGAGATCTGTGGAAGCCCTTTATCCAACAGAAATCAGAATAGTTTAGGGAGGATGCTAAGAAAGAGAAAATACAGAAGCATCACAGCGTATACAAAATATTCCACATCTCTAGTCCTCCATATCTATAAAAATGGGAAGAGCATTTTCTCAACTTTTTTCCCAAGACAAGCACAGAAATTATCTTTACTTGTCCCTTTCATTTACATTGTTGTAATCATTATGTACATTGTTTTCCTGTTTATGCATCAATTCATGTAAGTCTTCCATATTTTTCTGAATTCTTCTTATTTATTACTTCTTTTGATGCAATATAATTCCACCACTGTATTTTGAATTTCTTATTTTTATTTTACCTTAACAAACATCTAATAAATTGAGTATTTCCATATACACAGTAAAACAGACAAAGAAGATTTTACATGAAGCTGCAGATCTCTATTATGTAGAGCTTTCTTTTCTTTTTTTTTAGTATGTAATAAGTTCATCTTATAGTTTCCAAAATCACTCTACTTAGTTGTGGTTCTTTCTGACTTGACTTTTATTCCCTTCTCTGAAATTTTAAAAAGATGTCTCAATGATTCAATTTTCTTTTCTTGCTGTTACACTATCCGTATCTGTCCTCTTCATCTTTAACTACCCTACCTCCCATTGGAAAATAAAAAATGTCCTTGTACCAAATATGCATAGTCAAGCAAAACAAGTTCTCACATTAGCTGTGTCTGAATATGTGTGTGTGTTATATATATATGTATATATTTGTATATGTGTGTGTCTGTGTATGTATACATCCATATATCTTATTCTGCATCTTAAATTCATCACCTATTTGTCAAGACGAAGCTATCATGTGTTATTATCAGTTCTCTTGGATCATAGTTTCAAGTCTTTCAAAGTTGTTTTCTTTATAATGTTGTTGTTATATAAAGTGTTCTCCTGGTTCTGCTTACTTTATTCTATATCAGTTCATACGAGTCTTCTCAGGTTTCTCTGAAACCATACATATCATTTCTTATGGTACAATAGTATTTTATTACATTTATATGCTATAATTTGCTCAGCCATTCCTTAGTTGGTAGACACCTTCCTAATTTCAGATTCTAAAAGAGTTTCTATAAATGATGTTAGACATATCGGTCCTTTCCCCCTTTGTTTGATCTTAGAGTATAGGTCTAGTGGCAATACCGTTGGATCAAAGGGTACACAATTTAGTAACTTTGGGGGCGCTTTTTGCTTTGCAGAATGACTGGATCAATGTAGATCTCCATCAATGCTGTCTTAATATTCTTGTTTTGCTGCTGCCCCTCCAACAATTGTTATTTTCCTGTTTTGTTATTTCCTGTTTGTTTCCTGTTTCAATATTCATCTGTTGAATATGAAAAATCACCATGATTTACTTAGCACTTCTGGGAGTCCTCAGTACCAATGAAAACACATGTCCAGGCCCTATCCCTGTCCCTAGTTAACGAGTGCCTCCTTTGTTTCAAGTTCTTTACCACCAAAAAAAGTCTTGCAATGAATATTTAAATCTTCGTGAAATATTTTTTTCTGTCTTTGGTCTCCTTGGCAGTATATGCCTAGCAATGGGATCTCTGTGTCAAGGGGTGTGGATATTTTAGTTACTTTTTTAAAAAACACAATTCCAAATTGTTTTCTAGAATGTTTGGCCCAACATCACAACTCCATCAATAGCAAATTAATTTACCTCTCTTCCTGAAGCCCCTTCAACCATGTCTATGACTTCTTTTTAAGTACCACAGGAGTTGCAATGCCACAGACTTATTTGGGCCTGTTCAGTCCAGAAGGTCATTGTATCCATTCCCCCTGACTTTTAAAAGGAGAATTTTTAGGCTATATATGTACAATCATGTTAAACATATTTCTATTTGAGTCATGTTGTAAAAGAAGAATCAGAACAAAAGGGAAAAACCATGAGAAAGAGAAGAAAAAAGAGAAAACAGTACGCTTCAATCTGCATTCAGGTTCCATAGTTCTTTCTGTGGATATGGGAAGCATTTTCCATCATGAGTAAAAAGAATATTTTTAAAACAAGCCCCAAGTGACAATGGAGAGTGATGGGCTAAGTGTACCAGTCACATCAAACTACCAGGTTGTCTGGCAACAGAGCCAGTCCTGACATGGCCCAACTTAGCTCCCTTGGGGCTGCATTAGTGTCATCAAACCCCTCAGAGACAATATTGTGTTTTTGGCCATAAACAGATGTGACCCTGGATCCCTGGGACCAAGGAGGAGGAATGAGGAGGTATCACTTTTCCAAAAGCTCTTGGGTCACCTGAATCTGCTGTGAAGGCTGGCAGCACCTCAAGTCTGTGTTGTGAGGGGCCCAAATACTTCATGTATATTCCCTGGGGAGAAATAGAGATAGGCCTCTTCCTTTTTCAGGTGGACAAACTGAAGAATGGCAAGGGAGAGTCACACTCAAAGGTTACCTAGCAAAGTAAGTGGCAAATTTGAGATGGAAGTCTCATGTCTCCTTAATGTAGGCATTCCCCACCTCTGATCCTAGCTCTCTTCTCATCTTATGGAAAGGGGGCCCTGTGGCATAGAGGGTAGGATATCGGGCCAGGAAAAATGGTGACTCAAATGCCACTCTTGACATTTATTAATTGTGTGACCCTGAATATGTTATCTAACTTTTCTGAACCTCAAGATCTTCATCTTTAAAACGGGGATAATAATACCTGTAGCTTTTCAGCTCACATGGAATTGTATATATAAGGAACTTTATAAGCTTTTATATAGCTTTCAGTGCTATATAAGTATATTTTTATTATTTTTAATATTATTGGGTGACAGAATTGAGATTAAAATCATCTAAATAATCAAAGGCTCAATAAGCATTTATTAAGTATCATCTATCAGGCTCTGTGCCTTTACAGCAATGGATATACAAAGAAAAATTGAAAACAGTTCCTGCCTTCAAGGAGTTTACAATCTATTGGGGGAGATAACATGTACAAATATAGGCATTCCAGTGGTATCCTGGTAAATGTTTAACAGCTGATTCCTCAAAAGAAAATACAGGCACACTTTGAAGTTTGATCTGTATTATTAACTTTTCCCATTACTTTATTATGTCTAGACAATTCACAAAACAATAAATGAACCCTCCTTCTGCCTACTTCCAAGGTGTAAATATTCACGCTGAAAATTTAACAATGGTTTTAGTGAGTGGTTCTGGACAAGTTCCAGGACACTTCTGTAGCATATATGAGTGTGTGTGCATATGCATATGTATATGTGTGTATATATGTATACACATACGAGCACTAGGGATACTTACTCCAACTCCCACTTGCACTGGGAAGTCAGTTCAGTCAGTGATCAAGCATTTGACATCTACTATGTCCCGAGCATTGTCCTAAGCCTTGGGGATCTAAAGAAAGACAAAAGACAGTCTGTAGTCTCAAGGGACTCGCAGTCTATGGGGGAGGCAATGAGCAAACAGCTATATACAAACTACAGACAAGATAGATTAGAAATAGTCTTGGAGAGAAGGCATTAAGACTAAAGAAGACCTAGAAAGGCTTCTTTCTGAAGGTCAGAGCAGTAAATAAACATTTATTAAGCGCCTACTATATATGTATCAGGCAGGCACCATGCTAAGCACTAGGGATACAAAGGACAAAAGACAATCTTTGCCCTCAGGGAGCCTATAGTCTAATGGGGGAGACAATATGCAAACAACTGTGTACAAACAAGCTAAATATAGGACAAATTGGAAACAGTCAAGAGAAGGAAGGTACTAAGAGTAAAAGAGATTAGGAAAAGCTCCCTGTAAGAAGGTAAAATTTTAGATAGGACTTGAAAGAAGTCAGAGGATAAGAATAGGGAGGGTGAGCATTCCAGGTATGGGGGCCAGCCAGTGAAAATGTCTGGAACTGAGAGCTGGAGTGTCTTGTCTAAGAAATAGTAAGGAGATCAGTGTCCCCGAATCAAAGCATGGAAGGGAGGGCAGATTATAAAGAGTTTTGACCATCAAACAGAAGATTGTATGTTTGATCCTGGTGAGAACCACTGGAATCTACTGAGTATAGGGGTGACATGGGTGGACCAACCCTTTCAGACAATCACTGGCAGCTGAATGGAGGATGGACTAGAGTGGTGAGAGCTTTTGGTCAGGAGACCAACTTGCATGTTATTGCAATTGTCAAGGCATGACCTGTACCAAGGTGGTGGCATTATCAGAGGAGAGAAGGGAATGTATATGAGATATGTTACAAAGGTAGAAACTTTGGGCCTTGACAACTGATTGGATATGGATATGGATTGTGTGTGTGTGTATAGATCTTGATGTACACACATCTATGTATATGTGTGTATATATCTACATCTCTCTATATACATATACACACATGTATATGTGGATATGTGTGTATGTGTATTATATGGATAAATATACAACATATATATATATACACATAACAGTTTCTATTCCTTTTCTATGGAAGGGGAGTTTGTACATATTTGTATATTATGGTTATTTGCGTACCAGCCATGTATTCAATTCAGTATTTCAACAAACATCTAACTTATACTGAAATTAATTGTGTACGAGTCTCATTTCTCTATGTGTCTCCAAACTCCTTGAAGACAGGGAATCTAGTACAAGGGCTTTGTAAGCGTTAAATAAATGTTTGTTGAATTGAATACTCCTGAATTAAGGTGGTTGTCTTAGGAGTGGAGAGAAAGGGA
>CM053596.1:63476047-63496707 GCA_028646575.1 Pseudocheirus occidentalis
GGAGAGAGAGGGAGAGAGAAAGAGAGAGAGAGAGAGAGAGAGAGAGAGAGAGAGGGAGAGAGGGGAGAGAGAGAGGGAGACAGAGACAGAGACAGAGAGACACAGAAAGAGAGAGACAGAGAGAGAGAGAGAGAGAGGAGAGAGGGAGAGAGGGGGGAGACAGAGGGAGACAGAGACAGAGACAGAGAGAGACACAGAGAGAGAGAGAGGAGAGAGAGGGAGACAGAGAGGGAGAGAGAGACAGAGAGACAGAGAGAGACAGAGACAGAGAGAGAGAGACAGAGAGAGAGGGAGGGAGAGAGACAGAGAGACAGAGAGAGAGAGACAGAGAGAGACAGAGAGACAGAGACAGAGAGAGACAGAGAGAGAGGAGAGAGAGAGAGAGAGACAGAGAGACAGAGACAGAGACAGACGGACAGAGAGAGAGGAGAGGAGAGACAGAGAGAGGGGGGGGAGAGAGAGGGAGACAGAGACAGAGACAGAGAGAGACACAGAAAGAGAGAGAGAGAGAGAGAGAGAGAGAGAGAGAGAGAGAGAGAGAGAGAGAGAGAGAATCAAGGATGACAAGGATGACAATGACACCTGGGTTGCCAGCCTGGGTAACTGGGATAATGGGGGCACTTTTGGCAGAAATAGGTAAGATAGAAAGAGAAGAGAGTTTGGAGGGGAGAAGATAATGAAATAGGTTTTGAAAGAGTAGAGATGATAGAGTGGAAAATCTGTTGGAGAAGACAGGATGTAATGTGATTACTTGAGCATATAGAGGGGTTTGCTTTGCTAAGGAGAAGCGCTATCTCTTCATGTATCCCTAGAGCTTGGTTTCATATATCTCTGCCTTGGAGTTCTAAGAGTAACCCTGAGAGGTCAGGGTGATCTGCTCACGCTATTGCCTCTAGCTCCCATTCTAGTGTGTTCTCCCCAAAATTCATAGCTAATGATTACTGCCAATTTGCCAGCATTTGCCAGTACTGTCGCCCAAGCTGATATCTTCTTAATATAATTGATATGCAGCTAACATCGATTAGTTTTTACAAATGGACGTTTATTGAGAAAATATAGTAAGATGCAAAGTACAAATACATCTCCCCAAACCAGGGTACACTCTCCCCTAGACTGCTCTGGGGAGAGTGGGTGCAGACTTTAAGTGCCTGCTACAAACATTCCTGCCACCAAGCTTTTTTCTGAAAGCAGCATGACTGATAGACAGGTTACTCACTGCCTTGCTTTCAGGCCACGGTGTCTGGGCCAGCAGTTTGATGCACTGGTGGTCTAGGTCAAATCATCCAAGTAGATCATGCCAGTTGGCTTGACTCCTCCCTGGGCAAACTCTGGTCCAGTTCCTGGATCTCTCCAGTTCTTTCTAACTTTCAAAGCTCACAAAGTCATAGTCTAGTCTGTTCTACAGACATTTCTCTAAGAGCAGGGTGGAAAAATGAAACACAACTAAGACTGAAAAACAGTAGTGCCAGGGCAGCTAGGTGGTGCAGTGAATAGAGCACCGGCCCTGGAATCGGGAGGACCTGAGTTCAAATCTGGTCTTAGACATTTGACACGTGACTCCCAGCCCAGAGCTCTACCCACTGTGCCATTTAACTGCCTACATGAAAAATTAATTCTCTCTACACTGCCATACTGAGATGGAGGGGAACTGATTAGATTTCATTCAGACTCTAAACCTCAGCACCAGCACCATGACTTTGGTCTGGCCATTTTCTTCTCTCCATATTTTGAGAAAACAGGGTGATTAAATAATTAACTAAATATAAAGCTGATTACTGCTCACCCAGAGCCACAAGAGATAGCAGCTATATATGTCTAGGTACAGGGAACATTTGTTCCCTGTTCCAGGTTGACCTGACTCTGGACAGTTCCCTGGTAGTTTATGTTCCCTGTTGGAATGGAATGAGACACTTTTATGTCAAAAGATTTATTTAACCATAGCAAGAAAAGGATATTCAATGAGGATATATATCAGGGACACTCCAAATAGATTCGGTTCCTTTGGCTAGGTTGTCCATTGTGGTATGCCAGGCAAGTACCAGAGATCACCAAGAGCTCACGGCTGCTTTGCACTCTGGTAGCCAGGAAGTGACATTAACATCCTGAACCTTTAGTCACTCATGCCAATCAAGTCTTCAAGAATGCCTTTTAAGGAAAAACTGTCCTAACTTACATGGGGGTAAGGGTGAAGATATTGCTCCTACCACATTACCCAATTAAACTTATGGTTTAGTGGTAGTATATGGTACTATAATGGAGGCAATCCCTAGTTATTAGAGGCTGGAGAGTCTACTTATGAAATGGCATGATAATGGATAATGGAAGTCCCCTGTTCCTCAATCTGGAACATGCATAGACACTCTGTGACTGGTTCTGGTTCACTAACTACAGGTTGAAGAAGAGATTTTTGTTTGGCTCTGGAGCAGTCACTGGATCGTGTGCAAAAGGCATAAACCAGCCAGGGCAAATCTTTTGGCTTTGGTTCTTTATGGCCTGCCTAACATTGGCAATGGAGGATAAGCTGCTGAGAGCTTCCAAGTGAGGAAGGGCCTTAGGATGTCTCTCACTTGGAGCCAGCATGAAGCTGAGATCATATGACCCTGTCATTGCTTCTTTCCCTGTTGTGTTTATATTTTTCTTTTAAAGCACATTGGAGATGGCTATAACCTGTGAATTTTGAAAGATCAGGAGAGAAAGCAGTCAGTCAATAAACATTTATTAAGTGTCCAGAGAAGTTCATCTCATTGCATTGCACATCATTCTCATTCCTTTATGTTTGCCTGGGTTCTGGATAATGGATGATTCTCTCACACTTTCTCAATCACTAATAGGGTGAAGCATGGATGTGTGCTTGCTCTCATGCTTTTTAGCATAATGCTTTCAATGATCTTGTCTAAGGATGAAAATGGCATCAAGATCAGTTATGGCACTGACAATAAATTATTTCACTTGAAAAAGTTACAAGCCAAGACTAAAGTGGAGGGAGGGTTGATGTTTGACTTTTTGTTCTCAAATGATTGTGCATTCAATGTACCCTCTGAGACTGAGATAAAATAAAGTATGGATCGATTCTCTGCTGCTTGTGCTAATTTTGGTCTAATAATTAAGCCCCAAGAAAATAGAGGTTCTCTACCACCAGCACAACATTATCTATTACATGGAACCATCGACTACATTCAATGCTGTGGATAAATTAACTTACCTTGACAGTATACTTTCCAGGAATGTCCATGTAGGTGATGAGATTGATGCACACATTGCCAGAGCTAGCTCAGTGTTTGGGAGGCTCTGAAGGAAAGTGTGAAAGAGAAGAGATATTGGGCTTCCTATCAAAATGAAGGTCTATAGAGCCATTGTGCTGATTCTATCATTTTATGCCTGCGAAACCTAGACAGCACCATGCCAGGAATCTAATTCCCAAGACAATTTAAATTGTCTTGGGAAGATTTTGAATATCACCTGGCAAGATAAAGTGCCAGACACTGAGGTCCTTTCTTAAGCTGAATTGTCCAGCATTCAAACTACTACAGAAAGGGCAAATCCAGTGGGGTAATCACATTGTTCAAATGCCAAATACATATTACCAAGACTATTCTTACTTAAATATAGGTTGTACTAGATGGCCTCCAAGATCCTTTTAAAATATGAAATTCTGTAATTAAGGAGTAATAGTTCCTATATATCCTGGGCTGGTCAGACCCCTACTGAAACATTACATTCAGTCCTGGGAGTCATATTTAGGAGAGACATTAACACACAAGATGGAAACCAGAATGATGAGGAATCTTCAAATATGTACTATTTGCCTTTTTTCCAAATGGAAACAAAGCAATGTCCTGAATCAATGGACAGTCTCCAATTGTCTGGCTGCTCTGCTCCTAGGTAGGTGAGCCTTATTAAGAGGGGAAAATGAAGAAATGGGGTTGATCTCATTGACTACATATTCAAGGTACTCAACCTCAGATTAGACATCACTGATAGTCAACCATTCTGCTCTGCTACTATCAATTCCCCATCTCATTCTCCAAAGTCACTGCTCTGAATTTTTTCTTCCCTTTTAAAAACCTCAGGTATAGCCACATCTGTTTCCTACCAAGTGAGCACAATGTCTTCTTCATGGATAAGATTTAGACTCATTAAGCAGAGATCTCTTTGGTCCTCTCTTCCTCCTTTCCTCACATTATCATCATCATCATTTGCTCCCTTTGGTTATAGAAGAGGAACAATATTTCTAATAGTCATAAACTAATCATTCTCTGTAATTTTGATCCTATTCTTTCCTACCCAGAATGTACCTTCTGGTACAGTGGACAGTGTGCTGGTCTTGGAGTCAGGAAGACCTGAGTTCAAATTCAGCTTCAGATACTTACTAGCTATGTAACTCTTGGCAAGTCACTTAACCTCTGTTCATCTCAGTTTCCTCAGATGGGGATAATAATAGCACCTGCCTTGCCGAGTTGTTGTGAGGATCAAATGAGATATTTTTAAAACTTAGCACAGTGTCTGGCACATAGTCGGCACTCTATAAATGCTTATTCCCCTCCCCTCAACTCCTACCTTATGGTCCAGGACCTGGCTCATTAGTCATCCCTCTCTCTTATGCATCCTCATTCTCTCCTCCACCACTTGTTACTTCCAACCTGCCTACAAAAGGCTCAGTTCTCTACAATCCTTAAAAAAGTTTTCTTTGACTATTTTACTCCCAACATGTAATTACTCTCTCATGTTTCCCCTCCCCTGTACATTAAATTTCTTGAAAAAGTTGTCGACTTATGATGCTTCCACTTCATGACTACCCTCATTAACCCTCAGCAGTCTGGCATTTTCCCCTACTACTGGACTAAAACTTCTCTTTCCAAGGTCATGGATCTGGATCAATCAATTAATCCATAAGCATTTATGAAGCTACATTTATGTCAGGCACTGTTCTGGATCCTAGTGATACAAATACAAAGAGTGAAATAATTCCTACTTTCAAGTTTATATCCTCAGAAGGGAGACCAAAAGTACAGATGTAAATATAGATAGAATCAATATAAAAAGAATAAATTTAAGATGATTTGGGATGGGACCTTAACAGTTGGAGACATCAGGAAATGTTCCTGTAGAAGATGGGGCTTGAGCTCCATTTTGAAGGAAGAAAGGGAATATTTGAGGCAGAAATGAAGAGATAGTACCTTCTATACACGGAATGCCTTCCTAATCATCAAATCCAATTACCTTTCCCTTTTGTTCTTTTTTTTTTAGCCCTCATCATCCTTCACTACTCTATAGCTTTTGATATTGTTGGCTACTCCCTCCTACTGGATCTTCCTTGGCTTTAAAGAGAGATCCTAGTACTTTTCCTACCTTTCTAACTGAGGAGAATCCTGTCTCCTTTAATTCTATTAGATAAGAATCTATTAAGTGCAGTGTGCTAGATCCTGGGGATACAAAGACAAAAATAAAAATGGTCCTGTCTTCAAGGAGTTTACATTCAAGATTCAATATATACACAGAAAATTAGGTAGAAAATAAATATAAAGTAATTGGAGATAGAGAATAGCATAGAGAGGGATGGGGAAGAGACAGAGAGAAAAGAGAGACAGACAAAGACAGAGGCAGAGAGTTGGAGGGCCAGAATGGGGGTGGAGGAAAGGGAGAGATAGAGAAAGAAGGAGGAAGAGATAAGGAGAAGGGGAAAGAAAAAGAGGAGAGAGAGAAAGAGAGAGAAAGGAGGAGAGAGAGAAGGGAGAGGGAAGGGAGAGACAGAGGAGGGAGTGGGTGAGGAGGGAGGAAGAGGGAAAGAAAAAGGGAGAGGGTAAAAAAAGGAGAGAAAGGGAGAGAGGGAGAGGGAGGGGAAGGGGGAGAGGGAAGAGAGAGACAGAGAGACAGAGAGAGAAAGGGAGAGAAAGCATTAACAACTAGAAGGATCAGGAAAGGTCTCTTATAAGAGTAGTGATACTTGAGCTGAGATTCAGTGGGGACCAGAGACTCCAGGAGGCAGAGATGAGGAGAGAAAGTCTTTCAGGCATGGGCACAGCCCGGAAAAAGTCACTGTCTCCTTATTTTCTTCCTTACCACTTAATCTGGGGAATCCCCAAGCAGCTGTCCTTGGCTCTCTTCACTTCTCTTTCTTCATAACTTCATTTATTCCCAGAGTTTCAACTACCAGCTCTATGCAAATGATTTCCAAACCTTTCTGATCTCCCTTTTAATTTTTATTTATTTATTTTTTATTTTTCTGATCTCCCTTTTGAGCCAGAGACCCACAACTCCAACTGGCTGCAGGACATCTCCACTTGCAAGTCCCACTGGCACCACAAACCCAACATGCCTCAAACAACGCTCATTATTTCTCCGACTTAAACTGCTCTTACTTCTGTCAGTGGCGCTCCTCCACCTTCCTTAACTTGTTCGCCCATGTTTAAAACCTTGTGGTTATCTTTACCCTTCCCTTGTTTTTACCTTTCATATCTAATCTGTTAATTCTTGTGGATCCCACCTCTACATCCTGTTCCCTCTCTCTGTATCAAGAGATTAATCAGGGATCAGTTGAGTTCTCCACTTCTCATCCATGTGATGAAATGATAGACCCTCAGGGCTGACCACATTCTCTGGCTGTTCACTCGAGGGCCATGCATTTGACTGAGATAACAGAGCAACTTCTATTGCTTCTCATGACTCCAGGGAGTTGTGTCAAAGGTCATTGGCAATGGAGTCGGGAATGTACTCAGTTGTCTACAAGAACTGTGGAAAGGACTCAGGCCTCCATTTAGGACTCTACCAACCTTTTCTCTACCATGGAATAGCAGCCAAGGGAAGGAGATTTATCTCCCCCTTACCTAGCAGCAATAGCACCTTGCTTTAGAAAAGCCCAGGGTAGTGATGATTAGTCTATGTTTGCCTAGGCAAATCTGAGATGAGACCCCAAGTCCCTGGTGGTACCTTCTTCCTTAATGTGATTTTTCCTGAGCACAAGTCAGTGATCAGTAATCTGGAGAAACTGGCATTTCTGCCCTTGGTGACTACTTCAAGAATCTGAGAGTTCCTGAGGTGGATGCTAGCTACTCTTGGAGATTTACACAACAGCAGCTTCTCAGAAAGAGTGAGCACCCCCTGGATCATTCTGCAGCAAGACCAGGGAAAGCCATAGCCAGGCTGGCTGGAGATCTGGCACTTGTGAGCTCAGACCTGATGGGAAAAGTGAAGCAGCTATTTATTCTACAATCCTACAATGTTGTCTTTATCCTCTGAGGGGAATATGAGAGAAATAGGCCACTTGAGATTTTTTTCTGTGTTAATGCTCAGCTATGTTTTGTGTCTTGAGCAGTTTCTGTGGTGGAGGTAATATGCTTGATATCCACTGATTGCCATTTTGAGAAGGAATCCTATCACCCACATTATGGGGAGACACTACGCACTAGACTAAGCCTTGTTTTAGAGATTTCCTTGGCGTTTACTCTGGAATATAGTTATATTGAGGCAGAAACAAGAGGAACCTGAAGATGCACAAACCCTCTTGGCAGTAAGCTCCCCATCCCATCTCTGGAGAATTTGAGTATTTGTGATCCTAGAGCCTCTCCCCCTGGAGTGGGGGACCCCTATGCTGTAGGGTACATGTCTCCTTTTTACCTTCTCTCTACTCCCATTGCACCAACCTAAAATGGGGCCCCATCACTACATATTTTCACAATTGTAATAGTCTCCTAACAGGTCTACTAGCTTCCAATATCAGCTTCCTCTAATTTATCCTTCACAAACTTATTTTTTTTAATGTATGGATCTTGTCATGTTGTTCTTCTGATCAAAAACCTTCATTGGTCCCTTATCGCCTCCCTAAAGTTCAAAATCCTTCACAGGACATTAAATTCCATTACAATTAGCCATCATCCTCCTCTCCTAGGTGGCACAGTAGATAGAATGCTGGGCGTGGAGTCAGGAAGGTTTATCTTCCTGAGTTCAAATCTGGTTTCAGACACTTATTAGCTGTATGACCCAGGGCAAGTCACTTTACTTTGTTTGCCTCAGTTTCCTCATCTGTAAAATGAACTGAAGAAGGAAATGGCAAATCACTCCAGTGTCTTTGCCAAGAAAACCCCAAACGTAGTCACGAAGAGTCAGACACAACTGAAAACAACTGAACAACAGCTTTTCCAGCCTTATTTCATACTATTCCCCTCCTCATACACTTACTGGTGGTGGTGGTGATGCATTATTGAAATCTGTAGAAGTTATGTCATCAGTATAGAGAAGTCCTGTGTGGAAATTACCACCACTGGTATAACTTGTCAATTTTTATATCTTAAAAGTGTTGTCTGTGGGCATTGTGAGATTATATGACTTGCCCATGTGTTAGATGCTGGATTTGAACCCAGACCTTCCTAATTCCAAGGCTTGCTCTCTACCAACTATATTAGACTGCCCTATCCTCTATACTCCAGCTAAACTGAATATTTAATGACCCGCCCCACCCCCAAACATGCCCTGTGTTCACAGTTCCCTCTACCTAGAATGGCTTTCCTTCTCTTTGCCTATTGAACTCCTAAATATCTTTAAAAGGCAACTCAGATGCCACCTCCAGGAGACTTCCCATGAATCCCACACTTGCTAAAGTCCTTCTCCCTCAGATTTCTCATAGCATTCTATTTTGTAAGTCTCTGATGTACTCATCATATGACATTGAGCTTTTAGAATTTCCTGTCAAAATGGGTTCATAATTTAGAATAAAGGTGATGCCATAAGCAAATTAGGAGAGCAAGGAATAATTAGTTACCTGTCAGATTTTAGGAGAAGGAAGAATGAATGACAAGCAAGAGATATAAAACATTATGAAATGCAAAATGGATAATTTTGATTGCATTAAATTTAAAAGATTTTGCACAAAGCCAATACAACCAAGATTAGAAGGAAAGCAGAAATCTGGGAAATAATTTTTATAGCCAGTATCTCTGATAAAGGCCTCATTTCTAAAATATATAGAGAACTGAATCAAACGCATAAGAATACAAGCCATTCACCCATTGATAAATGATCAAAGAATATGAACAGGTAGTTTTCAGATGAAGGCATTAAAGCTATCTGTAGTCTTATGGAAAAAATGCTCTAAATCACTATTGATTAAAGAAATGCAAATTAAAACAACTCTGAGGTACCACACATTTCACACCTATCAGATTGGCTAACATGACAGAACAAGAAAATGAAAAATATTGGAGAAAATGTGGGAAAATTGGAACACTAATGCATTGTTGGTAGAGTTGTGAATTTATCTAACCATTCAGGAGAGTGATTAGGAACTATGCCCAAAGGGCTAGAAAATTGTGTATACCTTTGATCCAACAATACCATCAGTACACCTATATCCCAAAGAAGTCATAAAAGGGGGAAAGGACCCACGTGTACAAAAATATAGCAGCTCTTTTTGTGGTGGCAAAGAATTGGAAATTGAGGGAATGTCCATCATTTTGGGAACGACTGAACAAGTTGTAGTATATGAATGTAATGGAATGCTATTGTTCCATAAGAAATGATGAACAGATAGATTTCAAAAAATCCTGGAAAGACTTAACAGTAACTGATACTGAGTGAAGTGAGCAGAACCAGGAGAACATTGTATACAGTTACAGTAACATTGTACAATGACCAGTTTTGATATATTTAGTTCTTCTTAGCAATGCAAGAATCCAAGACGATTCCAAAAGACTAATGATGGAAAATGGTATCCACATCCAGAGAAAGGACCATGGAGTCTGAATGCAGATCAAGATGTACTATTTTCTTTTTTTTTCTTTCTCATAGTTTTCCCTTTTGTTCTCATTCTTTCACAACATGACTAGTGTGGAAACATGTTTAATGTGAGTGTACACAGATAGCCTATATCAGATTGAATGTCATCTTGAGGAGGGGGAATGGAAAGGAGGGGAAAAATTTAGAACTCAAAATCATATAGTGTTGAAAAACTAAAATAAATTAAATACTTAATTAAAAAAAGAATTTTCTGTGTCTTATCCCCTTATTGGACTGTAAGTGGCAAATATTGGGTCTTATCTAAACTTTGTATGTCTTCCACCACTCCACCACCCCAGTATAGCACTCTACATATAGTAGGTGCTTAATTAATGTTTGCTGATTGTACTTATCCTCTGCCTGAGAGGACACACTATCAGAGGATGAACTCCATCTTTGGTAGGAAGGTTATAGGTTAAACACAATGATCATAAGGGTAGTAACTGACATTCATATAGCCCTTTGAGATTAACAAGGTATTGTCTCATCTTATCTGTAGTGAAGGTACTGTCAAACATCATTGTGTGGACATAAACACAATCAGCCAAGGGAGAGGTGAAATGTCCCTATCACAATTACCCAATGATAGTTCAGAGCAAGATCTTGATTGAATCTCTCTAAAAGGAGGGGGGCTCCAGTAATCTCTCCCACTTCCAGCCATGGACTGGTTATGCACTCCTTCTTTCTTCCAAAGAAGAAAGCAGGAAAGAACAATTTAGAAGGAAGAGGGGGCCAGATCCCTGTAGAGGAGCATTATTTTCATAGTCGTTTGGAGATAAAATTCCATTTCTCTGAGAACAGGAAGGAGACTGCAGCTGTGCACAAAGGAAACTAGCTATTGAAAGTTTTCGACCTTTCTGTGTTTGCTGGATAAACAGTAAGGAATCAAAAGAGGGATAGAGACGCAACTTTTCAATGGACTCCAATAATTATGGAAACCAAGAGAATGTAAAACCTGGAGGGCCATCTCTCCCAGGGCAATGAGCTGCCCCTGAATGATTGGTTGAGTATTTTTAATTAATAGATGAGCAAGTGATTAAACAAATCTGGTTGAGCCTGAGAGTCATAGAATCATAAGGAGAGGTGGAGAAATGAAGGAGATGGGGGGAAAATATGAAGAGAGAAAATGAGAAGTAGATGCTGACAAAGACACGAGGAGTGAAAAGGAATGAGAAGGGAGGATATGGGTTTTCTGGGAGAGTGGAAGGAAGGAAAATATAGCGGCTGAGATGGGATTGAAAGAGGAAAGAGATGTAAGGCTGGGAAGGGAGGAATAGAGGAGGGATGTGGGACTGGGAGGGAAGGAAGACTTTGGGGCAGAAAAGGGAAGGAGGGAGGGATGTGGTATGGAGAGAAAGGTGAGGAAAAGAGAAAACAAGCAGAGAAGAAGGAGGGAGATGTGTGTGGGAGAGAGAAAAAGATAGAGACAGAGACAGAAACAGAGACAGAGAGAAGGGAAGCGGGGAGGCAAGTGGGACTGAGAGGGGAGGGAAGGAGGAACCTGGGGCAGAGGGGAAGGGGGGGAGAAGGAAGGCATGTGGGGCTGAGAGGGAAGGGAGAGGCATTAAGGAAGGAGGGAGAGCTATGAAGCTAGAAAAGAGAATGGAGAGACGCAGCTGCGGGAGAGAAAAAAAGAGAAAGGAGGGAGCCAATGGGGCGACGATGGAGGGAGGGAATTTGGGGAAAGGGTCAGTAAGGGGGGAGAAGGGGAAAATAGGAAAAAGGAAAGAGAAATAAAGAGTAGGAAAGAGGAGGAAGGTAGGATTAAGTCTCAATTTGTGTTTCTAGTCTCTCGGTGTTTTGCACACAGTAGGTACTTAATAAGTGATGCGGGATCTTACTACACTAGCAGACTGAGCCAGAAAAGCCCAGGTCGGCAGAGGAGGGGCACGGAAAAGGGGAGGGACCAGAACGATTTAAACTCCGCCCCTCTCCTTCCCCTGTTTCTTCTGGGGGGCGGGAGCGAGCTGTAGAGCAATCCTCCTCTCCCGGGGACCAAACCGGCTCTGGTTGCCGGCAGCTCTCGCGAGGTCTCGTGACGTCATCCTAGCGCGACGGCAGCGGCGACAGTACCCCTTCCGCTTCAACCTGCGCGGTGCTGTCTCACCTGTGAGCCGGCGGTGAGAAGAAACGGCAGGGACACCCGGCCCGAGCTGCTTCCAGTCCTGTCCCGCCGCCCGCCATGGAGTACCTTATCGGCATCCAGGGGCCCGACTACATCTTGGTGGCCTCGGACCGCGTGGCCGCCAGCAACATCGTCCAGATGAAGGAAGGTGAGTGAGGCCGCGCCCGGCCCAGCCGGAGGGAACGAGGCGGGAGGGAAAGGGGCTCAGGCGATGCTCCCGAGGACGCGGACCCTGCCGCCCTCTCCCGTTTGGGCATCTCGGCCGGTGGATGGATGCTGTTAATAGAACTGTCGGAGGGAAGGAGCTCGACGCTCTCCTTGAGACCTCTGGCCTCGTCCGTTTCCCTTGTACAGTGTCTGGGACTGTGGAAACTCCTTCTGAGGTTGAAGTCAGAAGACCTGGATTCAAATCTTAGCTCTGTCACTTTCTGTGTGACCTAGGCCTACACAGATCCTTTCCCCTCCCGGTCTCCTTGTTTGCAAAATGAGGGCTTTGAACACACTTCCAGACCTAAATCTATGTGCTTTCATCAAGTCACATTTTGACTTGCAGGATGAAGATCTCTTATGACTGAATCTTGGGTTTTGGGGAGGGGACACCTCTAATAGTCTTGTTATTATTAACAACAACCAAAATCACAGTGATCTTATGTGAAAGAGCAGGTTTTAGAACCCAAATGTTATTTACTCCTGTGATTTCGGTGGTATAGGGAACTCTTGGGTGAGCAAACTCCTTCTTCCAGTACAGGTAGACACCTTTTTTGCTACACACCTACAGCCCCAGGAGGTTAAATGGCTTTCCAAGAGTCACCCAGACACTTGGTAAGAGGTAGGATTTGAACTCTGGACTTCTTCATTCCAAGCCTCACTCTTTTCTGTCCACAACAGCCTTTCTTGATAGGTTTGGTCTTCCTGTTTGTTTTCGAGTTCACCTGGGGTAGGTACAGTCGTGGGAATTGCCTTGTAACTTAAATTGTAATAACCCTATTAAGGAAAGTAATGGTGAGATTTTCCTGGTATTTATTTCATTGTGGCCTTTAAATAATGAGAGTAGGGATGTAAGTAGGCTATTTCCAGAACAGGTTTTGTTTAAATGACTAATTATAGCTACATTGTCATTTGAAGGATGACTTGGTAGTACTGTTTTTAAATGACTGGGGTGCTGAACAAAAATCATAGGAGTATAAATTTAGAACTAGAAAGAATCTTAGGGGGTCACTTTAGTCCCTGCTAAACAGAGGAAGAAACTAAGACTCAGGGAATGAAGGGACCTAATTGAGGTAATGCTGCTAGTAGCTGGCAAGGCTGGGATTTGTTTGAATGCAGTTCTTCTGACTCTAGATCCAGCTCTCTTGTGAAGAATAAATGAATGAATCTTCAGTTTCTTTAGACCCTGAAGTCTGCTTTGCTTTCCCCAACATGAGGAGTTGGAGTAAGATCTGTAGGGCTGTTTTTGAGTTCCATTAACTCAGAACATGTTATTGTTTAATGGAATAGGACCTTGAAAGTGGTGTGTTAATGGATAGTTTCTCAAGCTATCTGTAAAATGGATGAAAATTAAAAATGAAAGTGCTTCCTAATTTGGGAAACTTTTCTCTTGAAGAGCATACTTTTTCATCCCCAAGAGATATCACTGTCTTGAATCTTTATCCTTTGTCCAACACATGATCTGAGCCTGAAGTAAGATTTAATTAGGATCATAGATTTAGGCTAGAAGGGATCTCAGAAGTCATCTAATCTAACCCCTTCTGTTTTATGGCTAAAACTGAAAGCTAGAAATGTTAAATACCCTACCGGAAATACTTGTCTATTTTTGACCTTAGAATGATACTCCCTTATTGAGGAAAGTTCTGTTCTTAGTCTGAACACAAAGCTTCAGGAGACATGCATAGGCACAATATCCAGCGATGCTTTGCACATAGCTAGTACTCAGTGTCATAATTATGATAACTAAATGGAAATAGTAAGTAATAATTCTCACATTAATCTGGCACATTTTATTTTTTCCATATCTTTTCACCCAAGGAAAGACAAAAAAAGCCCACAGTGGTTCACCTGCTTCTTTCTCCATCCACCCTTGAGTTCCAATCTGGGCTTTACATTTTAAGAGAGATGTTGACAGACTGGAGTGCATCCAGAGGAAACAGGCCGGGATGATAATGGATATGAAAGCTAGATAATCTGAGGAACTGAGAAATTGGGAATCAAAGGAACTGGAAAAAGTTGGGGATGACATGATAATATCTTTAAAAATCAAAAGGCTTATATATGTAAAAAATGGTTTCATTTGGGGGGTGAGGTGTAACTTCAGAAAGCAGAAGAAGTAATGTTTGGAAGTTATGGGAAGCTTGATTGGGGCGTTCAATAAAGCAAAGCATCTTTTAATACTTAGAGGTTTCCCCAAAACAGAATAGGCTGTCTGTGAGTAGTGACTTCTATCATTGGAAATAGTCAGAGGCTAATCAACTGTCAGTGATATTGGAAATAGAATTCCTGTAGTGGGGGAGAGTTCGGATTAGAAGATTCCTAATTTCCTTTGATTCTGTAATCCAAAAAGAAAGATTTATTCCTTTTTTTTTTTTTTTTTGTTAAAATTACATTAAGGAATCAGATGGAGGGGAACAGATGATATAATTGGAGAACATGTGTGTGGGGAGAGGAATGGTTACAGTAAAAACCTTCACAGAATAAGGTGTCATTAGTTAACATACTAGCAACTTTCTTTAATGTAGCAGGCTTCAGTTATTTCACTGCACTGGTGGAGTATTTACTTGAGGAAAAGCACATTGGGAAAAGTGAAATATACTATATTAATGTAACATATAACTTATCCTTTTTCTAGTTTTGTCACAATAATGATATACTGATTTAATGCCAGCTATGCTCGATCTTGTAGGAAATAAAATTGCAGCCCAGAAAGAATTTACAGTGTAGTTAAGAAGAGAAAACATAAACCTAGAGAAATTTAAACAGTACTTAAGAGTTATCACAGTGTAGGAATAAAAAGTATCACAGAAGCTCAGTGGAGGGAGAGATTACTTGTGGAATATGAAAGTTTGTTGAAGGAAAGAGGATTTTAAGCTGGATCTTAAAGAATCTGTAGGAATAAAACTACATCTAGAGCTTTCCTCCATTTTTCCCCTGTTATTTTTCAGGCCTCAATTTGTTGGAATGTGAGCTCGAGGGCTTTTGTGTTTTCCTACCTAGAACTATTTTATAATTGCTATTTTGTCAAGTAAGCTAAAGTGCTGAAAAATGGAACTTGGGTTTGCTTTGACTTGCCATCATAGTTCAGTCAAGCTATTCCATTGGGTGTCATTGTCACCTGCTGTATTGCCAGCATGTTTTCAACATAAGTTAGAGAAAATTTCCAAAAGATGACCAATTTCCTAAAGTGAAAGAAGACACAGTCACATGTTCAAGTCCTATATCATGCTTTTATTGCCTTAGCATATTATGTATGCTATAAGACTGTATCTCTTTTGTCTCTCTACTAGTCAATGGAGATACTTGCAAATTGCCCTGATTATTGCAACTCTAGTTGATTTTTTTTTCATTCTCTTTACTCTGCACTTCATTATAATCATGTAAATACCTTAGCTTTATTATAACACTTTGTAACATTTACATATGTTCTCACTTCATCCTGAACCATCCTTTGAGGTTGGGAAGGGCACTTACCCCTGTGGACCTTAGTTTTTTCCATCTGTAAAATGAGAGGATGCGACAGAGTAACCTGGAAAATCCTTTCCAGCTCTGAATCCTTGATTATGTGATCCTTTAAGAGGTGATATATAGTGAATAAAGAGCTGGCTTTAGACTCAGGAAGGCATGGCTAGGTTCATGTTCGGCCTCTGACGTGACCTCATGTGTGATCCAGAGCAAGTCTCCCATCTCTTAGTATCTTAGGCAACTCTCTAAGACTAGTATAGTTTCAGAGCAGTTCCCTGATGATCTCATTGGTAATTCTCTGTACCAGTGAAATCACACAACATCTTCCTTCTCGCTTTCCTCTTCCCCTTCTCCCTTCTTTACTAGCTCCATTTTATATTTCAAGATGAGGCTCCAGTGAGTTATTTGCCCAAGGTCACACAGCTAAGTGTAACAGAACCTGGACTAGAGCCTATTGCACTGTAGTATTTCTTTGAGGTGTATAAGTCATGGAAAGTCCTTATTTTTGTTTCTCCTATGGCTCCTCATACAATTCTGGGCACACTGTAGGTACCTAACAAATAACTTTTTACTTGTTTAAGTTGATTTCACAGTGAAAAAATAGTGTTCTTGCAACTCTGGCTTTTCTTTTAAATGTTAAGATTTTTTTTAATGTTAAACTTATTTGCAAACTGACAGGCTCCTTCCACCTATTTAACAAATTCAGTGTAGGTTTTCTGTATTTCCAGTCTATACAGATATGACCTGGAGGCCACATATTAGTAATTTTACATTTATATTTTATGTGTTTCCCTCTAGCCTTACCCAGCCATATTAATGGCAATTTCAACACTCAAGTATTTTTTTAAAAATGTTTAACAGCAGTATTATGTTCTCCAAATCCTATTAAAGGATTGGGACATTTCAGAAGCTTTCAGACATGAAACATGTCTTCCAGGGAAGATTATTCAGCAGTATTTGAAAAATTGAAAGTGAAAGTGAGAGTCGGATAGGGAGATTATGTTTTACTGAAGCCCTAGCTTGAATATGAGAAGTTATGTTCCCTAGGCACTAATGGCTGCCTGGATGTTGATTTCTCTCTAATCTGAACAAGAATCTGCTATAACCATAAGATAAGATTTGACTATTTGAATAATTTTGGAAAGTATTTTTAAGAGTTTCTCTTCTGTCTGTGCTTTAGTTTTTATAGTGATCTGTATTTTCAGTTGATTTCCCCACAAATTTCCATCGGTAGTTACTCTTTTACCTTTTCAAAGGTCATTTTCTTTTGATGTCTTTTTAATTTAGTTGTAGTATCACTCTTCTGTCTGCACCTTCAGATCCTATCCCTACCATGTCTCCTCAAAGCCAAAACTTGATTTGAACTAAAGGATTGTTTTCACACTTTTGTCATAATTCCTACACTTCCCTTCAGTGATTGAGTTCTGATTATTTAAAAGTATTTCTGATTATATTTTGCTTTCTGAAAATTCTATTTAATTTCCATTGGCAAATGACATTAATGAAGTCTGCTTATTCCTGATGGCATGCCATGAGGGATGAGAATGCTGCCCAACATTGTAGAATATTGTCTATTTTTTAAAATCTCTTTTTGCTTAGAGTTTGTATTTATGGGACTTGTATATGATTTGTGATGGTGAATGTGTTTTATTTTCTGAACAGATCATGACAAGATGTTCAAGATGAGTGAGAAGATCTTACTTCTGTGTGTTGGAGAGGCTGGAGACACTGTGCAGTTTGCTGAATACATTCAGAAAAACGTACAGTTGTACAAGATGCGCAATGGTAGGTAGTCCTCACAGCAAGACTTTTGTGCCTTGACTTTCCCTATTCTTAGAGTAAGGAAGTTGAGTCTTTGGGAGAGCTTAAAGGCCTGGCCTTTTGACTTGAATTTCTCATCAGGAGATATTTATTTAGCACCTATTATTTATAAGATTACTTGGTTGTATAAGTTTATACATACTATCCTATTGCTGCTACTTCTTAATACCAAAATACTTGCTTGATTGAATTGAAATAGACACTGATTTTAAAAATCAACCACTGATAGGGATTTGAGTGACTTTAAAATGTTATACTTGGGTTGAAATTCCTTAATTTAACTGTTTGTATTGATATTCAGTGTTATGTTTCTGGTTTTAATGAAAAGAATAATAGTTATCAAGAAGTACTTCCGCTTAATACAGCTAGTCTCTCTCTACATCAAACTTGAGGAAACCAAGCCTCATAGTCAGGGTATCAGTGAGCAGATGAAACCCCTTTCAGGTCTAAAAAATGATGGCAAGATTAGACCTAGCAAGATATGAGGCCAGGATCTGATAGCCTCTTTGACTCGATATGTTTAATAATACTTAATGCTCTTTTGTGAAGGTAGCTAACCTCATATAAAAAAGAAATTCCAGAGTCTGCGGTGTAACAAAACTTGTAGTCAAGAGAATTGTGATAGAAAAATTAGGTGTTTGGAAGGACAAGGACTAAGCGGCCATGATGTTTTCAAGGCCAGAGCCCTTGTCTGATGGGAAAGGCCAGCTTTCAGACACAAAGCACTTTGCAGGGGCATTGCAGTAGGAAAAACTTTTCTAGACCTTGAATGAATCACAGGTATAACAGCATTGCTGAGCTGTGCCCTGGAAAGGAATTTAATATACATATGAACGCATCTGTTAGTTCTTTATAAAAGTATTCTGTAAGATGCACTGATATAACTTTCTGAGCAACACATTTGGTTAACATATATGAAACTCATATGCTCAGATGAATTGAAAAAAGATCTACCTTTTTTGCCTATGACAGTGCTTGGCCCAGACTAGGTATTTAATAAATGTTTGTGGAATTGGGGAAGAAAAGAATAATTTTCTTTTTGTGTAGGTGAATAGTATCTGCAACAATATTTTTCTTTTCCTGTCCTAATTTTTGGATACTCTTAGTCTAATAGCCTCCATTTTTAAATTGTTAGAAAATAATTTTTTTAAATGTCTTCGTGTATAGTTTTAACATTCTCCAAACTAATAGTTTTATGTTTAAAATCTTATTTTTTCTAATAGTAACTCATTTTTAAAGATGTCCCAATATTCCCATTTCTTCCCTTGATTGATTCTTTTATACTTTTCAGGTTGCCTCTTGAAACCTCTTGTTCCCCTTATGCTTATGTGTTTGTGTCTCATTTCTTGAGTGAATGAAACCTTACAGTACAGAAATTTATCACACTGGTGACTTTAAATAAGTTTGAATTTGATGCCCTTACTGATCAATACATATTACTCTTACTGTGGCTGTAGACTTCACTATTCTTCCAGCCTTCACAAGGGGAAGGGACAGGAGAGCCCATCCCCACCCCTATCCCTAGAAAAACAATTCAAGAGTCCATGATGCCCTACCCAGGGTGGATCAGTAACCTCACGTTGATAAACAAAAGACAGCATGTTTCATGTTTTTCTGATCTGAATTTCTTTGTAGCCAGGTTAGAAAAGTGTGGGGTGGATGACAGTGCAGTTAAATAGATTGTAGCTAGTTAAATAACACAGCAAGAAGATGTTGGGTTATTAGATTATTCATTGTAAACCTAGGAGGTCTGTATTTGAATATCATGGTACTCTGTCCTTGGCCCTTCTTGTACAGTATTTTTATCAGCAATTTGAGAAAAAACTTACTTATCAAATTAATGTATAACACAAATGCAGGGGGGAGATAATTAATAAATTGAATGACAAAGGAAGACTCCAAAAATTCCAGCAGGCTGGAATAATGGACCTACAGTGTGGTCCATTGACTGAATCCAAACTTTACAGAACAAATCCCCTTAATAAAAGGATTTGTTCTGTAAAACTTGGACTTAGTCAAAAGGCCACATCCAAGGACCTAGAAGGCAGGCTACAGATTCCTCACTCCCGATAAACTAATGAGATGTATTTAACAGGAATTTACGTGAAGTCTTGCATTTCAATTTTAAAAAATCAATTGTACAAGTAAAAAATGGGAGAGACTTGGCTAAACAGTTTATGTAAAAAAAGGATTAAGGATTTTAGCTGATTTATGGTTCACTGTAACTGGTATGACTGCCCAAAAAGTTGATGCAGTCAAAGACTGTTTAATAGAAAAGTGTACAGAAAAGGAAGGTGATAGTCCCACGGTATACTGCATACTCTTAAGACCTTTGCAGGAATATTATGTTCCGTTCTGTGTCTTGTTAGATTATAAGCTAACACAATCATACCTTCTTTTATATCTGTCTCCTCTGGTGGTTGAGTTGAATATGTTTTGCTACTGTTGTAATACTCAAAACCATTTCATTTAAGTATCTGGAATAGCTAAAAGAATGTGATAAAGAAAGCACTTGAGGTATGACAGGATTGCAGAAAAGGTTACCTCTACATCTTTGTAGGGCTGCTATATGGACAGAAGATTAGACTTTGTGTACTTCTATAGGACAGAGTGAGGAAGATAGGAAGACAAGGTTTTAGGGAGGCAGATTGCAGTCAGGAATAAGGATTGCATTTCTGATAGTTAAAATTGTCCACTAATGACTACTTTATGAGATTGGTTCCTCATCACAGTGTGGTGTTGGGGCTGATGGTCATCTGTCAAGGGATGACAGAGGATTCCTTATAAAATGACCATTAAGGTCTATTCATAACTTGTTAATAGACTGGTTCTGTATTTTGAATGTTAGCCATTGGAGAGTGTGAAATTTGACTGTACTTGACCATTTAACTTCAGTGCAAGTCTGACTTTTTGTCTCTTGCACCAGGATATGAATTGTCTCCCACAGCAGCAGCTAACTTCACACGTCGGAATCTGGCTGACTACCTCCGGAGTCGGGTAAGGAGTACAGGCAGGTGAGGCTGAATATGAGGGGAAGGGAGACTGTTTCATTGCTCTCTGTAAGTCTCCTTCTAAACATAGTCTGTTTGTATTACTTCACCTTGATGCAACTCTTCCCCTTGGCACAGATTTGGTCTTTCTTTCTTTTTTTTTTTTTTTTATTTTAATTTATTTTCTTGGTTACATCATTCATTTCCACAAGGTTTTGAGTTACAGATTTTCTCCCCTTTTTGCCCCTACCCCCCAGCCCAGAACATTAATCCCACTGTAAGGC
>CM053596.1:63497207-63524777 GCA_028646575.1 Pseudocheirus occidentalis
ATGTTTGTATGTAAATAGTTCAACTTTGATAAGTTCCTTATGATTTCTTTCCAATGTTTAGCTTCTTATGCTTCTTGTGTTTGAATGGCAAATTTTCTGTTCAGTTCTGTTTTTTTCATCAAGAATGCTTGAAAGTCCTCTAGAGATTTGGTCTTTCTTTAGATTTGTTTTGTATTCTCTAAAATTTCTTAGGTGAAATCTGGAAAGCACCTCACACAATTCACCTTTGTGGCAACTTTATGTACAACACATTATAACTTGAACTTGATTGGGATTTTTTGGTGGGGTTTTGGGTTGGGGTTTTTCTTTTTTTGTGTGTTATTTTTTAACTTCACACTAATTAACTTGTTCCTGTAATATAATTAAAGTCCCTACAGTTACAGGTAAGCTGTTTCTAAGCCCTATAAATTATCCAAGTTTTCACTCCTGCCAGATTTATAAGCAAGTAGCTATCCCTCCCACTGATGTTGAAATTTTTAGTCTAATCTGAATTTTTTTGTGACTGTAATCATCTGGAACTGGCCTTCCTCCACTGGATTCTGGCCATGTCACTGGTTTAGTTTGTCTTTTCTACTTTTCAAAATACACTGTTAGCCTTTGGACGTGCAAAGATTGTGTGTGACCACCTTATAGAATGATGCCAGGAAAACATATGTGATTGCTATAGTGTGTACTTTCCCTTCCTTAAGGGACCATATATCTGAATCTTTACCATATGACCTCACCACCCAATGCTTGTTTTTTTCATCTGTAAAGTCAAGAAAACTTAACTGACCATAGAGGAGTGCTAAGAAAAGAGATTGTAATGTATGGATTTCATCAAAAAAGCATTTTTCTTAATTTAATCTAGGCAGCATCCCATTAAGACCATTGGTGCCTGACTGTGTTTAACTGATAAGAAGGAGACAACAAAATGGCACCAGAACTTGCCCAGTGTCCTATGGCAAGTCTGAAACAAACCTGAGATGTCTGCAAGGGCCTCGACCACAAGTATGAAGCCATAATTTGGGGGGAAGGGGTGTGGATGGCTTTCTCTCAGTCAGTCAAATTTTTTGCCCTTTTCAGATCTTTTTATCTTTTAGCTTATAAAAGCTATCATGCATCTTCACCTGTACCTCAAAAATCTTGGTAATGGTGTATTTTTTTTATGCCCAGAACGGATTGTGTGGTTTGGTTCGGAGTAATTTCAGTATTAACCTGCCATGTGAGCTCATGTTATGCAGTTGCTTAAATTACCTGTTGCAGTTATAAAAACAAATTGGGCAGGTGCTTTGTAGTCAAGTCTAAGGAGATGATATTGCAGCTCTTCAGGGTGATTTATTTTTGTTCCTCATAACACTTCTTTCTGGGATCCTCTTGAGAAATGGAGCTTCTCTTTCTCTAAGTGTTAGTTTGAATACCAGGTGAGTTCTACACTTCAGTAGAAACTAAAATTTAGTCACGGGTTACATTAGATGGGAGAATAGGAAAATTCAGAGAAAATATTTGACTTAAATGAAAACCCAATAACATTTCCTCTTTCATGTTCATAATTGGAAAATGAGTCCAAATCCCAGACTTCCAGAAGTTCCTTGTGATAGTTAGCAAAATGTAAGATGTGACTTGCTTTGTAAAATATCTCTGACTTATCAGGCAAATTCCAAATTCCACCTCTAGGCACAATAAACATTTTGTTGTAAATACCCTGGTATTAATAAGTGAATTAAGCTTCTTTTAAAATCCAGATAAGACTGGCTATGCTCATGCAAATGTAGTGGATCCATTTAATCTTCTAGCTGCTAAGATGTTTGATGTACTTAGCAAAAGAATCTGCTTTGTAGACAGTGACATGGAGCTTTAGTAAAAAGGTGGGGGAGGGAGAGAAGAATCAATGGTGTTTATAAGGGATAAATTTTCATTTTGCAGCTATCAACCAGGAGTTTTACAGGTACCCAATATCTGGGATAAAAAATGCATTTTGTAATGACCAGTCATTGGAGCTAGGTTGATTATAATGTTACTGGCATAAGGGATTTGATATTTTGAGTCACTTTTTAAACATTTTTATTGAAAATAAAAGATTCTCACCTCTGGGGACCCTGTGGTTTAAGATGGACTGATGCAGACTAATAAATGCTACTAAAATGCTTAACATTAGAAGACTTTTGTGAAGAAGAGGAGACTCAAGAGAATGTGAGGGTGTGGCTTTGCAAGAATTGGAGAGGTACTTATTCTAGAGAAAGGAAAGGTGGCACATGAATGGAAAAACAAAAAAGAAAAGAGCCAGAAAACCAGAAATGAGATCTTTGGGTTTGGACTAAGAAGGCAAAATGCAAACAGTCTTTCCTTTGTTTAATAAACTTAAAAACACAATTGTGTTGTTTATATGATAAGAAATTGTTATAATATTAAATTTGTGTAGTTATTATTAAACGTGTGTGTCCGTCCTTTAGTTTGCTTCTGGGGTAGCAAGTTCCCTCAAAGTGGGAAAGGGCAAGAAGTTTCACAGGCTTATTTTCAAAGCCTTTAGGTTTGGATTTGACTTGGGCTGGAAAGAGACATTGAATTATGTGGGACAATATACTTAAGTATTTGAAAGGCTGTCCTGTAGAGAGAGACTAGATTTGTCTGTAGGAGCATTGTGTAGGGGCTGCAGAAAGGCAGATTTAGGTTGTACGGTTAGAGAAAGTTCCTAACAATTAAAAGTATCCAGCTGTGCAATAAGTAGGCTGGCCTGGATGCCCCCTGTGTTGTGGCTACCCTTCAACTAGAGCTTTTCACAGAGAAGTTAGTTGGGCTCCTCCTCAGGTCTCTTAGAGAAGTTCTTATCCAGGTATGGGTTGGGTTAGATGACCTCTGAGGTCCTTCCCCTCCTGGAGATGCTTTGCTTCTGCTTCTCCTTGATTCCACTATTGATGCTCAATTGCTCCATCATCAAACAACTGCTGCTCAGCTCTTTAACAAGACTTTTTTTTTTTTAAGAACATCTTGTTGGGCATACTTGTAGGCATACTGGACAATATACAGAAAGTAAGAAAAAGTTCAGAAGCTTGTTTCTATTTTCCATTACTTTGTACGATGATAGCAAATTTTCATTGTTTATTTGAAATTTGTAATATAAGACCCTGTTACAAATAGTGTTACCAAGCATGCCCCAGTGCCTTTTTAGAAGCCTCTTGATTGCCATAGGTATTCCAGTTTGTGGTAGCTGTGCTGCCTGTAATGTGTTAAGTGTAAATGATGGCAATGAGGAAAAACTAGGAAAATCTCATCCTCTTTTACAAATCTTATGCCAAGCCAGCAATCAGTCCTGTAATTCCTTGGAAGTTGAGAGAATAGTTATGAGACCTGTGGGTATTAGATGTTTCAAGAAGTGGCCATAGATTGTGGCTGTTTCAGGATTAGAATTGTCCTGGTGAGTGTTATATGATATGTGATCTCTAGCCCTAAAAGAACCATGTGACTGTTGTCCTGGCTGCTATAAGATTGTCTCTGTATTGGCCACTGGAGGAGTTGTACCATCCTCATGCCTTCTGTGGCTCGCACAAAAGATTTGTCTGTTGGTGTAAAGTCTTGTGACCTTGTGAACAGATGGCACAGGTGAAAGAAACCTTGACTTTACATGTCCTGTCCCCTCACCACCAGCAGCCATTTGTTACATGTGATTAAAAGCATCACTAACGAGTAATTGAACATGCTTTTTGGCAAACACAGTTAGCAGGATGTGACATGACGCAGTCCTGCCTTCTTCCTCTACATGCCATCTCCCTCGAGGCCTGATCCTCTGTGCTCACCCCCGTCTCCCCCGTGCCCAGGCTTGCCTTCCAGCTCACCTGCTCCAGATGGGCAGCACAGTAGGGAGGACACTGGCAAAGGCAGATGTGTTTATTTACCGGAGACAGAACTCTGTGCTGTTGCAGATGGCAGTGCCTGGGAGCAAATGGCAGCCTTTGACACCACTTCTACTGCCACCCAGCCAGGGCATCTTGACTGTCAGAGTTAGCTCACTTTCAGTGGCAGAAAGAGGAAAAAAGCAGATAAGATTTCTCAAAAGCCCTGAGTGAGCATGGTTCTTCTGACCTCCTGACCCTAAATAGCAGCTTACCCACTTAGTTCTCTCTTGGCCTAGTGTTAGGTTCTTAGCTTGGCATGACTTCTTTGTGAGACTATCTATTCTTCCTATTTCTTTAATAGGAAGTATATAAATAATAACATTCAAGTGGAATTACAGAAGCACAGACTTGTATTATAAATATATATTAGATATAAGCTTATTTTGTCCACTTGAAAAGCCCTCTGCAGAACATATGTGCAGGCCCAGGTCATTTCCCATAGGAAACCTCTTAGGATTGGGAGCAGTTTATGTTAACCCCACTGGAGACACCACTGATGTTTTTAGTGGCTAATTTTATTATCCAGCTATATGGGGACAGATGTGCATTGAATTGGAGATGGCTTAATTAATATGACAGCATTTTGCACTTATACAGTGTTTTTTCTCCTAGGGAAATGAGATTTTGGACAGTGAACCTTTTAAATACTTTTTGCTTTACCTATCTTTGTAACTTGAATAGTCCTATACAAAAGACTGTTGCTTTGACACTAATAAAATGGCTAAAGTTACTTGTCTCTGAAAGCTGCTGGCTTATCTAGGAGTCTCCCACCCTCCTCCTTTTTCTTTAATGTGATGTTTTTCCCAACCCTTATTGCTGATAGTTAAGAGCTTGCAGGTGTAAAGTCCTCCCTCCTCCTCTTCCCCATCCCTCTCCAGGGGGTTGTATGTGAGAAGGTGTTGCTTTCTCACTCAGAGAGCATGTATGTGCTACCAAGTTGAATGCCTACTGAGAGCAGAGAACCCCTGGTTCCTGATTGAGTAGAATTATCCCATTGGAAGGTTGAAATTATGTTGCCCTATAATGTCACCTTGCTACTAAAGACCTTCCTTCAAAGAGAGACAATTTTTTCTTTATCAGTCATAAGATGATTGCTTTAGCTGTGTTTCCTACTGAAATCTGTGTTGGTTTTTGGTGTTTTGTATTTTTTAAATGTGTCTGAGGATGACTGTGTCAGAAGCAGCAGAGGGTGTTGGCCTAATTTAATAAGAATTAGATTGTTTTACAAATGTTTGTCACAAATTATAAGTTTTAGCATGCTTTCATCTTGAGGGTATACATTTAAGTTAGGAGAATGGCAGCTAGTCCAAAGGAAGTCCAGGGAAGAAAAGTCTTCCTTGGCTGGTCATGACTTTGTTTTCAGTACTGACCACACATGACTTACTGCACAACCAGCAGCCCTTGACTGACACTGTTAGCTATATGTTAAGCTAAACATCTTGCATCTATAGACTGAAATGCCTCCAATATTTATACACTTCCCCATGGCCAGGGAGTCACTTTCTTTTCGGGGGAATATGAGTATTCCATGGCCAGTTAAGCTATGGGAATGGGTTGTGCTTAGTGTATTAAGCCAGGTCTCCTGGGATGGATAGGGTGGCATGATGCCTGTGAATTTCACATAGATTATTTGTTATTTATTATCCAACTAGAAGTTGTCCATTTCTGTTTGTGGACCTATCAGTATCCACATGTCTTTATATTCAGTTGGCACATGTTGGTATAGTTCAGCAGGTGCACCTGCTGTCTCAATCAGCTTCCACTGTAATGTCAACTAGATTTTTGGCTCATGTAGATGAGTCAGCATTAAGGTAACATCCTGAACTCATTGTTATGTATGTTCCTGCTTAACATTCATTGCTCGCTAGCCCTTCCTTCTGGTGTACAGTTTTGTCACGAAGCATGGTGTCTGGCTGTAAAATTGAGAATTGGCTCATAAGGGGTGTAGATGGGTACATTTTCCCCATAAGTTAATATTTAATGGAAAAAGAACCAAAATGGCCCTTTTGCAGATATCTCATTTGTTTTTGCCATTGGATACACTCATTTGCTGAGTTTAAAGCAGTATTTTTGATTAGCAAGTGAAATTAATGTCGAAAACAAATACCGTGTTAACTAGTTGGTATAATAAGGCAGCTGTGCCCTGTTGTATCTCAACTCATTAGATTTTGAAACTCTTCTAATTACCATGTGGTTCCAATTTTAACAAGCGAGTTAAGCAAACTCAGGAGTGGTAATGGCCAGAGTTATAAAATTTCCAGAAATTTTGAAACCATGGACAATTGAAAACAACACAATAATCAGATTTTTTTCAGGAAATTGAAATATACATAGTCTTTGATTTTAGTGCCCTTTTTAGGAATGATTGCGTTTGAGAGTAGTTAGGAGCCTTAGAAAGCATTCAACCAACCCTTTTCCTTTACAGATAAAGAAACTGAAACCCAGAGTGAGTGAATGTGTTGAGGAAATACAGAAAAGGCAGGATCACTGCCTATGAGAGTAGGCTGGGTCTTTAGTGATAATCAGGTTCAGCCTTATTTTACAGATAAGAAAACCTAGCCTTAGAAAAGAAAAGAGAATTGCCCAGTGTCACACAGGTAGTAAGTCCAGGTAGGGATGCGGGCCTTCTGTACCCATTTTTAGATATGAAGTAAGAGACGGGAGAGGGAAGAAAACCCTAAAAACTCACTAAATTTGACTACTTTTGCTTTAGACATCTTTGTTTAATTGTCTCATTTTCTGAGCTGCTACTAGCAGTATTTCAGCTGCTTCTGATGTTTAATTATCTTCCCATCCTTCTGAAAGCTTAAGGTTTATCTTGATTTACTTAAGCGTTGCTACGCTTTCACGTGTTCCTTGACTTCTTGATTTAGTGTGAATAAAATTGCTTGTGTTTGGAAATATTTCACATACTGCAGAAGATGCAGGAACCTCAAGCATTGAGAAGCCATGAATTCAAGAAAAATGCCTATCCTGTTGTTGTAGTGATTTCATTGGTATAAGAACCTTCCCGGGAGTAAAATTCCCATTCCAGAATGCTGACGAGCAACATGATTTAATCTTCAACAGTTACCTGGCGAGGTCAAGTGACTTTCCCAGAGTCATGTAGGCCACAACAGACATGGCAGTACATTCCTTGTTTCTCGCTCCTAAAGGGCCAGTGTGCACTCATGAAAAAAAGTATCAGAAAACCTGGGCTTGAGTCCCAGCTCCCCTACTTGCCAGGTCTGTGACCAAGGACAGGACGTTTAATTTCCACACCTCATTTCCCTTGCTACAAAATGCAAATATTGGTACTTAAACTACATACCTCGTGGGCCTCTTGTGAGAACCAAGTGAGATAATGTATGTAAAGCACTTTGTAACTATCAAGTGCTATAGAAATTGGAGATGTTAGAGAAGCAAAGGGATATTGCTGCTAGCATACGCTCCATTCCTTATCCTTTATCTCTCCCCCCCCCCCCCCCATGGTAGGGCAGAACTGTCCCCAGCCTCCAGGATGCCAGCAAGAAGCCTACCAGCAGAGGTGACCGCTCATTCCTTCTCTTGTGGAAGTGACCCATCCTGTAGGGGCTTGGTATCAAGCAGAACTGTGTCCCATCCTCACAGCTTGCATGGTTTTCTGCCTGTCCTTCCCAGTTTGCAGTTGTAATGATTTTTCACTGTTTGAATCATTATCTGTTTAGTGTTTACACTCAGATGTTAACAGAAGTGAATGGAGTTGTATCTGCCTTCCTAGAATCCATGTGTATAGTAATGTAGAATAGAATACAAGTAATATTGAGTGCTCTGTGAGGTGCTCAGAAAACACAGATAACTTGGCATGAACATCTTCCTTTTGCATAGTTTTTAGGAATAATTTGGGGGAATAAATGTCAGGTAGCAAGCGCATGAATTTGTAACCCACTTTGCTTCAGATATTTTTATCTGTGTCAATGTACTCTTAGGACTTTCTTTGACTAGACTAGGCCAGTGGGCATCCTTTTCTTTTTGAAGAGTGATAGTAATATCAAAATGTCTATTAAGGCTCTGTTGGACATCTCACCTAGACTGTATTTCTGTTAAGTGCTTCCGTGGTACAATGTCCTGGCCTTGTCATTAGGTATGTAAAGATGAAGTAAAATCAAAATCCTTGCCTTCAGGGAGCTGATGGTCTAATAGAAAGGGCAGGGTATGGAAAAAAAGGGGGGGGTGGCTAGGTGGCACAGTGAGTAGAGCACCGGCCCTGGAGTCAGGAGGACCTTAGTTCAAATGCGGCCTCAGACACTTGACACACTAACTAGCCGTGTGACTTGGGGCAAGTCACTTAACCCCAACTGCCCTCCAAAAAGAAAAAAACAAAGAAAAAAATACCCTATAATATAAGTTAGAATATTCTGAACTGCATAGGATAGGTTATATGGTATAAGAGATTCAGAGAGAAGATTCACTTCTAGCCAGAAGAGTCAGGGAAGTGTTTTTTGAGCTGGGCGTTAAAATGAGACTTTTTTTTAATAGGGAAATGAAGGGAGCTGGTTCTAGGACTAGAGAAATGAAAAATGTAAATGTATCAAGGAGAAAGAGCATAGGACAAGATTTGGGTACTTCAGATTCCAGTCTGTCAGCAATAGGATGCATTGATGCAAAATAAAATAGAAAATGTAGTTTAGAATCAGGTTGTAGAGGGGCTTCAGTGCCAATCAGGAATTTGTATTTTATTCAGAAGAGATTGGACCACCACAGATACCCTTGAGCAAGGATGTAACCACGGGAGAAGATCTCTGCATTAGGAAGATTTGTTTGATCACCGGTGTAGGAGAGAGACCACTAGAAACGTTTTAGAATTGTCCAGGCAGCAGGGGACAAAAGCTGAAGTAGAGTGTGGCAGTGGGGATAGAAGTAAAAGGATGGGTGTAAACAATATCATAGAAGTGAACATTAAGAAAAGTATTGCCAGCTGCAAGGGAATGGTGATACCATTAACAGAAATGCATGTGTTAGGAAGAGGAGCCGGTTGAGAAGGAGAAGGATAAGTTTGTTTTGATCATATTGAATGTGAGGTGTTAGCAAAACTTCCAGGAGGACTCCAACTAAATCGGTCGTCAGTCAACAAGCATTTATTCATTTCTTTTCTGTGTTCCCATCACGCTAAGTGCTGAGGATACAAAGCCCCTTGCTTTCAGGGAGGTCACAGTTTAACAGGGGAGACAACATGAAAACAGCCATGTATCAACTAGGTGCATACAGGATAAATTCAGGGCAATCGCAGGAGGGCACTAAGATTAATGAAGTCAGGGAAAGGCTCCTCAAGGAAGGTGAGATTTGAGCTGAGGCTTGAAAGAAGCCAGGGGACAGAGGTGAGGAGGGAGAGTGTCCGAGCATGGGAGACAGCTAGTGAAAATACTGAGCATTGAGAGGGGAGTGACCTGTGCAGGGAACAGCAAGGAAATCAGTGTCACTGTAGCCTAGAGTATGTGGAGGGATTGTGAGAAGATTGGAAAAGTAAAGGGGACAAGCATTTATGAAGCACCTTTGCAAATATCTCATCCTGTGAGGTCGGTGCTGTTATTATCCCCATTTTACAGTTGAAACTTAAAGGCCTGGTTATGAAGAACTTTGAAAGCCAAACAGGATTTTATCTTTGCTGCTAGAGGTGATAGGAGAGCCTGTGATGAGAAAACCAAGGGAAAAGGGTGGTATCCATCCCTTATTTTCTAAACATTCAGAGGGCCATGTGTTCATTGAATGGGGATAGAAAGGTCTTTTAGGAAGACCAGTTTGACAACTGAGTTTAGGATGGATTCGAGGGGGAGGAGACAAGGCAGGCAAACCAACCAGCAGACTGAGACCTGAGGTTTTTTTCTCCTACCCCTAAATTAATCCTTGCTTCTGTTTATAGACTGAGAAATAATAGTAACAATAATAATAATTAAAACTATTGTAATATAATGTATATAGCACTTTTAAGGTTTGCAGTATGCTTTATATGTATTATTTTATTTGGTCTGTCCTATATTACAATTTCACTGGCTTAGACATTTTATACTACCATGTCTGTCTTGTATTTGAGATCTCTAAAAACTTTTTAACATGACCTGAAAACACTTATATTTCCTAAATTCACTTAATTTATGCACACAAGTATCCTTTCTAGGTACACTTGGCAAGGTTTTCCCTTCTTTTTGTGGGTAGACATTTATGTTGTCAAGTTCAGGCTATGTTATCACCCAAATGTAGGCGTTGTTTGTTTTGTTATGATATAAATATCTAAAATTAAGCAGTAAACTAAAGAATTGTTTTCTAAAGTTAAAAGTATATAGACTGTTAGATCTGAAAGGTAGCTTCGAGCTTATAGTGCATCCAGATTCATTTTATAGGGGAGAAAACTGGGACCCAGAGAAATTGAGATATATTCAAGATTGTTTGGCTAGTTCATGGCAGTACTGGAACTTGAGTCCAGGTTCCCTGGCTCCTGGGTTCCTTCTACTGCATTGCAGCGCCATCTTCTATTCACATTTAGAATGTGGACTTGAAGCTGACTGAGGCATCGACATTTACGATTATCTTAAGGATAGATCTCAGTTCCATGGGAATATGATTTAAGTCTTAATAGAGATTTTCTGTGGACTTTGCTACTTTGAAGCCTGTTGCTAGTATTGTTGGAAAAGGAGACTGAAAAAAGTTTTCTGAGTTTCCTTTTAAAAAGGAAAACGGCCACAAATACTTGAGAAATGAATGTTTAGAAAAGTAAGGGATGGATGCCACCCTTTTCTCTTGGTTTCCTCAAGCTCTTAAACAGTCTTGCTATTAGTGAAAGAAGGTGTCACCAATCCAAAAGCTCGCTGAAGTGGAAATCTAAAGCAGTATAAACTGAGCTGTCTGATAAGACAGTTGATCTTATTAACTCTGCTGAGATTTTCTTTATGTTTGAATACTAGTAAATAGTGTGTGGGCACAGAAGGAGTAGAACCAGATCTGTGTGTTTCTGCTCTGCAAATAAAAGCATAGCTAAGACTGAGGCTTAATTAGACACTTTCAAAAGGAAATATCATAAAAATTATTTTTCCAATATAGGTGAGGATGAGGTTTGAAGCAAGTATGGAAGACTTTTATTTTCTTGTTTGCTATCTCCAAAATACCTGATTTTATATTATAAAATGAGAGCGGACCTTAGAAATTATCTAGAACATCCCACCCAATAAAGGAAACCCTTCATGAAGCATTCATGGTTTTCATACTCAGTTGCCAATCAGTGGAGGTCACAAAGAATCAGACAGCACTGAAATAGCTGAACAACAGCAAATCAGTCAGTGAGTATTTATTAAGTGCCCACTGTGTTCTAGGCACTATGCTAGCTGCATGAAATACAGAGACAAAAATTAAGCAGCCTCTGCACCAAAGGAACTCGTGCTATCCAGGGAAATAGCATGTGCACTATCCAAGTATTCATAAAATAAATACCATGAAATAGAGGGGGGCAGAGATAGTATGGGAGCTCAGAGTAGGAGCAGGTAATGGGGAGAGGCAGTGGGAGGTAGGAGATCAATAAAAGGCAAAATGGGAGTGGTATTTGAACTGAGCATTGAAAGAAGAGAGGCATAGATCAACACAGGAGTCCAGGGAAACCAAGTCAAGACGAAGCAAGGCCTACTATCCCACCTAAAAATCCAGCAGGAGACAGTGCCTGGCCCTGGCACTAACTCCAAGTTCAGAAACTAAAGTTGGAGAGATGAATTAATCAAACGCTGATCAATTTTTAAAAAATTGTTCTACCTCTTAAGATCTGCAAAAGAAGGAGCAAGTAACTCTGTAACAACTGTAAGGTGAGACTCAAAGGAAACAAAAATGGATTTATGGATTTGCCACATGAACAATGAAGTAATAGATTTTTAATTTTTTTTTAATGAAATAAAAACTCCAGAGGAAAGAATTGGAAGAATAGCTCAGAAGAGAAGTGGGGAAACAACGTAAGTAATAGACTCTCTGAAAATTAGAAAAGATGAAACAGAAATCAAAGATTCCACAAAACAGCTACAAATATTAGAATAAAGTCAGAAGATAAGAAATGGGAGAAAATATAAGCTACCTAATATTAAAAACAACTGACCTGGAAAATAAGAAGTTATTTGAGAATCATTAGGCTCTATTAAGAAATTTTTTTTTAAAGCCTAGATCTGTATTTCAGGAAATCAGATGAAAACTGCCCATATCTGTTAGAGCACATAGTCCCAAAACTCTGAAGGAGCAAAATGAAGATAGAATTCGCCAGTTGCCAGCGGGGTAGGGAAGGGAATGGGAAGATGTTGAGGACAAAAGACAGTATTCAGGGATGTCATTTCCAAAATCTAGAACTCTACTACATTGAAGAAAAAGTAGTTCAAGGATTAAAAAAGAAGCAGTTCAAATACGTAGGAACCACAGTCAGAATCACACAAGATCTGGCAGCTTCTGCTATAGATGATAGAGGGTTTTGGAGTACGGTTTTCTTGAAAGACAAAAGAATAAAAGCCTAGAACCAAGAATAACAACTTACATAGCTGAGAATTAATTCTGTAGGTGAGAAAAATGAACCTTTAATGGAATGAAGGATTTTCAAGCAGTTCTGTTGAGAAGACCAGCAGAGTAGGACCTTTGAAATAAATAGAAAAGATTTGGGTGTGGACTGGTTCTGTTTTGAGGGTTTTAAGAGGGGTGAGAAAAGGTAGAGTAAAAGCAAGAAAGGGGTGCAGTGGGCTATTTCTCAGAATTGAGCTGCATGAGGAAAAAGTATAAAAACATGAAAAAACAAGGGCAGTGGACATCAAACAAGCCTCACTTTTATCTGAAACAGGAGAAACAAAGGAGAGTTGGATACACATAACAGTGTGTTGTAGAAATAAAACTCAACAGATAAACAAGTAGGTATAGGGAGTAGAGTTGGTTAAGAGAGAAGATAATATCAGAAAAGCAATTATGCAAGACAGACCGACTTCTGGACTTTTGGGGGATTAGAAGGGGAGAAAAAACACGACTATTGAAGATGGGCTCCTGTCAGCTGGGGCCAGCCTGAACAGATCGTGGCGTATGAATGTAATGGAGTGTTATTGCCCTGTAAGAAATGGTGGAATAGATGGTTTCAGAAACCTGGCAAGAGCTGTATGAACTGATAGAGTGAGATGAGCAGAACCAGATTAGTAATTTATACAAAAGACAAGAACATTGTAAAGAAAAAAAACTTTGAAAGCTGAACCATGTCTCCAGAGGACCTATGATGAAGCCTGTTACTTCCTAACAGAGAGGTGATGGCCTTAAGGTACTCAGCCCACATGTTTAGTCATTGCCAAATGATATACCATGTCTACATCTCTTGCCATTTACTTCCTTAATGCTCAGATCATCATCATCTTAGTTCAGGCCTGGACTGTTGCAGTAGCCAGCCTCCAAGTTGGTCTCCTAGCTCCAAGTCACCCTCCACAAGGCAGCCACAGTGATTCTCTTCAAATACAGTTGTAATCATATTAGTGAGTGGGTTTATTGAGCTACTCAGTAAGCTCCAATGTGTCCCTGTTGCCTCTAGAGTCAAATATAAGCTCATGTCTGGTTTTTAAAGCTCCTTTCTACCTTCAGTCTTCTTTTTCCCATTGCTACCCTTCATGTGCTCTGCAATCATACAGGCCTCCTTGCTGTTGGAGACCTACAGTGTTCCCATCTGTCTGCAGCCTTTGCCCTGGCTGTCCCCAGTACCTGAAATGCACTCCTGCCTCACCACTACCTCTCAGAATCCCTGGTTTCCTTCAGGACACAAGTCAAGTATTGTCTTCTACATGAAGCCTTTCATAGTCCCTCCAGTTGCTAGTATATTCCCTCTATGACTACATATGTATCATGTATGCACTCATATGTACACATTACCTCTCTTGTTAGAGCGTAAGCTCTTTGAAGAGGACTTTCACTTTTATATTTTGCAGCACTTAGCACAGTGTTTGCATATTCAGTACTTAATAATCAGTAATTAATAAATGTTTTTTGATTGAGAAAAGATCAGATCAAGATCAAATGAAGGTTTTTTGAGAATTGACTGAATTTGGTATTTCTGTAGGCATTCAGAAGGGATCCAGTAGATAGGAGGAGACTGAAAATTAGAAGGGGAAAATCAAGGGTATAAGAAGTATTGGCCTTGGTGAGAAGAAAGATGGTCACTTTTATAGGCATGAATAAAGAAGAATGGGGGGGGGTGTTTCAGAGGGTTTTAAGATACAGAATAGGGGATAAGAGGCAACTCATGGTGAATGGACTCTTATTTTCTCAGGAATGTATGAATAAAGTTTCTCTGTTGAGAGGGTTTAGGGAAGGAGTATGGTAAGAGGCATGAAGAGATCAATTAGAGAGGACTGAAAGGATTGCCATGGTGTAGAGTGGGCCCAGTTTTGCAGTGGACTCAGTACTCTGTTGCATGACTTCCTCGACTACCTTTCAGATGCACATGAGTAGGAGCAAAGGAGGTAGACGGTGAGAGGACTCTACAGTTGGCAAGGCATGACTGGCAGTAGGGCCTAGGATGATGGAGCAAGAGGATGGTGTATATCATTGAACTTAAGACAGACAAGCCGACTAAAAGTCCTACTGAAGATAGTGAATGGGTTTCTTCCTTTTAAAAAAAATAGCTCTAAGTAAAGTCTTAGATTATGCCAAAATCTATTTCTCTGTAATTTCTGTCTTTTAGACCTCATCCTGCCCCTTTGATACACAGAACAAGTATGATTCCTCTGTATAAAGACCATCTAATCTAATCCCTTCTTTTTAAAGATGGAAAGAAATGCCACAGAAGGTTGTATGTCATGTCTACAGTCCTATTTAGTGCTTCCAAACTTTTCATAAATGCTTTTTCTTCCACACTGCCTTTTCTGGGGGTATCTATCAAGCCGTTCGTTCAGCATATATTTATTGTGTCTGTTAAATAAATTGCCATGTTCTAGACAGTGGGAGAAATAGGAAGATGAATATGACATAGTCCCTGCCCTTGAGGAACTTACAATTTAGTAGAGTTAAGACATGTACACATATAACTGTAATATAAAATAGATATAAATACATATGAAATATATTAACTGTGTGCCTGAGTATTTGTATGAAGGGGGAGAGGAGGAAAAAATCTAGCCAGGAAGTGAGGTTGAAAGCTTATACAAATTAAACCTCACCTTTCAACTATGCTGTTACATGATTTCCTTTCCCTTTATCAATCTGTTCACTCATCTAGATATAATACAGTCTAGTTGATATTCTTCTTAAAATGTGGTTACTGGAACTGAATACAGAACTGCAAATTTGGACTGACCAGCATAGACTCTGTTGGGATTTTAATTGTCTGAGTCTACTTTGACATAAACTTAAAATGTTTCATCTTTTCCTTTGTCCTGTTTGATGGGCAGAACACATGAATGGACTTAAACTCAAAAGCTAGTTTTGGCCTTTGTCATCATTTACATTTCATTCAGGAAAAGGACTTTACCCTCAAAGATGCAAGGATACATCAGAAGCTTCTACTCTAGTCATGTAGGGGTAAGGAGTAGAATTGGGGTAAGGAAGCTCAGGTCTTCCCAGGCCTACCTGAACTTGAAGAAGTAAGAAGTGTACATTTGGGTTGGAAATTATGAGCAAGACTGATTTACTGGGGTCACTGTGTATCTTACTTATGTGAACATTACTTACTTATATAAATCATTCAGATGTGAAATATTCCCATAGTTCTGTTGCTAAAAGTCCAGCATCAGAAATTATATTTGGTAGCTCAATGAATTGATTGGCCTAGAAAGAGTGGCAGATTTTGTCTAAGTTTGAAGCACACTTATAGTTTATCAAGGTTTACTCATAGTACCAGTGCCATCATTGTACAGATTTCTTTATCCCACCAGCTCTTTATTCTCCCCCTCCCAAACTGCTAATGCCCTGGGAATGGTAGCTCATGTACTGCTTAGCATACCAGAGTGCTGCCCATTATTTTGTAGTAAAGAAATAGCAGAATTTCTGAGGCACCTCTTTTCAGAGTGGTGTCCTATTCAATTAGAGGTGGCAAAGGCTGGCCTGAGTCCAAAGGAAGCCTGTCAATTCCTCTCCTTTTCCGTGTCCACGCTCGGCAGGATGCTTCCTCACGCCCACCTCGCTCCCCCTTGCTGTGACTTTGGCTTCCGCCAGATGTCACACCGCTGCTTGTCACCGCCCAGACTCCTGTCGCTGATTTTGTTGTTTCAGTGTATTTATCACAACTGTTCTCTTTAGCTGTAAAATTTATGGAATTTCACGCTCTTCTAAATCGCTACACTGTGTTTCTTTTAAATCAGAGGAAAGAAATACAAGAAGTTGGGTATGCATCAGGAGTTGAGGGGTGGCACATACTTACTGTCTGTAACAGAATTTGCTTGCCTCACCTTTAGATGGAAAAAGTATAACCTAAGCATAGGAGAGGACTAGGAAGCAGACAAAAATATTTTTTTCCCAGAATGCCCAAGGAGCAATAACAAATAGGTAAAGAATCATACACATAGAGGTCTGGTTAGAAGGGATCTTAGGGAGGCTTAAATCATTTTACAGAGGAGAAAAATGAGTCCCAGAAAGGTGTAGGAACTTGCCTGTAGTCCCATATCAAGTGAGTGGCAGGCTATTTTTCAAGGATTCACTTGTTTAATGGCCATTTCCTTTACATTTCAAGCTTCAGGGAACTTTTATAATTTCAATGGTTCCCCTGTGATGTCCACTTATTCATTCAGATATACAATACAAAAAAAAAGATCCTAAATCTAATACTATTACCTCAGAAAAGTGGTACATTTAAAATAAACATCACGTTGTTGAAGGAAGAAAGAAGGCCTTTTTTTTTTTTTTTTTTTTTTTTGCTTTTTGGAGGGCAATTGGGGTTAAGTGACTTGCCCAACGTCACATGGCTAGTTTTCTAAGTGTCTGAGGTCTGATTTGAACTCAGGTCCTCCTGACTCCAGGGCTGGTGTTCTATTCACTGCGTCACCCAGCCGCCCCACTACTATACTTTTCTAGCATTTTTTCCCTTATAAACTATGGGGAATGTTTTAGGAGATTTTTAGTAATAATATCTTACATTTATGTATCAGTCTTAAGTGCCTAAATCTCTCATCTCATTTGATTTTCTAGTGTTCTTGAGATGTAACCCTATTTTATGGCACAGGAACCTGAGACTTAGAGAAAATGACTAAGTGGCAGAACCAGGATTCAAACCCAGATCTTCTGACTCCGTTATTGTTTCAGATTCAGAAATTAACTTACTTGGATCACCAGAACAATCCCTATTCCTTCATTTGGGTGCTCAAATGGACTTGACTTTACAGCATACTATATTAATGTTTACACAGCAAGCCCATAACTTGATGTCATTGACAGGCATGGCATGAACTGGAATGCTCACATGAAATGCTTGTGGTAATTTCACTCCCTGGTGTCAAGCTCTGAACCAGATGCTGGTAATTATTTAGAACAAGTCAAGAATACTGTCTGGATCTAGAAAACCTTGTTTAAGTGGGGAGGCAAGAGCAGGGGGCAATGAAACCCTTAGAGAAAAGGCACTGTATGATCCAGTACAGAGCTGTGTAGACCACACAGCTAGGGGGCGCCAGAGGGCACAGAGCGCAGGTCCTGGCATCAGGAAGACCAGAGCTCAGATCATGCCTCAGGCACTTACCAGCTGTGGGACCCTGGCAGGTGACTTAGCCACAGTCTGTGGTTGTTTCCTCATCTGTAAAACAGGGATCATAAAGACACCTACCTCTCAGAGTCCTTGTGAGGTGAAAATGAGAGGACATTTGCAACATGCTGAGCACAGAGCCCGGCACACAGTAGGCACTTAATAAATGCTCACCTCCTTCCTTTATGGAATGGGATTGTGTGTCCAGTGACAGCTGCCTGGTTTTATTTTTATTTTATTAATTGGGAAAATTCTCACATAGTGAAAGTTAAAATGGCAGCACACAATAAAAACAACTGTTCGCATTAAAGGTGTGCGTGTGTGTGCGCGCACACACACTTAGAATGAGAGTGGACTTTCTAACTTCCCTTTAGGGGGGAGGGGAAGGCAATGCTAAATGTGTAGCATATGCAAAGTTATTGACTAAATAGGAATGGAGGTGAATATTTAGGATGTTACACATTGTGTTTCTGCCTTCTAGGGAATCTCCCACTGCATACAGCCTGAGCTGGTGCCCCTATGTTTATTATGTTACCTATGTTACCTAATTCATAATAGTGTCAGGAACAAGAGTGATTTCTTTGCTATGAGCCTTATTTCCATGAGTTTTCTGTAGAAATGTTTCTGATAATGAACATGCTTACTTTAAGACAGGGGACACATTAGCCCAGAGAGATTTAAATACCTTTTGGCCAATTCTTTAGGTTTTGAATGCCTGGACCTAGCCAAAACAGGAAGTATCTGCTCAGTGCAATAATCCTCTAAGAGCTCATATGAGAGGTTCTTGCCTGCGGCTAAAGAAAGAAACAATAAATGTAATATTGGTGAGGATCTGGGCTTGTAATATTCGCCTGTCCTGGGAACTCAGAGTAGAAACTCTCTCTCTCCACCTCTGCTGATCTGCCTCTTCTCTTTTGTGCATGCCACGTGGGTCACTGAGCTTGCTCTGTGGGTCAGTGAGCAGTCAAGGGACTTGCTTGTGGTCACACAGCTGCTGTGGGCCTTGACTTGAACCCAAGTCTTCCTAACTCTGGGGTTACTTTTCCATTATTTATGTTGTACTATCTCTCATAATATTCATGAGTTAAATCAAAATTAGACAATTTCTCAGTTGTTGATGTGATTTAATTGGTTCAATCAGTCACTTTCTATCTTCATTAATAAAATGCTTGTTAACTTCTTGCACTATTAAACATTAACTGCTTATTGCTGAAATGTGTGACACATTCAAGCTTGATCCTAACCCAACATCATTAATACTTATGGGATCACTTGTACCTGCTTACATATGTGGAATGTTTTCCAAAACAGACAAACAAGAATCAAATGTGGGGTCTGTTTCAGAAAATGAATTGGGAATGACCTTATTTTAGAGAGACACTGAGTCAAAAACATGAAGGCATATAGGTCGGGAGGCATAGCCCTGTCTTCAGTATTTAAAATGCCACCTTTCTGGAGGGGTGAGAACGTGATGGCACACAAGACTTTATTTGAAATTTTAAAAAGACACTGTGAGCTAGAGCTCTTCCATGAAGCACTGTCAGAAGAATGTCAGAAACTGCAAGTTGTTTCACAGATGTATCGATTTAATTAGTCTAGATAACACCATTTATTTATGCTTAAGCATCTCACACATACAAAAGTTGGTAATTCAGAGTCACACAATAATTTGTGAGTTATCTTTTGTACCACGTGTGGTGGCTTCTGAATACCAACTTTAGTAAGTACATGTCAGATGCTTAAGCATAAATAAATTATATTATATAGACCAATTAGGCGATGCATCTGTGTGACAACTTACATCTGGAGTTCTTTTGACATAGGGTTCCATCCAAGATCTTCTGACAGTGGCCTTTTTCAATCTCCAGTATTTGTTGTAAATACACTTTGGTCTAATAGAAAAGGGTAAAAGAGGCAAGATCTTCATCATATGCATAGCTTCAGCAGACTGAACACTTTGTGTTTTCCATGTTTGGTCTTAATACAGCTTTGCAACTCTGCAGCTATAATATAAACTGCTGCCCAGTAGTGTTCCAGCCATTGGAATTGGGCCAGTCAACAGAATACAGATAACTTTTTAAAGTGATAAAATGTACATTTTTGTGTTCTGAGCCAAATAAGGGGACCCAACAGTTTTGCCTGATATTTGTCATTAAAAGAAGCCTCGTTAGAGACAAGTAGATAGTAAATGTATTATTCTAATTTTAACTCTAAGAGCAGCAAGCTATCTTATGTATACCTATTTTGTGAGACTGTGTTAGGTGCAAAACAGAGAAGTTACTCCACTCTCTTTATCCATCAAGGTTAATTAAGAATTTTGTTCTTGTGGGAACATTAAGCTACAAATTATAGTCTAGAATATTCTTTGAATTTGGAAAGCATGTTTGCTTATTACAAAGAGGTCAAAAAAAAAGAAAGGATCATTAATCCCATTTTACAGACGAGGAAATTGGCACGTAGAAATTAAAGGAATTTCCCACCCTAACTCAGATTTGCTAGCAAGTTGATCATTGAACCAGATTGAAAACCTAAGAGTATCTGGACTCTTGCTGTCTCTTGATACATTCTCTGAAAATGTGATAGGCCAGGCTGGCAATGGAAGCTTCAATAACGTGTCATTTTGTCTTTCTTCAGTTGTCAATTTTATCAACCCCTGTGGTTTAGGGCTGCTCTCTAGTCTATGGCAGGTATTTAGTGAACCCTCCTGCTTAGGTTGGACACCTTATCTACTTTAGTTTTCTAACAAATGCATAATGTTTTCGTTTGTTCTTCTAATGTGGTTTTCTCTGGCTGCCAGATATCTGTATTAATAATTTAGTACTGAAAAAATGTAAAATGCCACTTTTTATAGGCATATAATCCAATTCCATGAACTTGTATCAGTCTGTGCTCTATGATAGTGTGCTAAGGTCTTTGAGAGTAATGTGCATATAATCACATATGTTTTAGAATACACACATAACCACATACATGCATAGTTCCCCATTGCGGCAAATGCAAGATGAATGCACATGCAGAAAAAAATGAAACCATGTAAAATAGGAGCTCACTAGTGAGGGCTTTAAAGCATTAGCCAATCTATGAACTTCATGTGGTAAATGTCCAAGCTCTTGCAATAGAAATGGGTGGTCTTTTTTGGATGTGAAGAGTAAGGTAAGGGGCGGCTGGGTGGCACAGTGAATAGAACACCAGCCCTGGGGTCAGGAGGACCTGAGTTCAAATCTAACCTCTGACACTTGACACAAAAACTAGCCATGTGACTTTGGGCAAGTCACTTAACCCCAATTGCCCTCCAGAAAGCAAAACAAAAAAAAAGAGTAAGGTAAGTTTCTCCAAATTTATCTCTGATAGAATTGCATTTGAGATGACAGGGTATCAAGAATGGGAAAGAATATGGATGAAATCCAAGCAGCATTAGAAGTTATTTTAAAAACCTTGGTTTCTTAAAGAAAAATGATAGTATTTCATTTAAGGATATAGCTCTTCTGAGCTACATAATATTTGTTTACACTTAAGAACTTCCTCCATACCTCTTTTCTTCCCTTTTCCCCCATAGAACAAGGTGAGCATTGATTGTTAATGCCTCTGGTGAACATCATTTCTTTCACATTAATATGAATAGACAGGCCACTGTAATATTTTGGTCCAACTGTCGGGTTCTTAAGCATTAATAATGAAAGGCATGGTTTGGACCAGTACACTCCCACATTTGTGATCACCACCCACTGCAGTGTTGAGACATGCAGGGCTCCTAGTAAAGTCCAGGCTTCGTCTTGGAAGCTGACCGTGGCCTCTTGTTCCATAGCCTTCTCTGGAGATGGGCCTCGGGGCAGTCGTCGTATGCCAAAAACGCATTTGTATTAGGAGAAAGCAGCACTGCCTCTCCCTGCCCCAGCTTCCTCATCCTGGGTTCTCTGTTGCAATAGCCTTTGAAGGATGGTTTGTTCAGCTGCTAGGGAACGTCTTCTTGGGAGGGTTTGGAGAAACACCCCTGACTTCGAAAGGTTAGTTAGTATTGGTTCTTTAAACCAAAGTTGTGTGGTGTTTCCTTCCACAGACCCCATACCACGTCAACCTTCTGTTGGCCGGCTATGATGAGCATGAAGGACCTGCACTGTACTATATGGACTACCTGGCAGCCCTGGCCAAAGCTCCATTTGCAGCCCACGGTTATGGTGCCTTCTTGACCCTCAGCATCCTAGATCGTTACTACAAACCAAGTAAGTAACAATGTTCACTGGCGGAAACTGCAAAGCCACTTCTGGCTAGTTCTCAGCAGTGTCCATTGGCAACAAAAATGGGTCACCAGGGCTGGCCTGATGGCCTCTGACTGGCACCGATGGAAGCCATCTAGTATTGGAAGGCTAGCTTGGGGACCAAGGATTCATCTTGTTCCACTGGGTAGAAGTTACAAAAAGCAGACTTAGCTTCAAGATAAAGAAGAACTTCTTCATCAGAGTTGTCCAAAAGTAAATGGGCTGCTTGGAAAGATGATGGGTTCACCATCACAGGAGGTCCTCAGACGGAGTCTGCATGATGACTTGGGCACTGTTACTCAGAGACGGGCAGGACAAGGTGACCAGGCCAGAGAGTCTGTGAAGTATCAGTCTCGATGTGTTTTCCTTCCAGATAAGTGCAGTTAATCATGTCATGTGGGTCTTGGTGTTCTATAGAAATCTAAAGGAACCTCTTTATCTTGCCAGCAAAACAGTCCTTTTTTCCACCTGAGAAATGTTGCTGATATGCAGAGCTTTCTACTAAAACAACCTTTTCACTTTGACAAATCTGCATTTTACAAGCCTTACTTAGCATTACTGACCTTCAGCAGCTGGAGTTTGTTTCTCATTTGGCCCCTCTGTGCATCATTGGTGCCTGATCCACAGCTCCCGTGGAGTTGAACAAGTAGTCAATCGGTTGTTTTAAGAATTCAGGGACCTGGGGAAAGTGGGTGAGGTAGAGAGCCGTAAATGGCCCAGCAACCAGCCGCAGCTCTGGTTTTTTAATCCATTTTGGCCCATTATTTCTATATCCACTCTGTTCTCTAGATCAGTGTTGACCAGTAACAGTCTCTCCTTGGAGATCAAGACTAGTTTTCCAGTTCATTTTGACAAACGTTTATTAAACTTCTGTGTACAAAACCTTGTGCTAAGGATGGGAGAGATACTAACGTCAATAAAGTGCTGTTTTGTCTAGATCCTCTAATCCGTTGGCAACAAAAATTACAGACATAGGGATCCTGAGTTGTGTTTGACTCTGGCCTTAGAACTCCTTCTTCCTTCCAACCCAAGGCTATTCATCCTAGCACCTGCATTAACCATTGCAAGGAACAGGTGGTTCTGATAGCCTTAGCATGTGAAGACCTCTACCATGAGGACAAATAACTTTTCCTCTAAATTTTCCTCTTCTCCTTTCCATCCAGCACAATAAAAATGAAGTGTTTCCATTTGTTACTGTTTCCATTTCCTAGAAGCTCATCCGTATCAGTATTATAATCTCTGTCTAAGACCTTACTAGCCTTTGCCTTTTGGTAATTCTTTTGTGACTTGTCAGTGATTCTTCCAGCCTGCCCACCAAAAACCAGGAGGAAAAAGCCCAAGCCCCCCCAAACTCTAATTGCACAACATGTCATCCCAGTTTGCCATCCCCATCAAGAGCCCCTTTTCGTCCTGATGTGTAAGAATCACAGAGATAGCCTACACGTGCCTTCCCCATTGTTATAGTTAATACCCAGCAGGGAAAGTAGCACCGAAACCCAGGCCCTGCTTTTCCCCTTGACTTGCAGCCGGCCCTAGGCAGATGGAGCTGATTTAAATCCGTAATAAAGTCAAGGGGAGAGAGACGGCTGGACTTCTCCAAAGGCAGATCCCTGGCCATGGGAGGCAAAATTCCGTCATGCTTCCCATTCCCTGTAACAAATCGATTTGCAATGGCTTGTGGCAGTGGGAACCCTCAGGTCCAGGGCACCCTGGAGTACATATGGAATGTGTTTGCTCCAACTTGGAAGGAGAGTTTTTCTCCAACTCTTTTCTTTTGGTCGTGTGTGCACCGAGCTGAAAAAGCTGTTTAAATTTAATAAAATGTTTGGGGTGGGAGAGTTAGGCTTTAATTAAAGCAGCCTGTGTGTGCGTGTGTGGAGCAGTGTGTCTGTGTTTTCTCGTTCAGGTATCACGCGTGAGGAGGCTGTAGAGCTCCTGAAGAAATGTCTGGAGGAGGTGAGTGGCTCCCATGCAATCTTGAGAAAGGAATGTTTGTCTGCTTGTGTTGGCCAATGTTTTTCCTGTTCCTCAGTCGCATTTTTTTCCTGTCCTTGCCAGAAGGCGTAATAAATACCCACTAGCCAGATGTGGAGTGGCTACTGAAGGGAGGGTTTGGGGGGTGGCAGTCTTGTTATCTTTGCTAGCATGGTTCATGTCCTCCCCAAAGTAAACTCTTCAGCTTAATTGCTTTTCCTCACTGCTGCTTCTTCTAAACTTCACGTTCTATTGGAGCAGCCAGCCACGTATAGTGCTTTTTAAGCTTGTGGCCCTCAGATTTGACCTCTTAAAAAACATACTATCAGTCAAATGAGGTAAAACTCTATCAAGCACTTTGCAGACCTTAAAATGTTCCATCAATGCCAGCTGTTAGGGGTGTGTGAGTTCTTAAACCATTTTCCTTCAGGTATAGAGCGTAGATAAAGTAAACACTTTGTGGGGGGAGCATGCATGCAAGGGGCAGCAGAAAGAAACGTGATGGTTTGAGGCAAGGGAAAGGGCCGAAGCGGAGATGGATGTTGAGGACATTTGGTCATTGAGCTGATGAGGGAAAGGTCTTTTTATTGACACCTCATCCCAAGGTTGCACGTGACAGTCTAAAAATGATAAGACTGTCTTTCTGGAGAAAGTAACCACTTTAGACTTCTCAGAGTACATTAATTTTCACAATTGTCTTTGCTCCTCGAGTGAAGGACAGAGCACACCGTGGTCTCTCTAGTAGAACTGGGTGGGAGTGGGCATGTGCAGTGAATGTTAGTTTATCCTCTCCCAGAAGCCTGTTGCATTCTCTCCATTGCAGCAACTCCCTCCGCTCCCCTCTCCCTTGTTTGTAAATCTCTGTACCAGAGCAGCATCTGAGAACAAACTCTCTTTCATACTTTCCTGATCAAGTCAGCTGAGAGGCTGGGGCAGCTGGGGGGCCCAGAGGTGGCTTTAAGGGAACACTTAGAATCTTCCCATGTGCTACTGAGCCTCTTTGTTTGCTGGTGCTCACAAAGACCGTCAATCCAAGCTCTGCAATGCCCAGTGTGAGGCTGGCACTTGACCTCAAGCTTTTGGTGGAGTGTAGATTGGAGTGTGGTACTCAGCCATCAAGGAGGCTTCCAGGAGCATGTCTCTCTTGGACTGCTTGTCTTGTTCCGCTGGAGTTGGGGGGCTTCAGGGTGTGAAGGCTTGAACAGGGCAGATGGGTACATCCTTAAGGAAACCTGGGGAAGCTTCCTTCCTTAGAGGAGTAGGGTTATGGAGAAGAGGAGCCTAGGAAGGAGGCAGAACATCAGTGATTTCCTCCCTCAGTTATCCTCAGCTGGGATAGGAACAAAATCTGCTTGGAAATGTTCAAACCACAGCCCCATTGCAATTTCCTCTCACACAGAAATACTTGTTAGAAAGCAGAGATGATCCCCACTGACACATTGACCTGAATTGGAGAAGGGTATTGGGAGAGGGGGTTTGAGGTGGGAAGGAGGAACTTGCTCTCACTTTGGTTTAGGTGATTGGCTAATGAGACCTGGGAAAAATACTACCTTGGCCTCTGGTCTGCTTTTTTTTTTTTCAGTTAGGTTTTAGTTTGAGACAGATTTTCTACAATGTAAGTAAGATTTGTGTACTACAGGTTGAGTAAGTTTCCACACCCATTTGAGACCAGACTCCACTCTTTGTGTTCCCAGCTGAGTCTCTCAGGCCAGGGAACTCCTGAAGGGCAAAAGGACTGGGGCTCTCTGGCTTCCTTTGGGTCAGGCATCTAGCCCCAGCCCCTGGCTCCTGTTAGATGGCACACACACTTCTCAGCTTCCCTGGCCTCCAGTCTCAGTGTGGAGCTTGTCCTCATGTTCTTTATCTCCCCTGCAGCTCCAGAAGCGCTTCATCCTGAACCTGCCATCCTTCAGCGTTCGGATCATCGACAAAGACGGCATCCACGAGCTGGACACCATCCTCCCTTCCAAGAGGGGCTCCTGACCTGCCGCTGACCCCCACACTGATCCCCCCAGCAAGCTTACCTTTTTGTGACTGGCTCCTTTACTATCATTTTCTACACTTCTGAAATTCAGAGAACTAGATGCCAATAAAGCTGGATATTGATGAATTGGGCTCTTCTCTTCTTTCAGCTCGATCGGACCCTTCCCTCAGGGAAGATGTGTTGTCATCGAACTTAGTGAATGGCCCCTTTTCCTTGGGTGTAATTCAGTCGAGTTTCTCGCTCCCATCTCTTCTACTCAGTGTACTTCTGTGTTGTGCTGTGAGTCTCTCTTGCTCTCTTTTTTTTTTTTAAAGGAATTTTTATTGTTATGTTTTGTTTTAATATCACATTTCCCAGTGTACACCTCCCTCCCTCCAACCACTTAATAAAAAAGGTTGGGGGGCCATGAATCAGCAGAACTAGCAAACATTTTTGTTAAAGTCTAATATATGTGGGGTTCACTCTTCTCATCCCTCAACTTTGCACAGGAGGGATAGGGAGGCAGGTGTCCCTTCAGATCTCTTTGGGGCCGAGCTTGGTCATTATGATTTCACAGAATTCAGTTTTGATTGCTTTATTCTTCTTTTTGTGACCATTATGTATGTCATTCTCCTGGTTCTGCTTGCTTCCTTTTGCTTAAGTTCATTTAAGTTGCTAAGTTGCCCTTTTTTGGGGGGGTTTACATTTGAGTGCAAAGCTGTTTCACCCCCTACCTTCCAACCCTGCACTAGAGAAGGCCAGCATTTAACTCAGAATAGTTTGATCATTCACATTTACTCTTTGAACAGTTTTGCTGTTAGTGCATCCAACATTCTCTTAGTTCTGCTTATTTCATTCTTCAATATTTCATGCAAGTGTTTCTGTGTTTTCCTAACATGCCTTCTTATTAAGCAAGGACCCACCAAGCAAAAACCAGGTTGCCACAAATTTAGCCCCACTGCAGCTCTTCCATCCTGCCTCTCCTAGCACAGAATCATTTTTAATGAGACCCTTTTTGCTTGACAAAGGAAAAAGAAAGAAAAGGTTTTCCTGAAGGGGCCCTAGAATATGCCTGTGCAGGACTGTGGCCCCCAAATGTTTGTCCTGTCGCTTGACTATGTGATGTCTTTTGATGATCATAAAAGTCAGCTTAGTATAATAAAGAGAGTGCTCCCGTTTGGATTAAGATGCACCTAAATAGACTCAAGGAAGCTAGGTAGTGCCCTGGTGTCCAGAGCATTGGGTCTGGAGTCAGGATGACTCATCTTCATGAGTTCAAATCCAGCCTCAGACACCTAGCTAAGTGTGACCTTGGGCAAGTTACTTAGCCCTGTTTGCCTCAGTTCCTCATCTGTACAATGGGAATAATGATAGCGCCCCTTTTCCAGGGTTATTGTGAGCATTAAATGAGATTTTTTTTTTGAAGAAATGCAAATTTTTTTTTAAATTTATTTTCTTGTTTACATCATTCATTTCCACGAGATTTTGAGTTACAAATTTTCTCCCCGTCTTTCCCTACCCCCAACCCCAAAACAGAAATCCCACTGTAAAGCCCCTCCCCCAGTCTGTACTCTTTTGTGCCCTTCTCCAACGTCCCTCTAACTTTCTGGTAGGGCAGGGAGGGTCTCCCTACCCCAGTTCCTGTATATCTTGAGTCCCAGTTGCATGTATTGTAGAGCTTTAAATTCTAGATTCTTTCAGTTCCTCCCCTGTCACCCACCCCCAATGGAAGGACAAGCAATTTGATACACGCTGTACATGTATAATTACGCAGGACATCTCCACAGTGGACATATTGTGAGAGGTTGATTATATATCCCTACTTCCTATCCTGCCCCC
>CM053596.1:63525277-63622319 GCA_028646575.1 Pseudocheirus occidentalis
TTCAGGTAGACCAGTAATTTTCAAATTGTCTCTCCTGGATCTATTTTCCAGGTCTGGTTTTTTCAAGGAGATATTTCACATTGCTTTCTATTTTTTCATTTGTTTGTAACTGTTTAATAGTATCTTGGTTTCTCATAAAGTCATTAGCTTCCACTTGTTCCACTCTAATTCTGAAGGAATTATTCTTTTCAGAATGCTTTTGAGATTCTTTTTCCATCTGGCAAATTTGACTTTTTAAGGCATTCTTCTCTTCATTGGCTTTCTGGGCCTCTTTTGCCATTTGAGTTAATTTGTTCTTTAAGGTGTTGTTTTCTTCAGTTGGTTGTTGACTCTCTTTTCATGATTTTCTCGCATCATTCTCATTTCTCTTACCAATTTTTCCTCCACTTCTCTTATTTGGTTTTCAAAAGTCCTTTTTCAGTTGATCTATGGCTTGTAGGCAATCTTCATATTTCTTGGAAGCATTTGGTGTGGGAGTTCTGACTGTGTTGTCTTCCTCCCATTCCATGTTTTGATCCTTTTTGTCCCCAAAAAAAGATTCTAGAATTTTATTGCTGTTTTTGCTTTGCTTCCTTTTCTTCGTGTTGGCTGGTCAATTAATTGCTTGATTTTTTAGCTTTGTGGAACTCTGCTTCCATGGGGGAAAGCTCTGTCCCAAAAGGCTGGGGTTTTCACAGCTACCAGAGCCATTAGGGGGGTGCTGCAGCCCCCACCAGCTTTGGCTTTTGATAGCGCACCCCAGGACCACCACCCAAGACCACAATCCAGATCCTGGCCACTTAACGCAAGAACCCTTGGCCCTGATCAGTAGATTCAACCCCGCTGCTATCTGCAGGCCAGGGGCTCTGAAGCAGCCCAGTGGAGGCACTTGCTGCTTACAGGCATTCCTGCTGCTTCCCTGCCCTGGGGGCAGTTTGGCCAGACTGCTTTTTTTCCACCAAATTTAGCTTGAATTCCACTGACCTTTCTCTTAGCCTTATTTCTTCTGGCTTGATTAATGTGGAGACTGCCCCAGGAGCCTCCAATCTGCTCTCCTGTAGACTCCAGCTGCAGCTTCTCCCAACTGGCCCCAGGCCACGGTTTTGGGCTGGGCTGGCCTCGGCTCCCAGACTGCCGCGATGAGCCCCACCTGACGAGCTACCTTCAGCCAGAGATGTGTTTTCTGTATTTTTGTGAGTTTGGGAGCCCTAAAATTTGTTTAGAGTCGTATTTTATGGGTATTTAGGGTGGCTGTGTGGGAGCTGCGGAACCTTGCTGCTTCTATGCCGCCATCTTGGTTCCACCCCCTCTTAAATGAGATATTAAGTGTTTTGTAAACCTAAAAGCACAGTATAAATGCTGCTGCTGCTACTACTACTACTTACTACTACTACCACCACTACCACCTTATGATGTTGGTTTCCTCACTCTGCATACTCTTTGACCTAGGTCAGGTCACTTAACCACACCTGCCATTTCTCCTCACTCTAGTAGAGGATCCCAGGCAAGACCCAAGTCTGCCTACAAAACATATTTTTGGAAGATACTTGGCCTATGTCTTTTCTTCATGGCAGGAGGAATTCCCACCCCAGGGAGATTCCAGGTCAAAGATTAGGCCTCCGAAGTGCTTCAGAGAAGGGTAGGAGCTGCGTCCCAGGTGGCCTTCAGAGTTTCTCCAAGGATCCTCAGTGAGATCAATAGGGTCCTAAAGTGGATCTTTGTTCTGCTGGAATAGTGGGAACAAAAGTATCCATTTTGAATATACTTACAACCTTAATAAAGGTGTTTGCTTAGACAAACTGTTTGGTTTGGCAGGCTGAGCTCCAACATTTTGTTCTCAATTGGTTTTGCGTATTTTTTTAAAGGAATGTAACTCTTTTGTCCAGTAGTTGGAATTTCAACCAGACTGTTAGTAATACATAAGTCCCTATTAAGGGAGAGGAAACATGGTCTGATGGAAGGAGACATAGACTTAGGAGTGAAAAGATTTGGGTTCAAATTTCTGTTGCAGTTCTGCTACGAGGCTTACTACCTGTGTGAAAAGTCACCTGAGTTTTTTGAGTGTATAACATCATTTAAAATAGTCAGAGGGAAAAGAACTAGATGATATTTTAAAGTTTAAAGTTTGAAGAGATCTTAGAAGTCATCTAATTTCACCACAGCCCCCATTTTTGGGTCCTAGGTCAATTAGGTAGTAAGCGGTAGAACTGGGTTTCTGGATCACTTCTAGGTCCTTTCCAGCTCTGAAATCTGTGATACTAAGAATATTCCCAATAGTTCTAACAGTCTCACAATATTAGAGCTGTGGAGTCTTCCATCCATCTCATTTTATAGAGGGTAAACTGAGATCTGAGAACTTAAGTGACTTGTCCAAGGTCACAGTAATAGGACTAGAATCCAGGTCCGACATTCAAGGCTGGTATGGTGGTTTGTCTTATCTTTCCCCACTACTAGACCATGCTACCTCTTTGGAGATGGAAGGTGAGTTAGCCATTGACCCAAGCAAAGTCAGAAAGTGTAGGGACTACACTGTCCCTTTAATACCCCTTGATTCCTTACCAAAGATTCTGCTCCTGATGGGCTTCCTATTGGCTCCCATCTGCTTACAGGTGATTAATAAACAGAAAACAATTTCTCCCTTCCCAGACCTCTGAGTTGGAGGTAGGTTTGAGTGGGGAGCATCTGTTTAGCCTCAGGGTAGAGAGAGAACACCAGGGCCAGCTGATGAAGAGATACTGGAGGTTTACCAGGAACCAACATCTTGGCACCTTCTGGGAAGACAGAAGGAAACAGGGATGTCTGAACTGCCAACACAAAGTTGCTCTCTGAAGGACACTGAAAATCCTGGTTCAAAGGTGCCAGTAAATCTGGCCACTTGTACAGCTCACGGACCCTTAGAAGAGCAGAGTATCAATCACATCCCCTCTTCTTGAGGTTACTTGCTGGTCCCTCACAAACTTATAACTAAGATCTTTCATTACAAAAGCAAAATCCATGAAGGAGAGTTCAGATCATTCCCAGAAGCCTTTCAAGGCCTGTTGCCTTATATTTATTTAATAGTAAAATGTGTATTTAATAATACCATTGATACCTGAGCTTCAAGGAGGCTACCCTTGCTGCCTTAGGTCTACTGGAGTTTTTAAAGGGTTACATTTTCCCATTCCCCTTTTTCCTTCCCACCCCCAGCACTTTTATCCTTAGAAAGGGGGGGAGAGGGATCCTGTTCTGATAAATCACCTATTTATACAGCTTTACAGAAGACTTCATTCTAGTATCTTGAATGATGAACTAGAAGTCATCACAGAGATCATCTACCTACCCCTCCATTTTCAGAGGATAAAACAGAGACCAGGGGAAAGGAAATGGTTTTACCCAACATGACTAATTTTGTGATAGAACAGGGACTAGAACCCACACCTCCTACCTTCCAGCCTGGGGCTCTCTCTACAATACCATGTGCTGCCTTCTAAAAACCTGAATTTCCAGTGATTTAAAAGTCATGATGAGCAGTCTTAGCTGTCTAAATGCATGAATTTTAATTTGAGGCCACCAGATGTGCAGAAAAGCCGCTAAGTAAACCAGCCATCTACACATATAAATCACCACCTATTTTTCATTAGAGCCAAACCAAGCAAGTCAGGGGCTGAAAAATAATAAAAATTTTCCCCAGGAAAAAAAAAAAAGAATCATCAAGGAAAAAAAAAGAATGTCATGACCCTTTTAAAGTCTTTCTGTGTTGTTCCAATATCCACAGTAAGCTGTTGCCTCCACTCCAGCTAATAATCCCGACCATATGTCTTATTAGCAAAGCCTTAGGCCCAAAGAGTTAACAAGACCCTGCTCTCAGTTTTTTGATTTCCTGGCTAAAGATGGTCCCTTCCTGAGGACTTTTGGTGGATAGGTAACTGATAAGACCACAGTTCACTGTCAGAAGGCCTGTACTTTTGTTTTCTTGATTCATTCTCTTGAATGAATGCATAAATGGTGTGCTTATCAAATCTACAGGTGGCACAAAGCCAGGCAGGACAGCTAATGCACTGGAGGCAAGTCAGGATTCAAAATGCACCAGGCTAGAACACTGGACCAAATCTAATAAGATTAAATTTAAGAGGAATCAATGCAAAGTGGCACACTTGGCTTAAAAAACAACTCCACAAGTACATATAGGGGGAAGCATAGCTAGACAAGGTTGTCAGAAAAGGATCTGGGCTTTTTCATATACCCCAAGGCTCAACATGAGTCAGTAGTCTGATGGGACACACAAAACTAATGTGACTGTAGACTATTAAGAGATGCATACTATGGGAATGAAATGCTAGCTTCACTGTGCTCAGCCTTGGGCAGGTCATATCTAAAGTATTGTGTCCAGTTCTGGGAACCACATCTTAGAAATTCAAAAGATACTTGTTTTTTGTTGTTCAGTCACGTCCAGCTCTTTGTGACCATTTGGGATTTTCTTGGGAAAAAAATACTGGAGTGGTTTGCTATTTTCTTCAGCTTATTTTACAGATGAGGAAACAGGCAAACTGAGTGACTTGCCCAGGGTCACAGAGCTAGTGTATGAGGCTAGATTTGAACTCATATCTTTCTGACTTTGCAAGGCAGCTAGGTTGAACAGTGGATAGAATGCTGGGCCTGGAGTCAGAAAGACTCATCTTTCTTAGTTCAAATTCGGACTCAGACGCTTACTAGCTGTATGATCCTAGGCAAGTCACTTTGTGTTGTTTGCCTCAATTTCCTCATCTGTAAAATGAGCTGGAGAATACAATGGCAAACCACTCCAGTATCTTTACTAAGAAAACCTGAAATGGGGTCACAGAGAGTTGGGCACAACAGAAAAACTACTTAACAACAATTTCCTGACTCCAGTTTGGGCACACTGTCCTCTGCACCATCCAGCTGGCCCAAAGACATTTATGAAGAACTTATTATGTAAAAGGCACTGCAGAGATACAAAGATCAAGACAGTCTGTGCCCTTGAGAAGCTCACATGTATACAGCTAGCCATATCCAAGATATAGACAGAGTAGACTGAAAGTAGGATCAGAAGGAAGTTTATTAATGAATGGAAAGTGCCCAGGGAAGAGCAACCAGGATACTGATAAGCCTCAGATTCCTGCCACATGAGAATTTGTTAAAGGAATGAGATATAGTTAGATTGGGAGTGGGGTGGGATTAGAGGAGAGAAGTGGAGAGGAGAGAAGGCATAATATAATATATATAGTATATAATATAATAATATTGGCGGTCTTCAAGAAGAACTGTCATAGGGAACAATCAGTTTTGTTCTGCTTGGCCCCAGAGGAGAACTAAAAAGGTGGGACTTACAAAGAGGTAAATTCAGACTTGGTATAAGAAAAAAAAAAACTTCCAATACTCACTCTGAAGAAGTTGATTGGTGGGGCTTCCCCTCAGTGGAGGTCTTAGAACAAAGGCTGTATGGCTTCTTGTTGGATATGTGTAGAGGATTCTCTGGATATGTGTAGAAAAGATCCTTCGTCAGTCATGGGTTGGACTATGTGGCTACTGAGGGCCTTTCCAAATCTGAAATTCTGTGACCAAGGAATGGACGTTAGGTTTAGATGCTGAGAACCTGGGTTTAAAGCCTGGCCCAGCCGCCTATAAGACCTCGGGAAAGTTATTTGCCTGGCCTATAGGCCTTGATTTTTCTTAACTGTAGAATAATGGAGTTTGATCAGTCTCCTAAATTGCTTTCTAACACCACATTCTGTGGTCCTGGTTGGATTTATGCTGTGCACCCCTCTTGGGTTGAGTCCACACGGGTTAAGTAAGAAGTACACCAAAGATAGCTCCACCAAATCCTGGTGACGCTCTGTGCTGGATCACACTGGTTCCCGGTCTGCTCATTTATAGCCAAGCCAAAGACCGAGCCTGGGGACAGACTTCCGGTCAGAAGGATTTTGTGAGAAGCGTGACTCCCTTCTCATAGGTTTAGACCAGGACTTCTTAACTCTTCTGTCATGGATTCCTGTTGAAGCCTGTGAACTCCTTCTCAGAATAATGTTTGTAAATACAGAAAAGAAAATAAATAGGATTACAGTGGAAACCCAATTATATTGAAATACAGTCCATAACAGGAAAGTTGATTGTGTGCGATCTACATGGGTAATTTTGAAGTAGAAACGAGTATAAACTATTTCAAAACAACTTGCAACAACTAATTTGATATTCAATTCAATTCAATAAACATCTTTAAGTACCTTCTTCGTTGCAGGTGGGCAGCTAGGTGGCACTGTGGATAGAGTGCCCTGGGGGCCTGGAGTCAGGAAGACTCATCTTTGTTAGTTCAAATCCAGCCTCGGAGCTTACTAGCTTACGAGCGTCATCCTGGGCAAGTCACTGAACCCTTTGCCTCAGTTTCCTCATCTTTAAAATGAACTGGAGAAGGAAATGGCAAATCACTCTAGTATCTGCCAAGAAAACCCCAAGTGAGGTCATGAAAAATCAGAGATGACTGAAAAATTACTGAAGAGCAGGATGTGCAAGGCAGTGGATAAAAACATAGATGTGACTTCTGTTAGTAACAGAGTCATAGGTGTGGCTGATAATGCCTAATTGAAGGTAATGCTAAATTTCAATTAGAAGTCAGTGAAAAGGGGGTGGCTAGGTGGTGCAGTGAATAGAGCACCAGTCCTAGAGTCAAGTGGACCTGAGTTCAAATCCAGCCTCAGACACCTAATGTGACCTTGGGCAAGTCATTTAACCCCAATTGCCCTGCCCTCCCCCCTCCAAAAAAGCAAAAAAAAAAAGAAGTTAGTGAAAAGAAAAATGTGATTTTTTTTGTCTCATGCAGGTTCATGGATACACTGAAATCTAAGTCTGTGGTCCCCAGGTCAAGAACCCCCCTTCTAGAGGTATTATCATTACCTGAGCCCTCCTGTAACAGATTGGGGTTGTCCCCCACAAAAACAAAGAGCTTCAGCTTGCAGGGCCTCACAAGTGGTCTTTTTCCCTCTCAGGAACCACCAGGATGGGGTTATATCAAATGACCTCTGAGGACCTTCCCAGTTTTTGTAATGTGGCAAAGGACAGGGGTGAGGAACCTGCAGCTTCAAGGCCACTTGTGGCCCTCTAGGTCCTCAAATTCAGCCCTTTGACTTCACAGAACTAATCCTCTTAATAAAAGGATTCATTCTGTAAAAGTTGGACTCAGTCAAAAGGCGGCACCCACAGATCTAGAAGGCTACAAATGGCCTTGGGGTCACAATTTCCCCACCCTGGCATAGGAGATAGGGACATGGCATTCGTCGAGGGCAGTCCTGGTCAAAGAGGGCAAGATGCTCTGGGTCTTTTTACTCAGGACTCTCCTAGAACTCTAGCTACAAAGCTGGTCTGGGCCTTATCACTGGGTACCATCTTGCGAGACTAAACCCCCAAAGCTCATTAACTAAGATCTGACTCTACTCACAGGCCCCAGTTGTGCCAATATCCACCAATATCTTCTCCTCGGTATCTTGACTCCTCCCCCCACCATCCTGTTAAGGTTTCCTTCATTTTCCAAGTGAAACAGACTAAAACCCGCTTCCCTCTGAATTTGGGCCCCTTTCTTGGCCTTTCTGGGGAGGAGCAGGATTTTCTTCTCCCCGCAATACTCGCAGTTCAAATCGGGAGCAGTCTTGTAAATGCAAAGTGACATTTTAAGCGGTTTGGTTCCGTGATAATGTGCCATTAGGTCGTTATCCAATAAGGTTATTCATGTTTTCTAATTCAACCCAGCTGTGGAAGGAAGAGTACAAAACCTCTTGCTGCTGTTGGAGGCCAGGATTGGAGGGGGGGGGGGGAGAGGAAGAGAGACGAAGGAACGGGAAAGAGAGAATGCTGTTAATACTTGGTCCTGTCCTTCTCAGGGCCTCTTTGCCTTTTCTAGATATTTCATTGGCATGAAAATTACTTGGCATTTTACTTTAAATGTACTTAAGATCTTCAGGAGGCTGACCCTAGGCACTGGATCCAGTGCTGCAGGCTAAGGGCATGAAGCTAATACGGTTCCAAATTGCTTTCCAGAATTGGGTTTAGTGCCATTTTTATTTATACATGCTTGTTATTAGGGGATGAAATGCACAGAACAAGGTAAAAGACAAGATTACTGCTCACTAGCAGCTTGCAGCATGGAATAAAAATAGTCCCTGGGGCATGGTAGATAGAGAGAATGGATAAAGATGGAGCAAAAGAGAAAGGAATGAGAGCTCTAAGACACTCAGGCTGAGTCTGTCTCTTACAGGAAAGAGTTGTGGCTCAAGTTAAATTCACTGCAGGACAGGTCTTGGAAAATACATTAGAGGATATTGGCCCCCTCTGCCCACTCACTGTGGGATCCCATGGAAAATACATCCAGTATTCCCCTAAGGAGGGTGGTCACTATACTTTTATGCAAACACATGCCATCCACAGCCCGTCTTCTTATTCTTACCTAATTTCCCTATTGGTGGAATCTCTTGAGCCAGAGCCTTCCAGAAGTCCGTTCCCTGCCAGTTGGAGCCATTTCCTTCGGCACCTCACCTTGGAGGGGGGCAGGGAGGGGGCCTCATTCAACAGCACAAAATTCACTACTGAGGTTGTTAAGAAGGGGGAAGAGGCTGTCAGAGTCAAGGAGTCTTCCAACTGGTGAAAGGTTTAAAACTAATCTCAGTCTAAGGATTAGAAGGCTCTTAAGGAATGAGTGAAACCTGGCAATTTCCTTTGTCAGCCTGAAGTCCACCCTTAGAGTCTAGGTATTAGATTCCCCGGGTGGGAACCCTGGACCTCGAGGTCACATGTAGCCTTCTAGGTCCTCCAGTATGGCCTTTTGACTGAGTCCAAATTTTACAGAACAAATCTTTTTTTATTATTTTTTTTTATTAAGGGGATTTGTTCTGTGAAGTTTAGATTCAGTCAAAGGGCCACATGTGGCTTCAAGGCTGCAGGCTCCCTACCCTTGTCAGACAGAAGCAAGCACAACAGGAACTGACTCTGCTCCCCAAGCTGGGTGGCCCAGTCTATTTGAGGAATCAATCAGAGCCGAATGAGTCGACCTTCCCCTCATTGGGCTTCAGTCATATGCTTGCTCCTCAGTTTGATTCTTCTGTGCCGGGCCGCCCCTCCTTAGAATCTTAGATTCTTGACCTTGCAAGAAGATGCCATGGTTTCTTAAGCCTTTCCCCTCTGGGATGGAGGAGACGTGAGCTTCTGTGCAGAAGAAAATACACTTTCCAGCCATGTTTCTCAATAAGGCATTGAAGTTCTCATGCTTTTTTATTTATTTGGAGAAGGGGGTGGGAAGCTGTGAAGTGGAAAAGAATAATTTGTGATATTTGTAGATAGTAGAGGCAGCGTGGCATAGTGGATACTGAGCCAGCCTTCAAGTCAGGAGGACCTAGATTCAAGTGCATATGACATACTGACTGTGTGACCCTGGGCATGTACCTTAACCTCTCAGTATTCTAGACCAGCAAAGAACAAAAGAAAACCTACAAGGAAGCAAAGAAAAGATGGACAGCTCTGAACACAATGCATAGCATTTATTATGTAGGCTTTCTGGAAATGGGAATTTATTGCTTTATATTTCAAATCTTCTCATGTTCTGCTGTGTACGCGGCATTTTTTTTCCTTTTCTTATTTTGTATTTAAGTTTGTTTCTTTTTTTCTTTTCTTATTTTGTTATTTCTTATTTCAGGGCCACACATCTAGTATCTGAGGTTGGATTTTAACTTAGGTCTTCCTGACTCCAGGCCAGGAGCGCCATCCACTCTACTACCTTGCTACCCTATATATCTGTATACTATTTTATTCTTATTCAGAATATGCTGCTATTGGAATGCCACCAATAACTTTGTGAGATGGGGTGACTATTCCCATTTCGTGAATGAGGCAACCAAGGTTTGAGCGATTTGCCGGTAGTCACAATGTCGGTAGCCAAGCTCTGATGAAGAATTCAGTCTCTTGGCACTGCCTTATGCTCTGTGACGTCAAGATCTCAGAAAAGCCTGCCAAGTGCATAGCCGGGGTCTCCTTGGACATATGTGAGTTACCCATGTATTTCAGGACCCTACACCACATTAAACACATTTCCTCAAACTAAGGGGTTGGGGTTATCTTCTCATGCCCAAAATAGAGGCAAGTCAGGGGCAGCTAGGTGGCACAGTGGCTGGAACACTGGGCACAGAGTCAAGAAGACTCGAGTTCAAATCCAGTCTCAGACATCAACTAGCTGTGTGACCCTGGACAAGTCATTTAACTCTGCCTCTATTTCCTCATCTGTAAAACGGGGACAGGAATAGCACATATCTCCAGGGTTGCCATGAGGCCCAAATGAGATTGTATTTGTAAAACACTTAGCACCCAATAAATGCTTTTGCTATTGAGTCATTGTTAGTTGTATCAAGCTCTTTGTGATCCCCTGGGATTTTCTTGGCAAAGATACTGGAGTGGTTTACCGTTTCCTTCTCCGGCTGATTTTACAGGTAAGGAAACTGAGGTAGGCGGGTTAAGTGACTTTCCTAGTCATGCAGCCAGCAAGCTTTCGAGGTTGTATTTGAATTCAGGTCTTCCTGACTCAGCCCAGTGCTCTGTGCACTGCAGCACCTAAAAGACCAACAAATGCATATTCTGGTCTAAAGTCCGAGCATCTATAATGATAGCCTGTACTCATATAATGCTTTAAAGTTCACAAGGCACCCGACACCCACATTATCTCATTTGAGTCACAAAACAGATCACATTAGCATGCCCATTTTATAGATGTATAAAATATCTACAGGTAAATTCATATAGATACATAAAATATCTATATAAAGATATATAGATATATAGATACAGGAAACAGAAAGATTAAATGACTTGCCCATGGTCAGACAATTAACATCACAGGTGGGATTTGAACCCAGTGCTTTCTGCCTCCACACCCGGCATTCTGTCCATTGTAGCACACTGCCTTTCAGCTTACCCCCAGCTGATTCCTCTAGCACTGGCAGAGCCCCTTACCGTCACCTTATAATTGCCTTCCCACTGACAACCCATCCCACCCCTTCCCCCAGTTCCCCATCCTCCACCTGAAGAGGGACAAGGAGTTCCGCTCAGCCAATCCAAAGATTTTATGAAGAGGACACCTTGGTGGTTTGAGGAGAACACATCTATTTCAGGATCCAGAGAAACAAGAGTCAGGTCAGCGCTGGCAAGGCCTCACCAGCAATATGACAGTGGAGGCGTCAGCTTTTCAGCTGCCATCCTGCCAAGACAGAGGTTCTCAGGGATAGAACCACCCCCCTTTCCTTCCCATGTTCATTGGCCCAGAGGTCCCTTGGACAGACTCTTTGCCAAATAGGAAGGAAACCAAACCAAATCAGAATTCCCAATTCAACCCAATATAAATAACTTGCAACAGACACTTTGAGACATTCTGATTTAATTACAACATAAATAAATATATACAGATGGTGACAGGGCTGTGGAGTTTGGCCTGGACTCAAGCACTGCTTCTGCTTTGTGTTTTTTCAATAACTCCTCTCTTCCTTGGGTCCTTCCCATGTTAGGGGGAGGGAGGTAGAAAGAAGGGTTATTGAGGAACCTAGCAAAGCCTATTCTTCACATCCACCACTCTCTGGGAGGAATGGGATAGGGGGAGGGGGTCAAAAAGCTAGTCCTCGAACAACACCCAACTCTCTCCCAATCACCACTGATCGGTGGTCATCAGCTACGCTGGACATTTCTTATGCCAAGAGGGGGCCCCTCTGTGTGGTAAGGGAGACTAAGTGTCTCTCAACAACCCTTGTCTCACACACACACACACACACACACTCACGCACGCACGCACACACTCAAGCACACAACACCCCAGTTTCTGCCAGACAAAGGATTCCCACTCTTGTCTGGAACTCAAAACATCTGGATCCTCCCCCACCCCAAGCACCACCCTCCCTATACCCTTGCCCTGTGAAGCCCCTTCCCCACCCCTTGCCCCACAAAGTGAGGCTCCCTCAGAAACCTTCTCATCCCTGGCATTCTCTAAGCCACTTGCATAGAGAGAGGAAAAGAGAAGCCAGAACATTGCACGTGTGATGTAGGATGACTGGGTCCCCTGCTTCAAAACTGATCAAGCCACAGAGGGAGTGAAGTCTCTGAGCTGCCTAGCCCCCCAACACCCTCCCCTGCTCTTGATTCCAGCAGACTGTTCCATGGTTTCCCTGTCTCTTTTTTTCCTTCTTCCCCCAATCACTGCCTTTGCAAGCAAACGAGGAATCTTTCCAGCCTGTGCTCCAGGATGACCCAACAGTCAGACTGCCTTCGTTTTTTCTTCTTCCTCTCTCCTATGCCCAAACTCAAGAGATCAGAGGAGAGTAGAGGCAGGAGGCTGGAGGCAGGAGGCCAGGGCAGATTATTTCCGGTGTTTCACATCCTTTTCTGATGCTTTCGAGTCTCCAGCTGGGTGCCCGTTTCCCGAGCTACTCAGGAACATTTTGTCAAGTCCCTTGAGTGACTCAATCAGGTAGTTCTGGAAGGCCGTGAGTGCGGCACAGATGGCTGGGCCCCCAAAGCCATGGGTGATGAGGCTGAAATGAGTGAGGCAACTTTGTACTCCCGGCTCCAGGATGAGAGAAGGTCGGCTATTACCCAGTGGAGAACGGTCCTGTGCCATCAGGTCTGAGAACTCCTTACAGATTTGCCTGGCAGGGGAGGAGGGGGATATCTGAGGTTAGTTAAGAAAAAGGTGGTGCAAGGTGGGTCCTGATGGGATTGGGGGGAGAAAGGAAAAAATCCAAGAGAAGAGGCTGGGAATCATGCCTTCCACAATCTGGTCCTACCTAGCTAATAACTATCAGAGCTGGGATTCTAATGCCTATCTCCTGACTCTAGGAAACAGCTAGGTGGAGCAAGGAATAAAGTGCTAGACCTGGAGTCAGGAAGACCTGAGTTCAAATCTAGTTTCAGACACTTCCTAGATGTGTGACTCTGAACAAGTCACTTAACCTCTGTCTCTCTCAGTTTCCTTAACTATAAAATGGGGCTAATAATGGGAGGCAGCGAGGTGGGGTGGTGAATAGAGTGCCGGCCCTGGAGTCAGGAGGACCTGAGTTCTAATCCGACCTCAGACACTTGACACTTACTAGCCATGTGACCTTGGGCTAGTCACTCAGCCCCAACTGCCCTGCCTTCCACCCTCCAAAAAAACCCCAGATAAATAAAATGCGGATAATAATAGCACCTACCTCCTAGGGTTGTTGTGAGGAACCCAAGAGGTAGTATTTGTAAAGCGCCAAGCACAGTCCACATAGAAGAGACTTAACAGCTGTTACCTAGCTACCCACCAGGCCTCCTCTAATGGACGAGCACCTATTGCCAAATCACTTGAGAACTATTGGGACTAACAGGGGTGGGGTGGGTGGGAAGGACAAGGGAAGAAGACCGGATCCCATCGCTGTGTAGGTGATTGTAGACCTGAGTACTACGGTCGTTAACAGGTATAATGGACAAGCAGCTACTTTCGGCAAGACTTTAGGGCAAAGACAGACAAATAAGGCATGTTCTGACCATTCTCTCAAAGAGCTTAATTCATGGTGGGAGAGGGGAGCAAAGATATAAAAACAACTTCAGGGAGCTAAAAGACGGAAGTTCCTATAGAAAGAACATTTATAACAGCACTTTTTATGATAACAAAGAACTAGAAACAAAGTAAATAACCATTGATGGGGGATTAGATGAATAAATTGTGACGTATAAATGCCGTGGGATACTATTATATTATTTTTTTTTACCCTGAATCTGTGGTTTTATCCATGTAGTGGCAACTCCCTTCACTGGTGCAGATCTCGGTGCAAAGTACAAAAACCTTGCCCAAGCCTCCTGGATAGAAAGGATTTAACCCTAATGTACCTCAAAAGCCAACAAATATGAAGGATTCAGAAAAATGTGGGAAGAACTTGTATGAATTGATACAGAATAAAATAACCAGACCAGAAAAACCATCTTATTTATGCAATGATCACAACTTAAGGAAAACAGCCTTGAATGACATTAGAACTCTGGTCAAAAGAGCAACCCGTTGACGCTATGGCATGGCACCTCCTACTCAGCAGGCAAAGACACCTAAAACAACCGGAATGAGCAAATGGAATGAAGCAGATATTTGTCACCCATGGCCAGCGTATTAGTTTTTTTGACAGCTGTTGGAGGCGACACCATCCTCCCTGTCATCCAGGATCACAGCCTCAACATCCTCCTAGAGCCTTTACTCTATCTCATCACCCCTTTCCCCCCCCCCAACTCCTGTTGTCTCTACCTTCACAACATTTCTCAAATATGCCCCCTTCTTTCCTCCAATACTGCCGCTGCTCTGATGCACGCCCCCATCACTCCACGCCTGGACTACACAAAGCCAGATGGTTGGTCTTCCTGCCACAGGTCTCACCTTTGTTAATCCATCTTCCATTCAACCACCAGAATAATCTTCCTAAAGTTAAAGTCTGACCACAGCATCCCCTTTACCTCTCTGATCAAATAGAAAATCCTCTGTTTAGCTTAAATTTAAAACCATTCATAACCTGATCCCTTCCTACCTTCCAGTCTTCATATAAACTTACTGCCCTACAATATGGGGACCGTGTCCTCTTTGCTGTTCCTTGTACATGCCATTCCCTCAACTACAAGCATTTTCACTGGTTGTCCTTTATGCCTGGAATTCTCTTCCTTTCTCACAACCACCTCTTGAATTCTCCGACTTCCTTGAAGTTTCGGCCAAAGTACTACCTTCTGTAAGAAGCCTTTCCTGATTAATACCTTAATACCTTCCCTCTGCTGATTATCTCCAATTTATTCCATATACTTGTTATACCCAAATATTTGCATGTTGTCTCTTACCATTAGATTGTGAGCTTGTCAAGGGCAGGGACTTTTTTTTCCTTTCTTTGTATTCCTAGCACTTAGCACAGTGCATAATACATAACAGGTACTTAAATACCTATTGATTTGACTTGACTCTGGGTAAAGAAGGGGGGAAAGATATTTTGGGAAATGAAGGTCATGCTTAATGAAGGCATGTAAAAATTTTTAAAATAAGATTTCAAAAAAGAATTTAGAAAATCATTGCAAAACTTAAACTAATTCAAGATATAGTAATAAAGAATCAACAATTATTTTTTAAAGAAATATATTACAGGCACTCTCTGTATAACTCATCCTTTGATTCCACATTTGAGAAAACAGCATTGCAGGGGCCAGTAAGTAAACTAGGAACATGTTTAAGAGGAATAGTCATTCAAGGAGAATGTTCACAGAAAAACCTGGGAAGACTTACATGAACTGATACAAAGTGAAATGAGCAGAACCAGGAGAATATTGTATACAATAACAGCAATATTGTATGATGATCAACTGTGAATGACTTAGCTATTCTCAGCAATATAATTATCCAAGACAATTCCAAAGGACTCATGATAGAAAATGCTATCCACCTCCAGAGAAAGAACTGATGGAGTCTGAATGCAGATAAACGCATACTTTCTCTTTACTTTCTTTATTTTTCTTTGGGCTTCAATTTCCTCCTCTATAAAATTTGGTCTCTGTGATCTCTCAGGTCCCTTCTGTCTCTGACATTCCATGATTCTACTTCATCTGGGTAGCAGGGAAAGGTTTCATGGAAAAGATAGGATTTGAGCTGGCCTTCTATTCTCTCCTATGATCTCATTAGCTCCCATAAGATCAATTATCATGTCTATACAGATGCTTTAAAGAGACCTCAGAGCCAGGAATAAACAGTTTAAATCTCTGTTCTGACATAAAGTGACCGTAGGCAAATTATTTTACCTCTCTCTATGTGCTGGGCAATTCTTCAAGAGTATAGGTTAAAGAGAAAGGGCCAACTTATATTGGTATAAGGAATTCCTTATACCAGTAAAATTACAGTTCCAGTCTATATCCCTATTCATATTACTTCCCAGTCTATATATATCCAGCCCTAGTCTCTCTCCTGAGTTTCAGTCTTGCATTACCAATTGCCAGTTAGACATATGTTTTTTTTTTGGGGGGGGAAGGCAAGGCAATTAGGGTTAAGTGACATGCCTGAGGTCACAAGCTAGTCAGTGTCAAGTGTCTGAGGCTGTATTTGGAATCAGGTCCTCTTGACTCCAGGGTCAGTGCCACCTAGCTACCCCATTAATTTTCAAAAAAGATAAGAGAATAGAGTCTACAAACCATAGATCAGTGAGTTTGACCTGATTTCCAGGAAAATTCTAGAACAAAGGGTTGGTAAACATCTAGAAAAGAAAGCAGTGATTCCAAAGAGCTTCATCAAGAACAGATCTTGACAGTGTGATTTCATATCCCTTACTGATGGAATAACCAAACTAGTAGATGAAGAAAATGCTCTGGATATGGTCTGCCTAGATTTTAGCAGAACTATTAATAAAATGTCTCAGGCTATCCTTGTGGAGAAGATGGGGACATAATCAGACAAATTCAGAGCTGGCTGAATGACAGGACTCCAACTGTTAATGGTTCAACGTCCACATAGCATGAGGCTTCTAATGGTGCGCCTCAGGGATCTGGGCTTGTCCTTGTCCTAGTTAACATTGCTATCAATGACTTAGATAAAGATATTGATGGTGTATACTCATCAGATTTGAAGATGATACAAAGTCAGAGGTATAGCTAATATAGTGGATGCCAGAATGAGGGTCTAAATGAATCTTGACAGACTGGAGCCTAAGAGGTGAAATCTATAAAGATGGAATTTAGTGATGATAAATGTAAAGTCTTTCACTTATACACAAAAAAAATCACCTTCACAAATATACAGTGGGTAAGTCATGGATACATAAGAGGGGCACTAAAAAAGATCTGGATTTTTTAGTGGACCACAAGCTCAATATGCGTCAATAATATGATGTGATGGCCAAAAAATCTAATACAACCTGGGGCTGCATTAAGAGGGTCATAGTAAGGTGATAGTCCAACTGTACTCTGCTCTTGTCAGACCTCATCTGGATTACTATGTTCTGGGTGCTATAATTTAAGAAAGACATTAATAAGATGGAAAATGTTCAGAGGAGAATAGCCATCATGGTAAAGGGACTTAAATCCATGACTTGGATGTGGTTACCCTGGAGCAAAGAAGACTTGGGGGGATATGACAACTGTCTTTGAGTATTTGAAGACTTCACATGGAGTATGGATAGGCCAATCTGTTTAATCCCAAAGTATAGAACCAGGAGCAATAGGCAGACATTGAGAAGAGGTAAATTAAGCCGGAAGGTCAGGAAAAGCTTCCCAACAATCTGATCTGCCTAAAAACAGAATGCACTTCCTCAAAATATGGGATATTCATCCTGCTCCGAGGTCTTTAAACAAAGGTTGGCTGACTACTCTGTGGGTGCATCATTATACGGATTCCTTTTGTTTATGGATTGGTCCCTTCAAACTCTTAAATCTTGTGATTCTGATTTCAAGCTCACTGTCCCCAAAGCATTGTAAACTAGAAACAGAACAGATTTCCTCTTCCCTAAAACCCATCTTTCTTCCAAACTTCCTTATTAATGTTGAGGGCACCACCATCCCTCTAGTCACCAAGGTTCACAACCTCAGTGTCATCCTTAACTCTCACCTCACATATTCAATCCATTTCCAAATGTTTTCATCTCTATATCTCTCACAGGCATCCCCTTCTCTCCAATCAGAGATCCAATGCCATGGTTCAGGCTTTCAACACATCCTAGATGAGACTATTATAATAGCCTTCTCATTGGTGTCTCTGTCTCCACCAACCTCCACACAGTCACTAAAGTGATTTTCCCTTAGTACAAGTGTAACCACATTACCTCTTCCTCTTCCTCAAAATTAAGTGATTCTTATTGTCTCTGGGATCAAATATAAATCCGATTTACTATTTAAAGTTTTTCATAATCTGGCCTCATCCTACCTTTCCAGCCTTTTTATACCTTACTTCCTTGCATCTATGCTCTGGTCCAACCATATTGACCCTCTGTTGATCCTCCCCTATGACAATCCATTTCGCTTGACACATAGCCTTTGCACTGTGTGTCCTCCATGCCTGAAATCTTCTCCCTCCTCATCTCTGCCTCTTGGAGTTCCTGGTTTTCTTCAACACTTAACTCAAATTCAGTCTTCTGTATGCAGCCTTTCTTGGGGCCACTTCTCCCCCCACCAAACTTCTGGCACCTTCCCCTCCAAGGTTACCTTGCAACTGTTTCATATGTGCTTTGTGTACGCCTAAGTATGTGTATGTTGTGTCCCCTGTTAGAATGTACACTCTCTGAGGGCAAGGACTGTTATCATTTGGCATCTGTATTCTCAGTGTCTTGTATGTAACAGGTACTTAATACATGTTTGATGATTGATTGATGGGTAGGATTTTAAAAGGCAGAGGCACAGAGAGAGGGTAGGGCAATGTAACCAAAAATATTAACAAAGGTCAGAAACCACAAGATATATTCAGGAGACAATGAGGAAATCAGTTTACCTGTAGTAGAGGGTTCATTTAGGAGAGTAATGAAAGATCATGGCAAAGAGGTAGAGAAGGGGCCATATTTTAGAGGCAGATCCTTGAATTATAGATGAAAGGGTCTTGACTTTATATTACAAGCAATGAATATGTAAAAAAAAAAACTGGATATTTGACCATCATGTATAGGATGAATTGGAGGGAAAGAGGCTGATGGCAGGAAGACTAGTTAGGAAACTACTATGAAAATCTTGATGAAAGGAAATGAGAACTAGCATAGGACCAGTTAAGGATAAAAGAGACCTTAGGGGAAAAATTAACAGGTCTTATTAACATTCAATCAGATGTGAAAAGGCTGGGGGAAAAAAAAGAATCAAAGATAACATCAAGATTTTAACCCTGGATGACTGTGAGGATAGTGATACCATGAACAGAAATAGAAGGGGACTTATTTGGGTTTACAGAAGGAAGTTAGGAAGAGAAAGTATCCACAGATTTTAACCAGTTATGGTACATGAAAATAAGAGAATATTACTTCAAAAAAGAACAAAGAGAAGTTTGGGAAAACTTATACGAACTGATGTAGAGTGAAATAAGTAAAACTAAAAAAAAATCTTTGGAATAACAACAAAAAGAGAAACCAAATGCTATAAAATTATTATGACCAAGCCTGGTCCCAAAGAAGAAATAGGAGAATGTACTTCCCTCCCTTTTTTGCAGAGGTGAAGCCAACTGATAAGGAACACACCACATATTGTGAGACTTTGTTGATATGTTGGCCATTTTTCCTGAACTTCTTTTGTTCCTCTTTTTAAATTTTTTGTTATATGAGCTAGTCTTCTGAGACAGGAAGATGTTACTATGTTGGGAAATGAAAGTGACAAAAATAAAATATAATAATAATAATATATCATTTACAGAATCATGGGATTTTTAGAGCTAGATGGGAGTGGATGAGTTTAACACATGTGGAGCTTCAGACTCTCCTGGAATGGGTAGAGCTATGCAGCAGGCAAGCAGGGACGGGTTTAAGGTTAGAGACTCATATGTTGGAATCATCATATAGAGGTGATAGTTGAAAACTTGAGAAGAAATCCAAGAGTGGTAAGAACAGGGAGGTCTACAGTCACCTTTTTCGTGTATGTGAAGTGCAGGGCTGTCATGGAGAAAAGGAACAGGATTTATTCTGCTTGGCTACAGAGGACAGAACTAGGAATAATGGGTATAAACTGTCAGGAGGCAGATTTTAGCTGGATAATTATGGAAAACTTGCTAACAATTATTGCTGAATGGTCACAGTAGATAGTGGGTTTCCAATTACTGAAGGTTCACAGAACTAGAGCTAGAAGGATCCTCAGAGGCCATCTAGAGGAAGTTGACTTTCTCATTTTACATGTGAGGAAACTGAGGACCAGGGAGATTAGGTGTGTTTTCCAAGGTCACAAAGAAATGTCAGAAATTGGACTCAGATCCTCTGACTCCAGAGCCGGTGTTCTTTCCACTTTCTCTCAAGGTTTTCAAGGAGAAGCTGCATGCCTGTCCAGGCAGAGGCTGAACTGGTCAATCATCAATCAGCCAACCGATAAACATATATTAGGCATCTATTATGTGCCAGGTACTGTGCTAAAGCACTAGGGATTAAAAAATTAAGTCAAGAGACAGTCCCTGCCCTCAAGAAGCTTATACTCTAATGGGTAGCCTGTGAGGTCCCCTCTAGCTTTGAGATTCTGAGAGCTCTGAGGCTTGCTTCAGAATGCTGCTGGTGAGGGATGGGGTGAGGATGACTGGGGATGACAGGGATATATGTGTCTGGTCAACGGGGCCCTTTGTGCCAGCACCCCCACCCCAACCCAGCCCATCCCTCCCCAGCACATACTCACTTAGTGGCTAGCAGCATGTTCTTTCGACTGTGTAGTTCTGCAGGGTCCGAATGTTGCCGGCACAGGTAATCAGCAGCTGCCTTGGCTGGGAACTCTGTCTCACACACGTAGCCAAAATCCCTGGCAAGGTGCACGGCCTCTCCTGGAGAGGGGTAGAAGGCTGTTGCTGGAGCCTCGATGCTCTCTTCCCTCCTGTTCCCCCTGTTCCAGAGCTGCTGGGTCATGAATTCCATCGAGCCTAGAGCTCCATAGAGGGGAAGTGGGTCTGAGGTAGCCCTTTCTAACTTGACCAGCTAGCCTTGGGTGTGGGAAGGGAACCTTTGGGGGCTTTTCACCGTCCTACCCTGGTTTTCAGCCTCCCCTTCTTATTTAGCTTCCTTCAAGTCTCAACACAGGCACTCTCTCCCCAATAAAGCCTTTCCCTTAGCTCTCAGGAGTACCCAAAAGCTCCTTAAGGGCAGAGTGTGGGTTGTTTTTAAGTTTGTTTTCATCTTAAAAACTCTGCAGTTGTTAAGGGGAAAAAAACACTCGGGCATGCACACACACATACACACACACACAAACTGAACCATCCTGGACTCCCTCCAAGCTGTTGGGCTCCAGCCTTTTAAGGATCACCCAGGGTGTGGCCAATTATAACCCAGTTGATGGTTTTGCCTCTTCCAGTTCCATTCATAAGAAGCTAATTTAACTTATTCATACTTTGTTAGAAGATAACCAGGGGGCACCTAGGTAGCACAGTGAATAGAAAACCCAGTCCTGGAGACAGGTGGATCTGAGTTCAAATCCAGACTCAGACACTTGACACACTAGCTGTGTGACCTTGGGCAAGTCACTTAACCCCAATTGCTTTGTCTTCCCCCCTCAAAAAAAAAAGATAACCAGATAGTCCTCATTTTCTGCTCAGTTTCCATGACTAAATCAGCTGAAGTGGGAGGGAGAATTGATTGACAGAGGACAACTATCCCACCTATATATCACACCTAGAGAGATTCAAGAAAAGTGCCACTCTGGAGAAACTTCAGAAATAATCAAGCTAGCCTAGGTCCCTTGCACATAGTAGGTACTAAATGGATATTTGTTGAACTGAATTGAATTGAATTCTGTTCTCCCTCATTAAGTCAGGCTAGGACCTTAAAGACAGCTATGGAAGCTTACCAGCCTGCCTCAAGGGAGAAAAAAAGAGCTTTTCTAGTTCAGGTAAAGCTATTGTTGAGCTGGGCTGCTATTGTGGCTGCAGTGGACGGAATGCTGGGCCTGGAGGCAGGAAGACTCATCTTCCGGAGATCAAATCTGGCCTAAGACACTTCTAGCTGTGTGACCCTGGGCGAGTCACTTGACCCTGTTTGCCTCCGTTTCCTCATCTGTAAAATGAATTGGAGAAGGAAACAGCACCACTCCAGCGTCTTTGCCAAAAAAGTCCCAAATGGGGTCACAAAGAGTTGGACACAGCAGAAATGACTGAACAACGACATTTTATGAACTGGGTCCTTCAAGTCGCTGCCTTTCATCTTCTTTCTATTCAGCTAACAAACTTTCATCAGGTGCCTAGTATGTATAAGGCGGGAGGCCGGACCTAGGCCTCCTGAGGCTCCCCAGAGCATTTTGCCTGGATCTTTTCTCCTCTGTCCTTTCCCTTATATCACAATGATAGATCTATGTGTCTTCTCCTCCTGGGCTGAAAGCTCCACTATCTCCCATGCTGAACATGGGATATTGCCCACAGTGGGGGCAATTTTAGTGGACTTTTAGTTGAGAGTAGAGGCTAGCCCAGACTTCAGCCACACTTACCCTCCACCAGAGAGGTAAGCAGGGTCACATTGGCTGCCTTCCGACGCCCTGCCGGCAGGTTGAGGCCAATCTTCTCCAGTCTCTCCCGAAGGCATCGGCCTCCATTTTTTGATTTGGCCCTGTAAACGAGGGAAGAAAATAAAGGCATGGGTCAACGGATTCAAGAGACTAGCTAAGACCTTCCCTTGCCTCCCCCACCCATGTTCCTCTGGAAGAGGAGGGTTCTTCCCACCCAAGTCCTTCTAGAGGCAGACAGAACCCAAGAATCAGACAATGAGGGGGTAGAAATTGCAGGACTGGAGGCAGGGGGGACAGGGGATGGGGACACTGACTGCACATCCTTACTTCCTGAATTGGTTCAAAGACTGTCACATAGAAGACTTGTTCTTGCTTCCCTTAGGGGAAAAACAGGAAAAGGTTACAAGAAGGTAAATTTCAGTTCTGATATAAGGAGCTATCCAGAAGTGCAAAGGGATGCCTTGGTATGTAATGAGTTCTCTATCGCTGGAGGTGTTCACACAGAGGATGAATGACTGCCTCTCAGAGAGCTGACGGTGGTGGAAGGCCAAAATCATCGGCCTTGGAGTCAGGAAGAGCAGAGTTCAAATCCTGACTGTGACATGTACTAAGTGTATGATCCTGGGCAAGTAATTTAAACTCCCTTGCTCTCAGTTTTCTCATCTGTAAAATGGAAATAAAGATAACACCTACCTTCCAGGATAATATATGTAAAGCACTTTGTAAGCCTCAAAGTGCTATATAAATGATGGTATTACTATTCTTAGAGAGGTCACCTCCAGGTGGCCTTTTCTGTTTACTCCAGTTACTACTACTTCCCTCCCAACAACATTGTATTTGTTTTGTATACATTTATATGTGTACATATTGTCTTTCCCAATAGAAAAAAAATCTATTCAGCTCTCTCTCTCTCTCTCTCTCTCTCTCTCTCTCTCTCTTCCTCTCTCTCAGTCTCTGTCTCTGTCACTGTTTCTGTCTCTGTCTCTCTATGTGTGTGTCTCTCTCTCCCTCTTCCTTCTCTTCTTCCTCCTTCTCTTCCTTCTCCTCCTCCTCCCCCCTCCTCCTTCTCTTCCTCCTTGTCTTTCCTTCTTTCTTCTTCCTCTTTCCTTCTCTTCCTCCCCTCTCCATCCTTCCTTCTTAGATTCTAGGACTCTATAAGAGGAAGTGTAGTATAATGGATACTCAGAGTGCTAGAATTTGAGTCAGAAAGATTTCAGTTCCTGAGTCAATACTAAGATTTGTGGCCCTGGGCAAGTGTCTTCACCCACTTGGCTACAGCTTCCTTATCTGTTAAAAAAAAAAAATAGGGGATTGCCCCAGATGGCCTCTGAGGTCTCTTCTGCTCTCAATCTATGATCCAACAGTTCTTTATTGGAGGGGGGAAAGGCTGGAGAGGAGTGGCATGTCTTTCTGTGGTCAGGCTACAGGGAACCTCAGAGCCTGCTGCCCTCACCATATTAAAGATGCTCTGAGAATGGCTCCCTATCCTATTGGTCACTTGCAGGCCTTTGCCAGTAGGGCCACACACTGCCTTCTTCACAACCTCTGCTCACTCCAATTAGAGCAGAGAAGAGGGCTGACAGAGGGTGGCTTTCAGGGCCGTACCACCTCCATCTGACCTGTTGCAGAAGATCAGTTGAAGTGGTCCTACTCTTTCTTTGGGAGGCTTTGCCTTCACCCACTTCCAAGCCAGAACAAGTCCCTGCTCCCAGAGTTCCCAGCTGGGCTCAGATCTACACACTCATAGACATGAACAGAGAGCAGTCAGCAGCATCTGCCCTCTGGTAGCAGCTCTGGGGCAGAATGCCCTTTCTTTTACTCTCACCTGGGGCCAGCATACACATTCCTGCCAAGATACATTCCAACCTACATTCACCCCAGTCCCAGCATATACTCCTATACATGGGCATACCCCATAGGTATACAGACAGCCCACACATACCACACCCTACTCATGAGCACTCAAACATATACTGGATACATAGATACACAATCCATAGGTACCATTCTCCCTATCTCCCATATATGGACCTATATAGCCCCTATCATGCATGTACACACACACACACACACACACACACACACACACCCTATTCATGGAGACATAAGACTTATCGGTACCCTTCAAATATATATACAGGCCACAACCCGCGGATACATGAGCACCCACAACTCATAGAAATACTCATGCTGGACCTTACAAGTCACATTGTCCCTACTATGCAGGCATATGAAAATGTACACAAACTTACCATGGGGTGACTTTCCAGGGGAGATAATGGGAGGGAAAGAAGAAGGGGAATGGGGAGTCTCGGCCTGGAGAGTCACCTGGTCATGCTCTGCTTCCTCTCCATTAAAAGACCCCTTCCCATTTTCCCCCTAAATTCCAGAGCTTTTTTATCCACAGGTCATTTGATTTAGAATTGCTGGAAACCCCAGCGGTCATCTAGTATGCTCCTCTCATTTTATTGATGAGAAGCAGAGACTCAAAGAGAGAAGCTGACATCCAGTCACCTTGTAGTTAATGGCAAAGCTGGGATTCGAACACAGGTCTTCTGACTTCAGAACTGTGGTTCTTGGTGCCACATCATGCTGTCTCCCCCTTTCTGCGCCTTCCCCTGCTTTTCTTCATTAGCTGCCTCAGCCAAGTCTTTCCCTCTTTCTGAGTCCCCCCAACCCCCCCCAAACCCCTGCAACATAATCAGCCACCAGCCTAGACTTGTGTGGGAGCTCCCCAGATAGAAGAGGCTGGGCCAGCTGGGGCCTGTCTGCAGAGCAGCTCACAGCCCCCACCCACCTATCCTACTACTGAAGAAAGATTGGTCCAAGGAGGAATTTCCTCCTCTCAGGGGGACTAGCCAAGGGTGAGTGAAGCAACACTGGAGTCAGGATCTCTGAGCTGGAATCTTCATTCTACAATTTACTGGGCTTCATGACCATTAACAAGTTTCAACCATCTAGAATCTCTGCTTCTCCATCTATAAAATGGGTATCATTGCACTATCTCCCTCACAGTGTTGTTGTGAGGAAAGTACTTACAGTATTCTAGGTATGTACTTAGGGAAGAGGAGGGGAAGGAAGAAGTATTTATTTTCTACTCTGTGCCAGGCACCGTGTACCTTACAAATATTATTTCATTTGATCCTAACAAGAGGAAGAGAGAAAAGGGGTCCAGTTCAGAGTCAGCTCATCTCTTTTGCCTGGGTCCAGTTCACTGATCTTCCCTGAGGACCAACCCAACGCAGCCCAGTTTAATCTTTCACCAGATTATTTTCTTTTACCTGCGCAAGACACCTCCGAGGAGGGAGGCATTGAGACACTCGGGGGGTGAAAGCCTTCTCTGCACTTCTCCCACGGTGACCTTGTACTTCGAGGTGGAGCTGAGCAGGGAGAGGCGGCCAGGTACGGAGCAGAAGACCTCGTTGGGGTTAGCGACCACACCACTGACCAGGCTGTCCTTATTCAAGGACAGGGCAGAGATGGCACTGCCATTGGCTTTGGAGGGGAGGGGCACTGTGGGAAGAAGACAGAATATTTTGAAAATGTATCCTGAGCCTGAAAAACCATCATCCAAATTTGTACCCTCTCCCCTTTCCTATCCCCTTCAACCCACTCACTCACTATTTCTTATGCTTAGAATGTCCTCCCTCCCTCCCTGTTGAATTTCTACCTGTCTCTGAAAGGCCAGCCTAAGTACCTCCACCAGGATGTCTTCCTTGATCTCCCTGGTTAATTCTACCTTTGCCTTCACACGGCATTTCGGGTGTTTGGGATGTTTGTTTTTTTTCAGACATGCCATTCATAGGATCACACATTTAGAGCCTCCAAAGTCATCTAATCCAGATGCCTTCATTTTATATATGAGAAAACTGAAGCACAGAAGTTAGGGGATTTCTCCAGGGTTAAATAGTTAATAAATGACTGTCAGAATCTGAACTCAGATCCTCTGGATCCAAATTACTTGATAACTCTGGAAGAGAGAACGAGGCTGACAACTGCGCAACTCTGCTCACTTAAATACAATTCACAAGCAAGTCAGGATATCGCCTAGTGATTCCACTGGTCCTCTTCTAAAATGAAGGATGGACAGCAACACTTCCATGACACTGTCCTGCCCCCTCGCTAATTTGATTACTATATATTACTGTCTTAACCTCCAACTAGGCTCCATGAGGAAAGGAATGAAGTCTTACTGATCTCTTCTCTCCCTGACACAAGGACTCGGTACACAGTAGCACTTAAGAAAGAAGTAGACAATCCTAACTTCAAACAGCTTTTCTCCATGTCTTCAGAACTCAGAAGACTCCCAGACCCTTCTCTTCCCACCTGCCCGGACCCCAGCCCATAACTACTTGAATCCCATTGGGGTGGGGATCGAAGGCTTGCCCTGTGTTCATATTTGAGGGTGGATGGTGGCATTCCACACTAAGCCCTCAGCATCCTTCCCAAGACCCGGAGACTCAGCCTCATTCCAGTCTAGAGAAAGGGACACATTCCCTGAAACTCTGAGGTGTCTCAATGGTTGCCAGAGCTGGAATCAGTTAAATCTGAGTTCAAATTGCTTCAGACACTTACTAGCTATGTGACCTGGGCAAGTCACTTCAGACTCTGTTTATCTCAGTTTCTGTGAATGCTACAGGCACCTACCTCAAAGGGTTGTTGTGAGAAACAAATGAGATATTTATCAAGTGCTTAGCACAGTACCTGGAACACTATGGGTACCATATGAATGCTCCTTTCTCTACCACTGACCTCCAACTCCCTCTTTCCTGTCAATTTTAGCTGGCTATCCCTAGAATCTTAGGGAGAATCTGAGACCTAGGCTGATAGCATGGCCAACCTCTCTTGCAAGAGTGTGAGATAAACCCCACTGGATATTCACTCCCACCCCCACCCCCTTTTCATCTGGGTGGCTCCTGTTCATCACAGTCAGGGAGGTGAGAAATTGGGTGAGGAGCAAGGAAAGGCTGTCCACCATTTTTTTCTTAACACTGGCTTGCAGAGCCACCTCCTTCTGCCAGAACCTAAGCCTTCGCAGACCCTTAGGCACCACCAAATTTTCTGTCCTTTGGGCTGGAACAAGCAAGGCTTACATTATCAGGCCTGAATGAAAGGGGACTCCCCAAACTTCAGAAATCTGTGATTTTCTACTTCACAGAGTACATTTATGTTGCTAAGGAGGGAAGGCTGCTTGTTTTCCTTCCTCCTCTTCCTTCCCTGAAAAAAAGCAGCAACTCAGGTCCCCTCCCAGAGTCTAGGATGGGTTTGGGGGAGGGGAGTAGATGCAGGAAAGCCTGGGAAGGGGAAGGAGAAGGGTGAGTGACTGAAGGTTAATGAATAGGTGCTTTGAGATCCCAGAGATGAAAGTGGCAGGAGAGGACTAGGGCCTGGTCACCTGCAGAAGAGGAGTTCCTCAAACCACCCCTAATTGCTGAGGTCCCAGTTATTCAGGTCAAAAAATGCACCCTGGCCAAAAGGAAGGAGAAGGGGAGGGCACATATCCTTTCTCACAAGTAGGTGAAGACATCCCTCTCGCCCAATCTTTGTGTCCCCATGCTCTTTCCCTTAGTCACACAGGATCAGGAGAAAACCCCAGGAAACTGGGTTTCCTGGGTCTCCTCTGCAGAACTCACCACAGCCCCAGGGAAAAGAGTGTTAATGAGCAGCTTAGTGCTTTGAGATCCCTGAGATGAAAGGGTCAAAGAGGGCGGGTGTCTGTGTGGGGTAGCACCCTATATTTTCCATAAATTAATCTAATCTCATCTTGCTTTGGGGGTGGGAGGCAAAGACTACCCAAGCTCAGCCGTACCCTCTACTCTGTTGCAGGGGGTGGGGGTGGGGAGGGCTGCAGCCCTGAGGCAGGGGATTTCCCCAGAAGAGGAGCTGGCCCCCAAGCCCAAGCCAGCACCAGGATGCAGATGAATATGTTGTATTCAGTGTATGTCTTGCTCCCCAAGTCCAACCCCCACAACTGAATTCTGAGTCCAAAACTATGCTTCTATGCCCAGACCAAACTCTATTCCTATGAGCTTATCCTCTGAGATCTCCTAGAGGGAACAATAGATTCTCAACCCCATGACTGTGACTGCCCCCTTCCCCTATTAAGCTCAGCCTGCTCCCAGGTTGGGGACACTTCTCCATCTGTCTGTTTCTTGTATGGCTCAGACTAAGGATCTTCCTTTCTTTCTCTGAAAACCACAGGGACCCTGAGACACAGGTGGCGGGGGGGGGGGGGGGGACATACTATGACACAGACACTGTGACTTAGGGCTACAGGTCCTTACAGACCCTGAGACCAGGGGAGCAGATGCAGGGACACATCGGCATTCAAGATCCCTGTGGAAACCCACCAAAGCATGTAGGCATGGACCTCAGGCTTGTAGGCCAGGCACTCAGACACAGGAAAACCCCATAACACCAACATACCAACACAAGGCACAGAGACTCAGGAGACACACCATCCCAGGGCTGTGCAGAAAGAAAGTTGTGGGGAGGACCAAGAACCAAAGTCCACAGGCCAGTGAATTGAGGGATTTGAAATGGGAGGAGGCAGGGCCCTGGCCAAAGTTTTCAGTAATCTGGATAATTCCCTAGTCTCAGGACAATCTTCTTTTTTTCATTCTCTTTTCCAAGTGGAAACCAGGGCTCCAGGCCACAGAGATCAAAATACCTCCCATCTTGACTCCTTTCTGGGGGTAAGGAGGCAGGTAGGCCATGGCAATTGAGGAAAAGCAGGCCTTTCTTCCCAGATGGTTTGGGTTTCTTGTCTTCCATTTTAACTACTGAAGCCAGAATTATGTCCTGACCAGCTCAGAATCTTTAGAATCCCCAGGCTCACTGCCTGGGCCCGGTCCCCTGCTAAGGTCCTGCTTCTGACCCTTCTTTCAGAAAACTAAGGTGTGGTGGGGACACTGTGGAGGAGGGTAAAATCTTAGATATAGGATTACCCACCAAGGTGCTCCCCATACTCATTCTGGTAAGAGACGCTGTCCCAATCTACATATGCTCATGTGTATCTGACTGATTAGGGGGCTCTGTATGGTGGTGAGAATTATGCCAGTTTTGGGAGATTTCCCCTTTGCATGTCTTTATTTAAGAGCTGCTATTTTATGCCTCCAAAATGTTGTTTATCGGGAACAGCCAGGAGCACCTGTGGAAAGGTCCAAGGCCCAGGTTTGTGGAGCAGGGAGTGGGGGTATGGGGGACGCAGGCAGAGGGGTTTGTTCAGATCATTCAGAACCTTTCCTGTGGTGTTTGCTGAATTGTCATCCCATGGAGGTTTAGGCGAATAGGCCTGTTCAGCTAGGAAGAACTAGGAGCTCAGGCTGAGAAGAAAGGAACACTAACAAAGGAGAACCCCTAGTGGGGGAGGAGGAGAAATACGGGAAAGGGTAGGGGAAGAGAGTGCTTCACATAGATGAAAAAAAAATGTTCAGATACAACAGAAAAGACACAGACACATGTATAAACTTATATAGGCAGACATGCTCTCATAGACACCAACAGACTTATTTATTATAGTATCTTAGGAGTACAGTTTGAAGAGACCTCAGAGATCATCTAGGCTTACCTCCTCATTTAACAGATGAGGAAAGTAAGAACCAGAGAAGGAAAATGACTCATCATGGTAGTGTATGACGCAAGGCAGGATTAGAACCCAGGTTCTCAGATTCCAAAGACAGTACTCTTTCATTAGGGATCAGAGATCTAAAATTAGAAGCAATATCAGAGACCCTCTCATTTTACAGAAGGGGAGGTTGAGGCTCAATGACATTAAGTGATTTGCTCAGGGTCCCACAGATAGTAAGCATCAGAATAGAGTCTGGGAACAAAAGCTGCTGGAATAGCACCTCTACTTTCTTTTGTGTGCTCCCCTGGGAATTCTGAGGCAGACGATGCCTCCCTTCCAGGCATACTTCAGGCCCAGAAAGGAAAGGAAATTATTTTACCCAAACTGGGGCCCATCCTAGACTTAGTTTCTCAATAAATAGTTGAAGGAAGGGCTGTTAAGGGTTGGGGAAAGAAAGATGGCGGCCTCTTCCCAAACCTCTTAGTACTGCTGTCCTCAGTCATTTTTTTCAGTCGTGTCCTACTCTTTATGACCCCATTTGGTGTTTTCTTGGCAAAGATATTAGAGTGGTTTGCCATTCCTTCCGTCAGCTCATTTTACAGATGAGGAAACTGAGGCAAACAGGGTTAGGTAACTTGCCCAGGGTCACACAGTAAGTGTCTGAGACCAAATTTGAACTCAGGTCCTCCTTGATTCCAGGTCCCATGCTCTATCCACTATACTACCTAGCTATCCTCACCGCTCCCTAACTCCCACATTCTCCACTTCCCCTAATTTCCCATGATCATTGCCCCACACTCCTCCATACTGTCTCAACTCCACTACTCACCATCTCCCAGCTCAAACTACAGTTCTGTAACTCCCCCATTCACTGTCCTCCACCTCCCAACATCTCCCACTGTCTAACAGCCCACTGGTAATTGTTTCCCCAGCGGGCTAATCCCACTGTTCCCTAAATCCTCACTCATTATCTCTAATCCCTCCTTACTTTCCTCCAGCTCCCCAGTCCCTGTCCCCTGAATCTCCCCCGAAGTCACCCCACTTCCTCCTTCCATTTCCACATCCCCCCACTGTCCCCATCTCCTCTCTGCTCTCTTGTTCTGCTCGCTATTCCCCGACTCCCATCTCACCACCACTCAGTTTCGCTCACTATTTCCATAACTCTTCCACCGTCCCCCCAATTCCCACCTCTCATCCTTAACTAGGTTTTTGAGTTCAAGCACTGGAAGTGTTCTCAGAGACCAAACTAGTCCAACCAATTCCTAACTAAGAATCCTCTCTCTGACTCTGCCCAAGAGTGATCACCCAACCTCTTCTTGAAGAGTCCTGTGACTGCGAAGAAGCATCTCTGCTAAAGCTAAAGCTGCCTCTGCAGGTTCTACTCACTGCTCCTGAAATACCTGAAAACGGCTCTTCTGCCCCCCTTCCCTGTCTTGATTACTCTCTTCCCCAGATTAAAAGTGGCCAAGTCCTTCCCTCCATCCTCACGCGGCATGTTCTCCAGCCCTCTCACCATCCTCCCAACCTTTTGGATATAGATGCTATCATTATCCCCATTTTACAGATGAGGAAGCTGAGGCAGACAGAAGCTAAATGACTTGAGTGTGTGAAGTCACTTTTGAATTCACATCTTGCCGGCTCCAGGCCCTAAGCTCTATCTACCACACTGCTTCTATTTGACTTCCTCATTCTAGATATTGTTAAGCATTTTTTAATTCTGCCACACACTGAATCAATTCATACAAGTCTTCCAAGGTTTCACTAAAACCAGCCCTTTCTTCATTTCTTGCAGCACCAAGTATTCCATTACATTCACATGCCATAATGTATTCAGCTGTTCCCTCATTACAGACACCTTCCTAGTTTCCAGGTCTTTGCCACCACAAAGAACTGTTCTAATATTTTTGCACCTGTAGATCCTTTCATTGTTTCCTCTCCAGGCTGCACTTCAGAATTTCTAGCCTTCCCTTCCCTTAGGTACCTTCCCTTCCACCACCATCCCTTTTCAGGTTCCTTTCATGTGTTATCTAAACCTTAGAGAATGTAAGCTTTCTGAGGTCAGGGACTGTCTTTCTTTCTGCTTCCATCTGTATTCCCAGCATTTAGCACAGGACCTGGCCTACAGTAAACACTTAATAAGTACTTGTTGACTCTTTATTTTTTTTTGACTGCTATGTGACACAACTGATTACATCCTTTTCTCAAAAATGATCATGTAGCCAATCTTCTTTTCCCTTATATTTATTTTTTTAGTCAGCAAACATTTATTTATTTATTCCCATTAAATTAAATTTTATTTTCAGTTCTGGATCCTCTCCCTTCCCCGGTCCTCACCCACTGAGAAGGCAAGAAAAACAAAACCACACATCATAAATATATATAGTCATGCAAAATAAATTCCTGCATTAGATATTGAAAGAAAGAAAGGAGGAAAAAAAAGGAAGGAAAGAGGAAGAAAAATATGCTTCAGTCTATGCTCTGAATCAATCAACTCTCTAACTAATGGAACAGAGAAGGTAGTAGAGGGGAAGGTGGAGAACAGTCAATCCCCCCAAAGAATCAGTTCGGGTGTCAAAGCAAGAAATAGAATAGTGGAAAGAGAACTGAATTAGTCCTCTCTGTGCCTCAGTTTCCTTCTCTGCAAAGAGGAGAGCATCATACATGTACTATCTAGCACAAAAGGTTGTAAAGGAAGCCTTTAAGTACTATAATTTTAGCCCCAACTTTGCCGTGTAACCTTGGGCAGGTCTTTTAACTTTCCTCTTCAATCTTCCTCCTCTTCTGTAAAGTGGGGGGCGGGGGGGGGGTAAGGGTCACTCCAGCCCTTTTTGCTCTAGAAATCTATGATCATCAGTGGCGACGACAGGAACACTGGTTGAACTAAACACCCTCACACCCTACAGTGGATCCAAGGACAGGCCAAATGAATGTCTTAGTTGGCAAGCACCTACCTACCTACCTGTCTATCTGTCTATCTGTCTGTCTACCTACCTACCTGTCTATCTGTCTATCTATCTATCTATCTATCTATCTATCTATCTATCTATCTATCTATCTATCTATCTACCTATCTATCTATCTATCTATCTATCTACCTACCTATCTATCTATCTATCTATCTATCTATCTACTTGTTTGTTTATTTATTCATTCATTCATTTTTTAATGTCTTTATTCCTCTGTACCTTCACAGGGTACAGAAAGATGTCTTTGGAACTTGAGGGAGAGGAGTTGGGAAAGAGGAAACAGCAGGGAATGGGATCTGCACAGAGATCCCTGAATATAATACTCTCTTTTCAAAGAGATGCAACAGACACACAACCATGGAAATCCACATCCACATCAATCGTCATATACTGATCTCCAGCTCTATACTTCAAAGGTGGTACAATATAGAGGGCAGAGCACAGAATTTGGAGTCAAAAAATTTGGAAAGTGTCCAGGGGAGAGCAACAAGCACCTTGAGTCCAGTGTCATCTGAAGATTCCAGGAAGGAGCTGGGGATATTTAGCTTGGAGAAGAAAAGACTCAAGAGGGCCATGACAGCTGGACCTGAGCCCGTGTTAGTAACCACCATACTCTGCCCTGGTCAGACCACATCTAGGGCTTGGGTTTCAAACGAAGGACATTGATAAGCCTGAGAGTACCAGGGAAGGGTGATCTGGATGTTAAAGGGTTGAAATCATGCTGTATGAGGACCAGTGAAAGGAAACGAGGATATTTAGTATGGAGAAGAGTCAAGTCAACAAGGCATTTATTGAGTGCCTACAGTCAGCCAGGAACTATACTAAAAGCTCTGGGTATACAAAAAAAAAATTTTTTTCTTAAAAAAAGAAGAAAAAAATCCAATCCCTGCTCTCAGTCTAAAATGAGAGACAACATGCAAACAATTATGTATGAACAAGATACGGATAGGATAAAATGGAGATGATAAAAAGAGGGAAGATACTGGCATTAAGCAGGATTGGGAAAGGCTTCTTTGTAGGAGGTAAGAGTTTAGCTGGGACCTGAAGAAAGCCAGAGAAGTCAGAAGGTGCAGATGAGGAGGAAGATCATTCTAGGCACGAGGGAAGGGGAAGGGGAAGGCAGAATAACCCAGGAAAAGTTGTTTTCCAGTATTTCAGTGGCTGTCCTATGAAAAATGGATTAGACACATTCTCCTTAGCCTCAGAGCATACAAGTGGAAGCAATATATGTTGTACCGAAGTAAATTTTGGCTTGATATTAGGAACAAAACTTTCTAAGAGTTACAGCTATCTGAAAATGGAATGGGCTGCTTCTGGAGCAAGTGGGGTTCCCTCTGCCTCGTTACAGGATCATAGACTTAAGGCAGAGGTTCTCAACTAGGTCCAGAGACCTTCAAAGATCAAATCATGGATAGATTTCAGGATGTCCATTAACTTTATTTCAATATAATTGGTTTTCTTTGTATTGCTATATATTTTATAAATTAAAAACATTCTGGTGGGGTTTTTAAAAATAGTTTATAGTTGTTTTTGCTGAGAAAATATTCTCAGCAAAACAATGATACAAGACAATTCCAAAGGACTTATGATGAAAAATCCTATCTATCTTCAGAGAAAGAACTGATGGAATCTGAATATAAATTGAAGCAAACTCCTCTTTCTTTTATTCTTCTTTTTTCTTTTGGTTTGTGTTCTCTTTATAACATGGCTAATATGGAAATATGTTTTGCATGACTGCACATGTATAATCTATATCAAAGGGCTTGCCTTCTCAAGAGTAGGGAGGGAAGGGAGAGAGAGAGGGAATTTGAAACTCAAAAAATATTTTTAAATGAATGTTAAAAATTGTTTTTACATGCAATTGAGAAAAAAATAAAAACATTCTTTAGAAAACAAAATATCCTGATAAAGGGTTTCCACATAGGCTTCAGATTACCAAAGGGGTCTATAAGACAAGAATGAAAAAGGTTAAGAACCCCTGACTTAAGTGTTTAAAGGGAATTTTTGTTCATCCAGTTTATCTCTCACTTCATTTTATAGTTTGGGAAACTGAGGCCTAGAGAATATAATTAACTCACTCAAGGTTGCATGTCTAGTTAATGGCAAAGTCAGGATTTGAAGCCAGGACCTCTGAATACCAACTGAACAAAAGTTGGGTAGCCATTTGTCTGGGATTCCATAGAAGGGATTCTTGTCCACGTGAAGGTTGGACTAGCACAGTGTCTGGCACATAGCTGGCACTTAATAAATGCCTATTGGTTGACTGGACTAGATCGGGGGTTCTTAACTCTTTTTATGTCATGGATCCCTTTGCCAGCCTGGTCAAGCCCATGGATTCCTTCTCAAAATCAAGTTTTTTTTTTAAAGATTCATAATGGAAGAAAATATTAAACTGTAATTACAGGGGGTTTTCCTCCATCCATGTTCACAAACTCTCCAGAAATCTATCCATAGATCCCAGATTCAGATGCCCTGGACTAGATTATCTCTCAGATCCTTCCAACCTGGGTTCAGATCCAACCACTGACAATAGCTGCATGACCACAAGCAAGTTACTGGACCTCCCTCAACTATCTAGGACTTATCTATTAAGTAGAGAGAAGAGCAGAATGGAGTTGCCCCATCAAGAGTCAAAGATCTTCCTCTAGTTGTATATGAATAAGAGACCTATGTGGTACAACTGGAGAAAGTGATGGACTTGAGAGAGCACTTGAGTTTGAATTTCAGTTTTGTCTTCTACTCTCTGGGTCTCAGTTTCCTCATTTGTAGAGTCAATTATAGGATTCAGAGGTGGAAGTTATCCTAGAGGTCGTTCAACAGCTTCATTTTATAGATGGGGACACAGAGACCCAGATAATGACCTTGTGCTCAAGGTCACACAGGAAGTACATAGTAGATCTGGGATTCAGACAGAGATAACAAATTTGCAAAATTTAGAGTTTGGAAGGTAATTCAGTGGCCATCCAATCCAACTTGTACCCCAAAGAATCCACTTTCCAACATATATTCCCAACAAGTAACCATCTAAGCTCCTGTCTAAAGACTTCTAATGAAGAGGAAGCCACCATCTCCTAACTGATTACACTTTGAGTCAGGATATTTGATCACCTAGCATGCCTCTCTCCAGCCTTTCCATAAAAATAGCATGAGTGACTTTTTCAAATGCTTTGCTGAACTCAAGGTAAACCTTAACTACTGTTCCCTTCACTTACTAATCTACTAATCCTAACTAGAAAGGAAATGAGGTTAGTTTGGCCTGACTTGTCCTTGATAAAGCTATGCTCACTCTCCCTTATCACTTTACTTTAAAGGTGTTCACTGACTATGTCTCTCACAATAAGTTCTAGGGTTGAAGAGAGGGTCCCTGGGCTGTAGTATAAGTATTTCAATCTCTTTATTTGCTGAAGAAGAAGAAGAACAAGAAGAAGAAGAACAAGAAGAAGAAGAAGAAGGAGGAGGAGGAGGAGGAGGAGGAGAAGAAGACGAAGAAGAAGAAGGAAGAAGAAGAAGAAGAAAGAAGAAGAAGAAAGAAGAAGAAGAAGAAGAAAGAAGAAGAAGAAGAAGAAGGAGAAGAAGAAGAAGAAGAAGAAGAAGAAGAAGAAGAAGAAGAAGAAGAAAAAGAAATTTGCCCTATTCTGTTCCTGGATCTCCTTTCTCATTCTCCATAACTTGCCAATTTTGTCTGTTTCAATAGAATGATTTTTTGTTTTAGAATCCCCAGTGCCTAGAGTCTAACAAATTCTTCTCAAAATGAATAGAAAACCTAGAGATATCATTAGACTGGGCTTGGTGACCATTAATAATAATGATGATGACTACAACAACTAGCTAACATTTATATAGTACTTCAAGGTTTACAAAGAGCTTTACATATGTTATGTCAGTTGATCCTTACTGAAAATTGGTGCTATTAGCCTCATTTTACAGATAAGCAAACTCAGACAGAGGTCAAGTTACTTGCCCTTGGTCACACAGCTAGTGGATAAGGTAGAATTGGAACTCAGATCTTCCTGACTCCAGGTCCCGTGCTCTATTGATTATACTTTTGAGCTGCCTTTAAAAATACCAACAGCTGGGTGCTTTATTACTAGATCTCTTCTTTTGCACTGACTGATTTCATTCTGTGCTTTCTATTCTAAAGATTATTACTAGGCAGCTAGGTGGTACAAGGATAGACTGCTGGATTTGGAGTTAGGAAAAACCTGAGTTCAAATCTTGCTTTTAATACTACTAGCTGTGTGACCCTAGGCAAGTCATTTACAAACTTTAAAGTCCTATAAATGCTAGTGATTTTTTTTTTGCTTTCCATGGTATAGAAAACAGAAAAAATGAATTGAAAACTCTGACTTCCTTCTGTTTTCTGTTTTTATTGTCTCATCAATCCTTAGCATCATATTTTGTTCTTTCCCAATATAGTGAAAAGTCCTTATGATCATCCACATCTCAAAACTAGAAAAAATGGAGCTCTCAGAAAAAGTAAGAGTCTAGCTAGCTGGAGCTCCCACATGGAGTTAGTGTAAAAGCTCAAGTTCAGAAGGAAATCTCCTGATTCCCAAGGCACCACACTGCCTCAAGCAGTCAGTAATTCTTTGCCTTTGAATTGTTGTTTTGTGATGTCACCCCAATACCCACGGTCCCGATTACTATAGATCCCCCAACTTATCCTCTCCTTTGAGAGGCACGTCGATTTAATGGCTGGATTGGCAGGCTGAAAGTTAGGAGACCTGAATTCAAATCCTGCCTCACCTATTCACCAACTGTATGATCACAAACAAGACACAAATTCTCAAAATCTCAGTTTCTTCATCTGTAAAACTGGCATAATAGCACTTGTATTAGCAACCATAGGACCCTAGAAGATAGTAGCTCTAAACAACAGGTATTATGGCTGGCAAATTTACACCTCCTGCTCCTGTAATCCAGTGATTCAGAGCCAATGCCTCCCAGGTACACAGCTCCCTCCAATTTCATCTTTTTCTAAATTTTTGTCCTCCATATAACTTTAGTCCAGTGGTTCTCAACCTATGGGTCGCAACCCCTGGGGGTGTCGAATGACTCTTTCACAGGGGTCGCCTAAGACCACCAGAAAACACATATTTCCAATGGTCTTAGGAACTGAGGCACTGCTTCTCTATCCGTCTCCAGGTGGGTCTGCCCACATGTAGATATGCCCACATACGAGTATTAAAGGGTTGCAGCATTAGGAAGGTTGAGAACCACTACTTTAGACCTTTTCCTCCCCTGCCTTCCTTTCCCATTACAGCCTATGGAATCCCTGCTCAATTGTTATGGATACTTTGTTCTCTGTGTATCTCTGGGCAACCTTTCCAGGCTAGTTGCTCATTCTCTCACATCCGGTGATATATTGAGGATGTGGTTTACAGGGAGGATGAACCTGCTCCCCCTACCACTATAACTGAGCAGTCTCTCTTCCCCCAAGAGCCACTCCATCTATCTATGTCATCTTGCCCAGATCTCTGTTACTGTAATCAAGCCACCAAAGTCATTCTTTTTAAAGATTGGTTTACTAGCTTTTAAAAAATGTTTTATTAATGCTCACTTTTAAACCACTATCCCTTCCCAATGACTCTATTCTCCCTTGCAATAAAGAAGTACAGTTAAATCAAATCAACGCATTGATCATGTTTCAAGATGTATGCCTTGTTCCTCACCTTGTTCTTTTCTTTGGAAAGGCCGGAGACATGCTTCACCCTCAGTCCTTTCTTGAAAGTTTTTCTCTCCGAACTAACCTTTGTTCTTATATGCTCCCCAACGAATATGCTGATGAGCAACCTGGTCTCCCAGATCATTGGTATTCTTACCTGCTATGACCTACAGCTCCACTCTATTTCAGCCACCCATAGGAATGGTCAATGCCACCCGCATCCATAAATGGGCCACCTCATTGATTTTGAACTCAGAAATTCCACTCTCTGATTATAAGTTTCCTATTCTACCATCTCTCCTTCTGCTTCACTAATCCTAAACCTATTCTTTATCTTCTCTACAGTCTCAAGAACCTTCATTCTCCTCTCGGTTTGGTACTTTCTTTCTACACAATTGTGACTAACTATACACTGTCCTCTATCTTTGACTCCTATGTTCCCTTGTCCTTCCAGCCCTCAGCTCTGAATCACCACCCGACCCCCACCCTTCATTCATATACACACAAAGACACATACACACACAGATACAGACAGACACACACACAGACACACACACAGACACACACATACAGACACAGACACACACGCACAGACACACACACAGACACACACATACAGACACAGACAGACATACGCACAGACACACACAGATACAGACACACACACACAGAGATACAGACAGACACACACCACCATCTGCTTTCTCCACTTAAACTGCAGAGCTACAACCCAATACTGAAGGAAGTTACACCGTTATATTAACTTCATCTATGACAAATTCTTGTTACCTAATCTCAACCAGACCTTTCACTGCTACAAGACAAAACTTTTATTTTTTTTAATTGGCTGTCTGTTCCACTGCCCTCAGTAGCTATTCCAAATCTTTTCTTAAGCCCCCAATGACTACTCACTAATCCTGTCTCTCAACTCACATTCTCCTATTTCACTGAGAAAATTAAGGTCATTGGTTATGACCTCCTTCTTCTTCCTAACTATATGCTTCAACATGCCCCTACTCTTTACTCATTCTCTTCTTCATTCCTAATAGCCAACAATGGCTAGCATTTATATATCACCTACTGAATACCAGGCACTGTGCTCACTGCTTTACAAATATTATCTCATTTGAGCTTCGAGACAACCCTGGAAGGTGGGTAATATTTTCATCCCCATTTTTAGATGAAGAAACTGAGGCAAACAGAGGTAAAGCGAGTAACTTGATCAAAGTCATACAACTTTCAAGTGTCTGAGGCTGAATTTGAACTCAGGTCTTTCTGACTTCAGGTCTAGCACTCTATCCACAACTCTGTTTACATAACTACCTTACTCTAAGGAAGAACTGGCCCTTCTACCAAGGCCAACCTTCTCTCCAACCAGTGTCCTCAATGGCATCCTCCCTAATCTCCTCCATGAGTTTACCCCATCAATCATTCCCTCTCATCTTTATTCTGTCCCTTTCTAATGACTCCTTGCCTAATGCCTCCACACATGACCATCTCTCCCCTCTCCCCATCCTTAGAAACTCTTCACTTGCTCTACTATCCTTTCAAGCTGTCATCCCTCAAGCTAACTCCTCCCTTTCACTACTAAACCAGCAAGAATCACCTACACTCTCTGCCTCCACTTCCTTGACAACATGTTAAGTGCTAAATCCAACAACTTTTTCTCAGTCCATAATTTTCTCTCCCTCCAAAGCCTTTGATACTATGGACCACACCTTCATCCTTCTTGTTCTCTCTTCTGACTTCTCTGACCCTGTTCTCTTCTGTATCTCATCCTGGCTGACTGGTAGCTCCTTTGTAATCTCCTTTACTGGATCTTTATCTGTTCCCTCATCCTTTCCTGTGGGTGTTCCCTAAAGGCTCTGTCCCTGACCCTCTTCTCTTCGTTTTCTTGGGGTGAGAAGCACAGGTCTGCCTATTTCCTCATTTTTCTCCTAGTTGCACTCAATTTGGAGTTTCTTCTTCACCATTCTTCCACAAACCTCATCATTGGGAAATCTGATCGTCCTTTAAGATCCAATCAGCCCTGATACACCTCATCAGTATCCTCCACCCCTCTGATTGAAAGGTGGTTCCGTGCAGGACAGATAGCTTCTCATTTCCCACCTAGATACACTAAATTTGGACTTCTTTGACTTCTTCACCATGTCCCACCCCATTTTTCAGCTTCATTGTGGGTGCTTCCCCCATTAGATTATAAATTCCTTGAGGGCAGGGACTGTCTTTTGCCTTTCTTTGTATCCTTATCACTCAGCACAGTATCTGGCACATAGAAGGTACTTAATAAATGTTTATTGACTCTATTATTGATGACCACATCACTCCCCTCCTCAATAAACTCTAGTGGTTCCCTATTACCCTAGTACTTATAAGATGCCAGAAAATTGAACCACTTCCATTTGCTTTGTCTTAGGAAGATTCTGAAATTTGCCTGGCAAGATAACTTTCTTGAGCTGCATGGAAGAGAGTAAAATCCCAATGGGCTGGCCACATTGTTCAAATGCCAAATGTACCTTTCCCTAAAAGACTATTTTACAGAGAACTCAGACAAGGCAAGCACTCCCACAAAGGACAGAAGAATCGATACAAGAACAAGTCTCAAGATCCCTCTGAAGAACCTTGGAATCCATTATGAGACACAGGAGACATTGGCACCGTCCAGTCGAATGTACCTGCATCGAAGAAGACACTATGCTCTATGAGCAAACCAGAATTTCAATAACTCAAAAGAAATGTGAAATGTGCGCATTTAGGTATCTCCATCCCCAGTGTTCATAGGGACTATTTGTGCCCAAGCTATAGTACAGCTTCCAAGCTTGTATTGGTCTGACCAGCCACAGTCGAATTTACCAAACATTGACCTCCACGTCTTCATGTCATTTGGTCATCTTTGAGTACAAAGGATAGCAGTGAAAGAACGATTGTTTCTATCATAAAATATAAACTCCGCCTATAAACTCTTCATAACATGACACCTTATCTTTCCAGATTTATTACACTCCTCCCCTTCATGAATTTTATGGTCCAGGTCAACCTGACCTTTCTATTCCTCACATATGACACCCTCTCCAGTCTTCAGGCACGTGTACTGGCTGTCTCCCATGTCTGAAATGTTCTCCCTCCCCTCTGACTCTTAGAATCCCCTGCTTGGCTCCATGCCTCCACTCTTGAGCAGGAGAATGACAGGGTACCTCAAGAATATTGTTGTAAAAGCTTCGTGGAACTTCTATATGAAGCCTTTCCTGACACCCCCAGCTACTAGTGCCTTTCCCTCAGGGTATCTTTTAACCGTTTTATGTCTATTTTGAATCTACTTATCGTGTGTTACAAATCTTAAAGTGCTATATAAATACTAATTGTTGTAGTTGTTACATGGATAACTCCAGAATCTATATATCTGTGGGGCAGCTGGATCCTGCCCAGGCCCTGGAGTCAAATCCCGGCCTCAGACACTTAACACAAAAAGAGTAGCCACGTGACCCTGGGCAAGTCACTTAACCCCCAACTGCCCTCCAAAAAGCAACAGCAACAACAAAAAAGAATATATATCCAACTTCCTGTCTCTCCTTTGAACTCTAGCTACAGATGTCATTTGCCTACTAGACATCTCCTAGAGATCCTGTAGGGATTTCCAACTCTACTTATCCCAAACAAAATTCATCACCATACCCCCAAATCCTTCCCAACTTCTTATTACTATTAAGTCTACCACTAGCCTTCAGGTGACTCAGGTTCATGACCTCGGAATTAACCTTGACTTTTTCCTCTTCCTCACCCCCAATATCAAATTATTTGCTGCATCTGCACATCTCATATATGATCTAATATCCTGATTTAGGAGCCTCTCAGACTACTAAAATAGTCTATTGACTAATTTCCTTGCTTCTGGTTTCTCCTTAATAATAAGGGGAACTCATGCTTAAAAATGCTTTATATACAGTATCTCATCCAAGCCTCACAATCAGTCTGTGAGACAAGTATTATTCACATTTTCCAGATATGAAAACTGAGAGTGAGGTAAAGTCATTTGCCCTGTATCTGAGACAAGATTCGAACCCAGATGTCTTTGGCTCTCTCTCCACTACACCTCTGTATCTTCAAATCATGTCCCTTCACATACCTGTTAAAGCAATCTTCTCGAGGCACCAAGTTAGTCCTCATTCAGCAGCGCCCCATTAATCAAAGGACATTTAGCCTAACGTTTAAAGTTTTCCCCAGGCTTTGGCTCCCATCGACCCTTTCCAGTACTTCCCAAAGCCAGAGTCACTCCCCCCATCCCACCCCCAACCAAAAATTTCCTCCAGGGTAGTTCCTGCGGAGGACTGAACCACGGAGACGAATCTAGGGAACGACTTAATCTCAGCTCAGCTCTGTGGAGAGAAAGAGGAAGGCCGCGGCAGGGAACACTCGGAAAAACTGCCACTTTGGGGCTACTCACTCCCGTAATACTCACATATGTTCACTCACACCAAAATAATCATGCACACACACACACACACAGTCACACATTCACACAGTCTCACACATTAACATATATACAGAGAGAGACTCATAGAGTGTTTGAGCTGGAAGAGATTTTAAACTGTTTTTAGTTCAACAACACACATTTACACCCGGCCTATTCACTAACCAACCCCGAAATGTTCGACCCTTCCCCCCATCTCTTGATTTCTTACGGGTGGGGAAATCCGGGGAGGCGGCAAAGCCCCTAGAGAAAAGGCCTATAGCCTGTTCCACCTGGCCTGGAAGGGGCTCAAGCCCAACAACCCCCCCTCACAAATTCCCCAGTTTCTCAGCCAGAACCGCTTCCTCCCACCCCGCCTCCACCCCAACCCTCAGGGCTTTCTGCTTGCACGGGACCCCGGTTTAAGTCACTCACCTCTTCCCCCCCTCCCTCCCCGCCCCGCTCCCGCCCCCGCCTCGCCTGCTCAGCCGAAAAGCCACCATGGGGACACTCAAGGTGACAGGCCCAACCCAGCGCCACAAGACTCAGCCTGTGCACTAGTTGGTGGGAGTGGGGGCGAGGCTGAGGTCACTGGGCTGCCGTAAGTCCCCAAAATCACCCCTCCTGGAAGACGACTCCCCTTCCTCCCACCCCCACATACCGTATATGCCTCTGACCCTATACATAGCCTGGATACTTTTCGGGGAGGCAGCGTGAACCTATCAACAACTAAGCACAAAACCGAGAATCAGGCGACCTGGGTTCAAATTCTGACTCTGCTACTTAACTAGAAGAGACTGTGGCGTAGTGAAAAACCGTGGATTTGGAGTCCAAAGATCTAGCCTCCAAGCTCTGTGTGTCTTTGAGCTAGCGCGGACCTCGGCTTCCTCATCAGTAAAACGGTGGGTTTGGGCTCCACGAAGCCTAACGTCCCTTCCAGCTCTAATATTCTGTGACCTCGTGAGCGATTGTGCTATTATGAGCAAGTCATTTGACTGTTCTATGTCTCAGTTTCCTCGTCTGTGAAATGGGGACAATAATATATGTTTTGTAAACTTTAAAACACTTACGGAAATATAAGGCAATACTTTTATTGAGAGGTGTCAAGCATTTATGTGTACGTGTGTGTGTCGGGGGGAGTGCATTGGATAGCTTCGATTGAATCGTGCTGTTTCCACCCTCTACCTTCTTGCCCGGTCCTACTTCATGCCCCACTCCCTCCGAGCAAAAAAGAAAGTGGGTGGGAGGGGGGGAAAGCACCCAAGAGAGCTCGCAAGAGGCCGGTGGAAGAAGGATACGGCAAGACTCAAAGGAGGTTGCGGCCCAGGGGCCCACCCGGACTGAAGCTGAGTGCAGCTGTTAAATTAGTGGAAGCTTGAAGACCTCAAAACCAGAGAGGGAAGCCTTAGGGACTGAGCGCTGGGCAGCTGCAGGAGAGGGTGGGCAGGACCGCGAGAGAGGGGCGCTGGTTTTGTATTAGTCCACTAACTTTGACTTGCGGGTAGGGAATAGTTGTCTCCACCTCTCTCCCTCTCCCCCACCCAAAGCTGTTGCACGTTTCTTTCCAGGTGAGAGGAGGCGGTGGCGGACCTGGGGAGAGGCTGAGATGAGGGAAAGCTCCGAGTGATCTTTTGCCAGGCCCCGGAGGGGATAGGGGGAGCCTCTGCTCTGGACCAGCCGAGCTTGGGGGCGGGGGTGGATGAGTGGCACAGAGTGGAGTAGGAGCCAGGAATGGAAGGCAGTGGAGACAGCCGGAGCCCGGCACGGGAACCTGGACAAGGGGCAGAGAATTGATCTCAGAGCCAGAGTGTAAAGCGGGAGCAGAGATGGCTGGAGGGATGGGAACCCACAGAAAAGCCAGGAGCTGGGACCAGGTGCAGGAAACTGAGGGAGGGCATGGGAAAGATGGTAGGGATGGGAGTCAAGAGCTGGAGCCTAGAGAGGGAGCAAGGAAGAATCCTAAACCTGGAGAAGGGACAGGGATGGGAGCCAGAGAAGAGCCGAGCGAGGAGCCCTGGAAGGGAGCAGGAATATGGAAGTCAAGAGCTGGAGCCTAGTGAGAGAAAAGGAGCAGGAAGTGGCGCCCAAGCCGGGCAGCAGAGCCTTGTAAAGGGGAAAGGCGGGAATGGGAGCCGGAGAAAAGCTGGGTTCGGGAACTAGGATCAGGGAGCCTGAGGGAGCAGGAATATGGGAGCCTGGAGACAAGAATGAAAACAGGGAGCAAGAGCCTGGTACGAAAAGGAGATCAAGAATGGGAGTCCGGAAAAATGCCGAGAGGGAGCCGAGTGAGGGCAACCGAGGGAGGGAGGCAGGAGAAGCAGCAAGTACGGACATCGGGCCGAGACTCCAAAAGAGGGAGTTTGCAGAACCGACAGACCCGAGAGCGGGAGCCCCCGGAAGAGAAGGGAGCTGGAGTCTGAGGGGGTGGGGGAGGCTGGGAGAAGAGAAGGACTCTCTCTTGGTCTTCAGGGAGGGTTTTGTTCATTTCTGGGGCAATTTAGGGCTTAGGAAAGTTTGCTTCTTTCAGTTTTCTGCCTGCCGGCATTTCAGCACTCCAGGCTCGAGTTCTGGGACTTTCTGGAAAAGGCCGAAACCGTCTATGCTTAGCACGGTGCCTGACACATAGTAGGCACTTAGTAAATATTAACTGATTGATCAATGAGTAAAGGCCTAGATCGGGTCCCTACCCATAACTCCACCAGTACTTCTCTTCCCCTTCCCTCACCACTACTGCCCCCGCCCCAGTCCATTCCCCAACCCCGATCGCGCCCAGCGACCCGCCCTGACCAGCCCGTCTGTTCCCAACTTGTTACCCACCCTTCCTCCTCGCCAATACTTTCAGAGACGGCCCCTTCCTTATGTACCCTCAGAAGAGCCCTCTGAAACCGCAGGAGTCTGAGCTCCGGGGCTGGAGCTGAAAGTGGGCAGGTGTGTATGTGTGAATGTGAAGCTAGTAAAGCATGTGTGCTTGTGGATTTGGGAGAGTGTCTCCGTAGGGGCTATTTGATGAAGAGGAGGGGAAAGCTTATGTCATGCTTTAAAATACAAAGACACCATACTGCCCTATAGAGAGGATCCAGACTTTAGAGCTTAGAGCTCACATTGCCTTAGAGCTGCCCTCCAACCTTATAAAGCACAAAAAAGACAAATGAAGAGTTATCTCAGACTCCTTCCACACACAGACCCTAAGACAGCCTGACATAGTCATACCCCCAAATCAGCATATAAGGACACAATCACTGGTCAGTCACTTACTAACTGTAGTCTCAGGAGACAGGACAAGGAAAGTCCCTGGAGATAAGCACCAAGATTTGCACCCAATATGGAAACATACAACAGGGACCCAGTTCCAAGTCCCCCAAACGGCCTAGAGTCTCTACTCGTTGGTGCCAACCAATCTCACAGGTTATGGGAAAAATTAAGAGGTCTTCTTTCCTTGTTCCCTACCTTCTCTGCCAATTCTCTTACCTTCCCACTTTCTGCCAAGGAAAGGAAGGCCCAGGGTGCATGCAGACTGTGGGCTGGGAACAAAGGATTGCACAGGAGCCCCTCTCCAAGGCTGGGGGTGTGACTCTTCTCAGAGATTCTAGGCTAGGGACCCAGTCTTCAGGTGCTAAGTGAGTCTGATAAAGATCTTTTCCCTTCAAATGTCTCACAAAGCAGGGACCCTACCCACCAAAGACTTGCCAAGAAGAAGCAATAAATCTTCAAGGGACCCAGGGCCTGGGCTGTGGGCTTTGGCAGATCTCAAAGTTGGTTCTCAAGCCCTAATTTTAGCTTTGTTCTGCTTTCCTGAATCATGCCCATGGGAGTATGGGATGTATGTGTGCATAATTGATGGAGAGGTTGATCATTCCTATAACCAGGCCTGGAGACCCCATCCTCCTCTCTCTTCCTCTTAAGGAGGGTAGATCATTCCCTCCCAGATAGTCCTGAGGAGAGAGAATGTGCTCTGGCCAGGACATTTGAGCTCTTCTTATACTTTCCCCAAATTCCCTGGGCTCCAAAGGACTAGCAGGGAATTTGAGACTTTTCTCAGGAGGCCAAAACCTTGAGCTGATGATTCCCAGCCCTTGGCAAGTGACTGACCGGAAGACAACCATAGTCAGGAGGACGAGAATTTCCCCATCAAACAATAACATGCAATGCTTTCTGTCACATTAACACCTTACCAAAGCATTTCTACTTTGTGTAGGGTTGTTCCTATTAACAACAGAACAGAAATCTTCCCAAATCCCCTCTGTTCCCAACCAGGCCCTGTGCCCCTAGGACACTCATTGTTGCTAAGGAAATCATTCAGGGATCTGGTTTCTTTCCTGTCTTTCCAGTCAGTCAATGAACCCAAAGCTCCCTATTCCCAACTTCCCTTCCCAACCCCCTCTCATCTCCTCAGGGCTTGACTCCTCTCTGGGCCTGACTCTACTTGGTTTCATTCAAACCCAGAATTTCCCACCTCCAGACTGAGCCTGAAAGAGGGGATGGTCCCATTTCTCACCTGGAACAGATTCAGGTGTAGCCCACCCTCACCCTCTTTCCTTATCCCCTTGGCTGAAACGGTTTCCCAGAGAGAACAAGTGAAGGGCAAATCCAGCTGGGAATTCACTTGACTTGAAAAACAAATAGAGTCCAATCCTCCAGGAGAAAGGGAGGGAGGGAGGAAGAAGGGAAGAGCAATGGTTTCCCTCTTTAACTAAATACCCTCTGTCCAGGCAGGGAAAGTAAAACGTTAAGTCCCAGTTCCTTTCACCTCCCTTCCTATTCATTCCACTTGAGTTAAAACACTTCTCCCTAAATCTTACGGTTCCTTCCAGTTTAGTATTTCCTCCTTTTAAAGTAAACTCTTCTCCCCAGTGTCCTGCTACTTTCCTCCTCTCCCTCCTCCCTAGCATTTCATACTTTCTTCTTTTCCCTTCCCCTAGTCCCCTCTATACTCCCCTCTTCTGCCAACTCTCCCTTCTCTTTCTTCTCCTATGCTTCCACTAACTACGACCACACTTTCCTGCTTTTCTCTTCTCCCCAAGCCATTCTCTTCCATCACTTCAACCCTCCCTCTTCTTGCTCCTCTATGGTCCCTCCCTCCTTGATCTGGCTTGGGGCACCCCCCTCCACCTTTTTGATCTGCAGCTGCTGTCATAGCCCTACCCTAGACTCTCCCAGACAGAAACATAAAGAAAGTTATTCTGCAATTCCCAACAGGCATACAACACCACACACACACACACACACCTCAACCCTCAAATTTAGCCAGAATGAACAAGCTGTTGGTCACTAGGGAGTGGAGAATGACCTCTGCCTTGTGGGGAAGCCCCTGTGGCCCTCCTTTATAACTCAGAAATCTCTGAAATCTGCTGGGAATCCCACCCCCATCCCCTGAGGAAACTGGGAAGTGACTTAACTAGTTCTGCAAATTAATTCCAGAGACAGAAAATCGATGCAGCCCCACCCAGCAACCCCTGGGAGAGTAGAGCAGCCCCCTGGGGCCCAGCCCTTAGTTTCCGCCAGACTTAGGTCAGCACCCTACTTCCAGCACCCAGTGCATGCTGGGCCCCTCCCCCAATCTTTTATAGAGAACCTGGTAATGTTTCTTACAGAGTTCCTTCTTACAGTACCCTTGGCACAAGCCTCTAGATCACAGCCCCCCCTCCCCCATTGTGTCTTCCCTTCAACCTAATGGTGCTCTATTGGAGTTTTAAGTGCCTCGGTGGCAGGGCCAAGAAGGGGGAGGGGGACATAAGAGGATCACGGCCTGGAGGCCAGTGGCATACTTAGTTTGGGGAGGGTGAGGTGAGCAAGCAACCTCGGTGCTGCGAACAAGGGCTTCTCATGATTTCAGCTCTGAGGGAGAATCCAACACTGGGCCGAGCAATGGAAAGCTCCGGGGCTTAGAACAGTCCTGCTTACTTCTCCCAAAGGCTGGTCCCAAATCCGAGCTGGTGTAGGGGCTTCCTGCCTATAAGCTACGTGCCTGAGGCACCGGCCTCCCCTGTCTAACCCGTTCTTGGGCTGATTCCCTACCTTTCTTGATCACGGACTGATCGAGGAGGCTCATCCCAGTGTCGTCCACGGCCTGGTGCGGGAGGAAAGAATCCAGGTGGGGAAGGGGCCAGGTCTGGCTGGTCATCTCCCAGCCCCTCCAAAACCCTCCATCAATCCCAATCCGGGCTTGGGTGGAAGAAAACTTGCACAGTCAAGAGAGAGAGGGCCCAGGCTGCATGGGGCGGGGGGGGGGGGGGAGCAAATCAAAGGGGAGATTGACGCTGGGAAGACAAGTCCGCCAGCCCAATGAGTCCGACAGAATCGACTGGGTGAAGGGCAGGGAATTAACCAGACCCAAAGAGCATCTCTCAAATGAAACCAGGAAGGGCAGCCGCAGCCGGGATTGTGGAACAGGGGAAAGGAGAAAAAGTGTGGTTCAAGGACTAAGGCACAAGTTGGAGAATGGGACTCGAAGGGAAAGGAAAGGGATTTGAAAAATAGACCAGGCAAAGGGACAAGAAGGGAGCTCGAACGGAGTGGCAGAGAGAGAGGGGGGATTCCGAGCCCGGCAGGAAGGCGGCGAGGGGAGTAAAGTGACGGGGCAGAGAGGACTAACTAGACAGCCCGCGATCCAGGGCTGCAGCTGGTTGGGGAGCTGGAAGGGTGAGTGGGATTGCTTGGTTGCGGAGGCAAGGAGGACTGGATTTCTAAGCAGAGGAGGGTCGGGTTGGGCCGGAAAGGTGCCAGATGAGGGATACCGGAAGGGATAGAGTGGAGGAAGGGTCGGTCAACTTTAGTAACCCTCGCCTAAAGGGTTGAGAAGGCAAATAAAGAGAATATTTCTCTTTATTTAAAACCATGGATGCTGGTGACCGAGATTCTGAGCCCAGATCTTAATTTGGCCGCTGTGGACTGGGGGATTCTGATACTGACAAAATGTGGGCATCATTGTGGAGCTGAGCTAGCGGGCTTAGGGTGGGTGCCCGACTCTGACCCCCAGCTTCTTAGTCCGCACGCTATATTCCCCCTGGGTTAGACTTAGCCTGCTGGTACCCGTTGGGCAGCCGCTGGAAGATCATTAACTCAGAGCGGTCTGGGAGCCGAGGCGAGGGGGGAGAAAGGAAGAGAGGGAGAGAGGAAGAGAGGGAAAGGGGGAAGGGAGAGGGATGGAGAGAGAGAAGGAGAGGGAGGACTGGAGGTCTTCTAACCCGGGATCCATAAAAAGTTATCTGGGAAACTTCTTAATCTTGTTCTAGCCATTGTGAGAGGCCTCGGCTGGAGCCTGAAGGTTTTTCTTTTGCTCCCAGTCCCTGTCCTACACTGCCCGCACTTCTCTGGGTCCCATTCTTGTACCCAATCCTATAACTTTACGTCCAGGTATCCTGCAGGCCTTTCCTCAGATCAGCGTCGCGGGGCCTTTTCCCTGGTTCTGTTCCTATCCTGCTCACTATCCGTCATCATTCCCCAGTGAGCCTCCTCCAGGTCTTCCAGAACCTGCCGAGCATCTCTCCCGGGCCTGTCCCATCCAGGACTTTTTTCCCGTTACCGTAATCCCCGCTTTCTCCCAGTTCTCTGACGGTTTTTCTCAGGTGTCATCCCTATTTGTCCCTCTTCTCCGTCCTGGTGCTTGCTGGGCCTTTCCCTGTCCAGTCGTGTTCCCATTGGGCCTTTCTCTCGGTACCACCCAGTCTTCATCCTAGTCGGCCCTTCCCCCTCCCTAGGTTTGGGAGGGGGTCTCCCGGATTCCCTCCTGACCCATTCGGTCCCCCTGGGCCCTCACCTGGAGATCCTCCAAGCCGTGATGGGCTCCCAGCCCGTGCAGGCCAAGAGGCCCGTCCGCCAGGCCGTGCGCTCCATCCGCCAGGCTGTGCAGGAGACGGGGAACGCCCGGGTAATCCCGGCGAGGGTCCAGGCCCAGGGCTCGGTGAGTCTGAGCCAGGAGGCCCTGCTCGTCCTGGCGGCCGCCGCGGGGGGAAGGCCACGCGGGCTGCTGGTGCTGGTGCGGGTGAGGGTGCTGGTGGAGCGTCCCAAGGCCACTGTAGGGCTCGCCTAGGTGGGGGAAAGCCGTCTCCTGTGTTTGACCATAGGGCAGCGGCGGCTGCGGGTAAGGTGGAGGAAAGTAGGGCGGCTGGAAGTCCGAGGCTGGCGTGTGGCACAGAGGAGGCGCCGCCGCCGCCGAGAAGGCCGCCTGGCTGAGAGAGGAGAGTTGCGACAGGCGCCCCCCGCCAGCCGCGCCGTTTAGTCCATCCGGACGGTCCTGTGTAACCGGGAGAGAAAGACTATGAGTTTAACAGACTGAAGGGACGGACGGAGGAGCAGTCTGAATCTGGTCGGGGCCCCAGCCCAGGTCCACCTCCGCTCCCAGTCCCGGGCCCAATCTAAGCCTGGAATTAGCCACAGTGAGACCCAAAACAAGAAGTCAGGAAAGACTACCCGAGGGAAAGTAGGAAATTAACCGGAGGGAAGGACTAGAATTTATCCAAATCGAATAATCAAGCACCAATTTAGTTAAACCTCAAAGACAAAAAGGATTAAACAAATCGAAACAACAAGAATCAAGTCCTGCTCCCACCCCCCTTCCGTAAAGCTCTCCTCTCCGGGTCGCTGCCCTAGGGGCCCTCTCGAATACTGTGCCCCCGAAGCCCCGGGTAGTGAAGGGTTGGTAGAGGGGTGTAATAATGGAGGTGGGATGCCTCAACCCCTAACTCCTCATTCCTCTCCTCCCCCTATTTTTTCGCCCCCGGGGGCCCAGAACTAAAATTTCCCCAAACCCAGGGGCCAATCTCCAAGCATTTGTTTCAAAGACCCAACTCTGAACCTCCAACGGGTTCCTCAGTCTCTCCTAGCCTGCAGTCAGAGAGGGTAATTAGCCTACACCCCACCTTTGCGGGCTGTAGAAACCCCGTGCTTCCCCCACCGAGATTTCGTTTTGTCGGGGGACGGGGCTGGGAGTACGAATTGGATCTGAGTGTCAGGACTGTCCCGTGCTGAGCTGTGGCCCTGAGCTTCCCCCAGGTCCAGTTCGCATATCCTGATTTTTCCACTGCCCCCATCCCCACCCTGCCCCAACCCCGTGCAGGACTTACCATCGCAGAGTAAGTATGAACCAGCATGGGTGCGGGCGGGCTGGAAGCGGCGACCCGAGGGACAGCGGGGCCTCACGGAAGGGACTGATTGACGATTTGGCAGACGGACTGAGGACCCTTCAGTGTCGAGTCCCGGAGTTCCAGAGTCTGCGAGGCCGGCCAGGGGTGGGCGCCGGGGGCGGCCCCTTCGAGCGGGCTCCTCAATGTCCGGAGCCCCCACTCAGAGCCATGGGGAGCTGGGGGGGGCAGCAGGCGGGGTAATGAGGGCAGGGACTTGGGCAGGGGGCCACAAGGGGGCTGATCTGAAATGGTCTGAGCAGGGCGGGAGGAGGAGGAAGAGGAAGAGGATTCCAGTTGGAAAAGTCTTTTAGCTGGTTCTCATCTCCCAACCCTTCTCCCTCTGAGCCCAAACCAGCTCCATGCGCTTCAGTTATATGGGCGGGAGCGCGCAGGGGGGCGCCGGGGGCGCGCATTAAAGAGACAGTCCGGGGGCTTTAGCTTAGGGCTTCTCTGTGTCCCCAGGGAGGCGGGGAGGGGGTACAGTGTAAGAGGGGTCTTTGTCAAGGGAGGGGAGATTCTACCGGGTTTCTAAAGGGTGGCACCAGAGCATTTGCCACTCGGGATAGTCTACACCAAACAGACCCTCAGGACTTCTCCGTATATTGACACCTAGGTCCACGGTCTTCAGCTTCCTCCTGGATATGGCACCTTTCCCACCTCTCCTGGAGTCCTAGGCTTCCCGCTTTCTCAGCCTCGGATCCACAGAACAGAGGTCCTGAAGCCAGGGTGGCGGCACTCGTTCACCCACCCATCCAGGAGTTTACCCCACCACATCTCCAAAGGCTGAAAGGCCCTAGTCAGAGGCCAAGAAAAAGCCCAAGGCAGGACAACTGGCTTACACGGGCAGACTAAAATGTGAAAGGGAGGATGGGGCAAAAAAGAAGCCACGAAAAAGTGCCGGAGCTGTGCTGCTGCTCTGGGAAGGTGGAGAGGTGTCTGTTCCCTCCCTGCTATACCAGACTTGTACCTGGTCCCCACCTGGCCCAGTTCCCGCTTAAACTTGGGCTGGCCTGAATAAGCTCTTGTTTTCCGCCTTCTCACCCCAGGGAAGCCTGTAGGCCCTGAGGACTGTCCAGGGAGAGCTGAGAGGGTCCCCAATGAGGTGAGAAAGTTTTCCTCTGAGATTGGAGTCCTATGTGTGATTGGATGCGATGGCGGTGCTCCAGGGTTTTGGATGTGGGGCCTCCTATCCCTGATTGTGTGAGCCTGATCTACAGGAGTATTCGTGTCTATATGTGTGTGTTCTATATACATGTGTGTACATATACATGTGTTAAATACCCAAGTATATATTTGTATGTGTGTACATGTATATATGGCTGTGTTGTGGCTGTGACACAGGGACAGTATTGTGATGGGTGTAGGTGGGTAGCATGTGTGTCATTGTATGTTTGGCTATGACACAAAGGCTGTATCGTGCTTTTCTGTGACACTTCCAGCCTTGTTCTCAACTCCCCCTCTCCCTGACAGTTTCCGACATCCAATCTAATCTCTTATTCCTCAGGTACACACCTCTCCCCTCAAATGGACTGAACAGGAGCCACTGAAAATCAAGGTGTAAGGAGAGGAAGAGAAATCAGGGAAAAGGAAGCAAGACAAAATGAAAAGCTACAAGGAAAGAGAACAAAGAGGAGGAAGGAGAGGGGGAAGGACAGGAGTCAGGCAAAGGAGAAGAAGAGGAAAAAAGAAGGAAGAAAAGGGAGGGATGGAAGAAGAAGGAAATAAGAGAAGGGAGAGAAAGGAAGCAAGATGGTTAGGAAGGAAGATAAAAAGAGGGAGGAGAGAGGCAGGAAGAAGCGAAGAAGGAAGAGAAGAGAAAAAAAGTTCTGAAAGGCAGGGGGGGGGGGAAAGAGAAATAAAGGATGTGAGAACCAATGCAACCTAGCAACTATTTATTAAGCATCCATCAAGTTCAAGAAGATAGTCTCTGTCCCAGCCATAAGGGCTGTACCACCCTGTCTCCATGCCTTTTGCTTACCCTACACTTAATAGTTTCTCTTTGCTCTTCAGATTTCCCTTGGGATTTAGGGCAGGGTGGGACTGGAAGCAGGAAGGCAGGAAGAAAGGAAGGAAATAAGGAAGGAAGAAAGGAAGGAAGGAAGGAAGGAAGGAAGGAAGGAAGGAAGGACACAAGCATTTATTAAATGCTTACTATGTGCCAGATGCAGTTAAGGAGCAAGCCCTAAAATTGGGCTCTTCCAGTGCAAACCCAGGGTATCCCAAAACGTGATCTTATTTTTGTGTTAGTTTGTAGTCCCAGACAGCAGGCTAAAATGATGGGATTGGAGGGGAGATGAAAAAAAAAGCTCTCTTCTTCTTGCACCCCCGGAAGGGATCTATAGATCAGAAATGATGGTCCTGAGCAATCACTGCATCTGTTTGAGAAGTGATGTGGGAGTAGAAGCATATGTTTGTGTGAAGTTGTGTTTGTGTTCAGCTCTGTGTGTGTTATATGTGTAATAGTTATATGTGTAAAAATAATACTGCCTTGGGCAGCAGTGACATGCTCACTGGGGAGTTTTGTTTTTAATTCAAGAGGTTTTGGGTTTTTTTTTTAAGGGAAAGGGGAAAGACCAACCCCACAACTGACCCCCTTTATTACATGATCAGCACAAAGAGATGACTCCAGCCTGTGTCTATAAATGAATCCACGATGTCTCAGATGTCCCTAATCCTCTCAGTATGGTCCTCAATGAGTATGTCCCACATCTTCAGCAGAGAGTCAGTCATCCCCAAGCAAGGTTCACTCTGAAGCAGAGATAGCACATGAAGGTGCTCACAGAAACCCCCTGCATGCAGCAGTGAGTGAACAGGTGCCTTTGTTGGTATGCCAGCATCTTTGTTGTTGTTTAGCCCTGTCTGGCTCTTCGTGACCCATATAGGTTTTTCTTGGCAAAGATACTAGAGTGGTTTGTCATATCCCTCTCCAGTGGATTAAGACAAACTGAGGTTAAGTGCCTTGCCCAGGGTCCCACAATTACTAAGAGTCTAAGGCAGGATTTTAACTTAGGTCTTCCTGTCTGCAGGCCCAGTGATCTATCTACTGAGCCTTCTAGTTGCCTCCAAAGTGGACCTGCATTTACACTCATCCATTTTTGGATTCCCTACTTCACTCTTCCTTCATTTTACACAGCTCCAAAAACCCAGCATTCTCTGTTCTAAATGAAGACTACCCAAGAGATGTCCAGACTGAGGTCAGTGGAACATATGGGTTGAGGAAGGGACAGTGCAGTGGTAACTATAGAGACAAAAGGGAAATTTTCAAAAGGCAATGAGATCATGGATTTCAAATGGAGGTCATTGATTCGAACTCCTGCACTTCCCAGATGAGAAAACTAAAGCATCAGTGACTGAACCAGGTTAAATTCCTGAGCTTGGATTTGAACGTAGGGCATCCTGAATCCAGGTTCAGTGCGCTTAGATCTTTTGATAGTGACTACATTATCTTTTTCCTTCAGGGCCCTTTCTTGGAGGGAAACAGGAGGAACCTGAGCCCTCCCGGGGAGGAGCTGTCCATGAGTCCCAAACCATGAGACCAGGCTAATCCAGATAGAGAGTACCTTTCCCTTTCCTAAGCTACATCCCAAGCTGAGAGGGTCCCTGACAACTCCCCTGTCTGTGGGGAGAGGAGAGTACTGACCTATAACATCTAGAGCAGATACTTCATAAATGATGGCTGACTTATTGACTAGTCTGGGATGTTTTGTCTTCTCTGTCTTCATTTCTCTAGTGTCTGCCACAGGTCCTCAGTAAGTGCTTGTTGAACAGATGAATGTAGAGGGGACTCCTGCTCAGCTATGGGTTTACCCAAAGGCTGCTAATTCCGTCATTGTGTCTCTAGATCCTGGAAGCCCAGCTCCAGGTCAGACTAGAGGGAAGGAGGTTGGCAGCCCAGTGAGCTGGCGCAGAAGGCCCCCTGGTGGAGGGCTGAGATAAATGCTTCTCCCAAGGTCCTTTTGTCGAGGCATTTCTGTCATTTCTGACTCTTTATGACTCCATTTGGAGTTTTCTTGGCAAAGATACTGGAGTGGTTTGCCATTGCCTTCTCCAGCTCATCTGACAAATTAATAAACTGAGGCAAACAGGGTGAAGGAACTTGCCCAGGGTTACCCAGCTAGTAAGTGTTCAAGACCAAATCTGAACTCAGGTCTTCCTAACTCCAGGCTTAGCATTCTATCCACTGTGCCACCTCACAAGATCATAATCACAGGACTCACTCGGAGAGTGAACAACTCACTCAGTCCAACTCATTTCTTATACTGATGAGGAAACAGGACCTGAGAGGTTTAAGGATTTACTCAGTCATATAATTAGTAAGAGATAAAGGCACAATTTGAACTCAAGTCCTTTGACTTCGAATCTAGAGTTCTTTCCATTGTATGGCACTGTCTTTACAAGGGTGGTCCAGGTATGTCATGTCCGTCTCCTGGTGAACTCTCAGCCAACTATGTAGGAAAGGTTCCCTTTGGGGGTGATAGGGCACTTGCCCTGTGTCCCCTGTGCCTTAATTCTGAGGACTGCCCTACCACTCCTCTGAAGAGATCAAAACAGGCTCCAGAAGCAGGGCCAGGGTCTAGCTGAGCACCATTTAGCACTAGGCTGACCACAGGGACATGGGTTTTCCAAGTTTGGGAGAGTCCTTATTGATGAAAGGACCTAGAAGTGAACTCAGAAGTCTAGTCTATCTCTCTCCTGGTACAGATGAGGAACGGAGGTCCAGAGAGGTGTGAAGTATCTTGTAGTAAGTAGCCTAGCTGGGATTTGAACCTGGCTTCTCTAAATTGAAACCTAACATTTTTTGTATTACTACCTTTGGAGTCCAAACTTCTTTCCCCAAGCAGACTAAGGCCCCAAACTCTTAGGTGCTTTAGGTCATGGAACAGCTAGTAAGTGGCTTCTGACTCTGTGGTCAACAGTTTTCCCACTGTGTGACCATGACTATTTCATGCATGTGTCTTGCTTTCCAGTTCCTGGCTACAGGTGGATCTTTGGACTCCTCTTTGGGAACAGCCACACAGTAGGCAGTCAGTACAAACTGATGAATGAATGAATTACATGGAAACTTTGAGGTTTATAAATATTGTCTGACTTTATCCTCATACTGTCCCTATGAGGTAGGTGCCATTATGATTCCTGGTTTACAGATGAGGAAATAAAGGTTGAGAGAGAATGAGGAGGCACGCAGGCATATACGTGCACACACACAGCAATTCTTCCTGAGCCAGGGTAACCCTCGCCTCCTGGGGCCTGGCAGAGGGAAGAGGAACCAAGGAGCCACATGTGTCCCTGGCTGGGCATGCAGACATCTGGCCACACTGGCTCACTGACCATTGGTCAGTGAAGATGCACATCGACCCTCTCCCTTCTCATTGCCAAAGTCCCAAACTGCATTTTGGCTTTTCTTGGAAAGCTGAAAGCCCATTTCAGCTTCCAGTCCCTCCTTCTCCCAGGGATTTGCTCCTCCTGCTTCCAAACGAATTCTCCCATTGAGTCTGGCCCTGAATAGACTGGTAAGCTGGTGTGTGGGAGGCCGTCTGTGGAAGGCCAGGGATGGAAGACTAGAGATCTCCTACTGACACCTGGTGGACATATCTCACAACAGCAGCTCTACTTTGGTCTTGCCCCCACCTACAGCATCCTCAGCTGAACCCTGGGCGTTGACCTAGTACAGTAAACTTGCCATCTGATTTTCTCCCTAAACCTCCCTCAGGCTGGTGGTCTTTTCCGGGGTTCAATACCCAAGACAGTAAATAGTTTTTGTCCATGGACTAAGGTTGGGGGGAAGGCAGGGGAAGCACCCCTGGGCTGTGACCACCCATTAGAAACCCTGGGACGATGAGGATGACCCTTCACATCTCAACTCCCAGGCAGTCTCATTTGCTCTTGGCCCCATGCGGATGTGGCCCTGGGGCAGCACTTCAGAGCCTAACAATAAGCTGCCAGGTAGAAGTCAGGGATTCACACTGCCCTGTGGACCATAGGGGAGGCCTCTGACCTCTAAGGGGTGGGTATCAATCAGCAGACAGATGGTACAACAATTCCATTATTACCAATAACTATTTATTGAATGTCCACAGGTGTACAGTTTGAGCTTGGAACATATACAGAACATGAGGTAAGTGGGGAAAGGGGACCCCCTCCCCATGCCTGTGGGATAGGCAGCGCCTGCTAGGGCTGACGGCTGCTCAAGTTTCCATGCAGAGAAGTTGGTTGCTGGGAGGGACAGGGAGCTGAAGCCAAGCACCATCACAATAATGGAAAGTCAGTCACTGGGGAAAAGAAAGGGAGACATGCGGATCCAGGGAATGGACCCCTAGCTCCTAGCGCCAGCAGGGCAGGGCCAGAGGGCAGGAGGGTTAAAAGCAGGCAGGGGCCAGGAGGGTAGACATCCAAGCTTGGTGCAGGAAGAAAAATAAATAATTGCCTTCCCCCAACATTGCCCACCATCAGAACTAGAGCCTGCAGACCCCAGGGTCCCTGAAGGGCAGGGGCTCAGTCAGAGAAAAAGTTCTTCTCTTCTTACCAAGGTCAGGGAGGATTAATCCCATCTTTACCCCAGGAGATGCCAGGGGGTTACAGGGAGGGATGCCCATGCCCTGGCCGGCAGGGCCCACCGGCAGAGACCGAAGCCTATACAACCCCTGCCTGCCTGCCTGCCCCTTCTCACCTCCTCTGCCCTACCTCCTCTGGGAAAAGCACCCCATCCTGTGGGCCTGCACCATCCTTCTCAGGGACACAAACACTGATTTCAAAGCTGTGGCTGATGGGAAGAAGGCTCCTGAGTCCTCCACAAGTCACAATACTGCTGTCTGCTGCCCTTCCCCACCCCAGGGGGAGGAGGTTGCAGCTCTTTCGCCAGGGGTCCGGCTCCATGCTCCGGCCCTAGGCCTGGCTGGGTACAGAAAAGCCAGAAAGCTGGGGACTTGGGGGTTTGGGGAAGGTACCTCCTCCCTCCCTCCCTCCCTCCCTCCATCTATCCTCCCCTCCCTCCTGGGTGGCCAGGGCAGGGGCCAGGAGGGGGTGGCAGGCAAGTGCCTCCCTCAGGGCTCTGAGAGGCACTGCTCCAGGGCTGCCATGCGGTAGTGGCTGGCAGTCTCCTCCCCGGCCTGCAGCCTCATAGCTTCCCGGCAGAGGCGGTTGGCTCGGGCCAGCTCCACCAAGACACCCTGGTAGGCAGCCACCATCTCAGGTTTGACTGAGGTTGGGGAGACGCTGCCCAAGAGCTGCAGGAGCTCCTGAGGCCAGCGGGATCGCAGGGCAGCTGGGGCCAGCCAGGGGAGCAGAGGCACACAGCCTGTGAAGGCCTGCATGCCCAGGAACCATAGTTCCTGCAGGTCGGCCCACACCCCCTCGTAGTCAGGGGCCAGGGCCAGGGTGGCCTGCTCGGCACCAGGGCTGGCTCTGGCCACGTGGGACTGAGACAGGAAAAGGATGGCAGCTGCAAAGAAGCCACGGGAGGCGGGGGTCCCCTGGAGAGCTGCAACACAAGCACAGGGGGGAGAGCAGGACTTCAGGCAGGGCAGGGGCAGCCTTCCACCTGGGATTCTGCTCCAATCTTACCCCACGGGAGGAACACAGGAGCGAGGGAGGTCAGTTGGCTCTGCTCACCTTCTGACTTGGAACACTGATTTGGCACCGTAAAGCTTCCCAAGTGTTCTGGGAGGTAAGCAGTGTGCCATGATGCCAATTTACACATAAAGATCCTAAGGCTCAGGGGAGAGACTTAACCAATCCTACTATTAACATGCTTTCTCCACTATGGCTGTTCAAGAGCTTTGTACATGGGAAGCACAATAACAGATTTTACACAGTAGTCTGGTGGAAAGAGTCCTGCACCTAGAGAAAGGACGCCTGGCTTCAAGGGCCCAGAGCACGGCCACTTCTTACTGTGCGATCTTGGGCAAGTGGCTTAATTACTCTGAGCCCATTTCCTCATCTGTGAAATGGGCTCATGATAATCATACTAGCTACCTGGAAAGACTTCTAGAAAGACCAATAAGCAGTAGGCAGAAATACTTGATGAATGTGAGTTATTACGACTGAGGGGAAAGACCAAGGAGAAGGGGGAACCTCCTGCAGGTCACTGACAATCACGCAGGCTACCCTGTCTCAACAGTTCAGCAGCTTCTGGGTGGGAGGTAGTTGCAAGTGCTCTGACTCTAAAGGGGAAGGTGGCCTGGTACCTCGTCATTAGCAAGACTGAAATAGCTTCACCCCCAGACACACACTGTATCAGCCAAGGCTGGATTAGGGAGAAACAGGAGAACCCCAAACCTGTTGGTACACTCATTGTTCAGGCAGAATACGCCTGATATAGACGAGACATAAGCACGTTCCATTCTCCAGGGACTGTGAAAGCCTATGTCCCATGTGGGCTGGTATCACCCAGAGCAGCCTCTCCCAAAGCAAGGGGATGCTGTTTTCCTAGCAGCCAGGCTGTGCCTCCTGCTGGATCTAGACCACGCTGTGACCCCAAGGAACCAGTAATGGAAGGTCTTATGTTTTTCTAGCTGGACTAGATCTCTTTTCTTTTAAGAGTTCCCTTTCAACCATTGAATTTAAAGTCAGGGAACAAAGAACATCACACCCTGTTCCTGGATGGATGTCTGCTGATCTCATCCAACCCAACAGATGGGGCACAGGGAACAGTCAGGGACAAAGGGGATCCAGCAGACACCCACAGTCAGAGTGAAGGCTCCAGCCTGGGTGGGCTGGGCCAGGACCTGGGAGCTGGGCCTTGGCTGGGGGAAGGGCTTCTCACCTCTCTGAAAAGCAAACCCTGTGGTTGAGTGGTTGAGGAACAGAGCTGGCTGGGAGCAAGTGGCAAAGGTTTTCTAGAAGGAAGCTTGGAGGCAATACCAACTTTAAGGGTGAGAGCATGATTTCTGACCTGGAGGAGGCTCTGCTGCAGAAACCTCCGGATTTACAGACCCCTAAGGCTACAGACAACTTTCATCTTGTCCTTATTCTTGCTCCCAAGCCGGGTCATCCTGAACACCTCCAAATCATTCCTGAAAATGTCATTTTCCCAAAGAACCTTGGTGGCTAGCCTGAAGAAAATCAGTCCCATGCATTTTCTCCTTTCTCATAACAATGACTTGTTTCATCAGGGACAGTAGCTGGCTCCACCCCAAGGGTCTTACCTGGAGAAGTGCTAAGGAGCCGAGCCATGAGCAAGCCCAGAGTGGCCACGTTGGCAGCCAGCAGCAACCTCCCCTTCTGCTGGACCAGTGAAGGCAGGGAAGTCATTAGAGTATTCATGAGGGATGTGAAGCATGCGTCCCGCCTACATTGAGGGAGAGGGGCCAAAAGGTAGCATCAGTACAGCCCTATCAGGTTTTGGAGCAGCCTTATGTGGGCCCTACATTCCAGGTCAACTGGGTCATACACAGAGCACACCAGTGAACAGGAATAAGTCAGGCAGTGGACCTAAATGGACATGATATGAGAACCTGCTTCTCTCCTCTTGGACTGGGTGGGATCTAGGCAATTGATGAAAGCAGGGAGCAGATGGTCAAGAGGGCTAAGTCTGGAGGAAGAGGTCCAGTGGGCAAGGCTATCAAAAGGGTTTGGCTGATGCAAATTTTAGATACTAGAGACAACCCCCCACAGAATCCACCTATTAATGACTAGAGTTCAAAGTAGGAAAGTTTATCATGGGTTAAGTTCTAAGAATCTGGCTCCTTTCCCTGCCAAGTTTGGCCAGGTAGCAGCAAGCCTTACCCCCCACCCCCATCCCCTCTCCAACAGCTACATCACCGCATGACCCAATCCCTTCCCAGCCACTCACTTGATCAATCCAGGGGCAGTGACCACAAGGTTGAGGAAAATGTGGCAGCAGGTCTGCAGGCCAATCTCCACGCTGTCAGGCAGCACTGAAGTGTCGTGACCAGGAGATGTGAGCTCCCACTGCTGCAGGAAGTACTGGCAAAGCAGTGACGGGGCCCCTTCCTTGATGAGGATCTCCCGGGGCCCATCTTCTGCAGTCAGGTGGCACCAACCGGGCAGGAGGAGCCTAGGGAAAGACACAAGCCACGAGCGGGCTGGAGGTGTGAGGGCCCAACGAGTCCCTGCCTAAGAACCGGCCAGTGTGAGCTACTCTACCCATAGACATTGACATTTGTGTCACCCTTGACTGGGGAGCCTGTGGAAAAAAGCCTAGGAAAAGGATGGGGAAGCAGAAATAAGGTCCAAAGTGAAACTCCCTGGAATTGACTAACCCCAAAGGAGGCAGGGAACCCCAGCTCACTCTCTTCTGGTAGGATGGCCAGGACAGAGGCTAGGGTTTCTTTAGCCACATTATTTATTTACGCATTCAGTGACTCACCGGAGGGCATCCCCAGGCCAAGATGGTCCTGGAGGAGTAGGAGAGATGGCAAGATTGGCCACCTGTTGTGAAAGATCGCCAGCCTCCTCAGCCTCCTCATAGAGGCTCTTTGCATATCGGACAAGGAAGGGAAGCAGCTGACAGATCTCTTTTCGAAGGGATGAAGTCTCTTCAGCCAGCCAGGCACCCAAGATTCTCACCGAGGCAAACACAAATGGCTCCTTCTGCTTCTCTGGCCCCACCTGCTCCCCCAAGATCCAAAGTGAGACTGAGGACATTCCTTACCCCTCCCTCCAACTCCCCTGGAACCCATACCCAACAACCATCCCTGAGGGTGCCAAGTACAATCTCCACCCCCCGAGTTCAGGTACAAAACAACCCATCCCCCTGCTGGATGTTCTGAGAATTGCTGAATGTAAGCTAGCCTGACTCACAGATTTCATCAAATCAGTCTTGGAAGCCTCAAAGGTTTCTAGTCTAATCTCCAACTCAGTGTAAAAATCCCCTCTTGAACCTTCCTGAGGGCAACAGTTGAAGAGAACTTGGCTTGTTGTGGCCGGCTAGGACCTGGCATTCTAAACAGACTCTACCTTAATTTCCTACCTTAATTCACAGGGCTCCCTGCTCTACTCCCTTGCCTGACTTCTCTATCCTCTATGTCCCCTAAGCTTTTGGGCAGGAGCACAATATCTCCTCCCCATCTCACGCTGTCAAAATCCTTCTTCTTCTTTGGAGGCCTAGCTCTGGCAGCACCTCCTACCTACAATCTTCTCTGATAGCCCTGCTCACAGTGCTCTTTCCCTCTCAAATTCTTCCAGTACACTTTGTCTAGCTCTCTCCTTCACTCCCATCTCACTGCATCCTCCCCTAATCTACTGTAAGCTGCCTAAGGACAGTGACTTTTTCACCTAAGGAACACAGCAGGTGTTAAAAAAATTATTTGTTGAAGCCTGGAGAGCAATATGCAAGAAGAACTACAAAGCCAGTCATACCTCTGAGCCCACAATTCCCTCGCTGGGCCTCTATCCCAAAAACATCAAAACTGTTTAAAAAGGACCTTTCTGTACAAAGACATTTACAGCTGCTCCGTTTGCACTGCAGAGAAAACCACTTGTATGTCCAATGACTGTAGACTGGCTGACTAAATCTGAGCATGTTATACTGGACTGTAAAAGCACACAGAGTGGAGTGGAGAACTGAGTTCATAGTAAAGAGGCCTGAGCTTCACATCCTACATGACACAAAGAGGTTGGATGGCCTTGGACAAGTCACTTCCTTAATCTCAGCAGCCCCAGGAAATTCTCTAAGAAGTTACAAAGTGCACACTTGTCTGCAATGGTAGAGGGAACTACTCACTGGGCGCTTTTTTGACAATAAAATCATTGGTTCAGAAGAAAAAAGAACATGAGAGACACAGAGACCTGCAAGACAAAGACATTTGGAGAGAGCCATTCAAGGGGGCTGGAAACTGTATAGTTCATTCTCATGGGCTGGAAAGGAGAAATGGAACCAGAGGTGAAGGAACTTCAGGCAGGCTTGCAGGGGGCAAGGTGTAAAAGCATCCTCTTTAGTTGGCTCTACCCAATAAAGGCCAAGGATTTGAGGAAGATTCTTTGTTTTGCATGTTTATTCAACTGATTGGCTTCCTGGATGTCGGTAATTTTTTAAAAAAAGTGTTGAATTAGAGTGAATGGGGGTGGGGGTGGGGGGAGGAAATGACAGGATGGAGCCCCTCTCCACAACCCAAAAAGCTAGCATGTGTAGGCTGTGAACAGTGCAGCATGAGCTTTGTATGGCAGAACTGCCTCATCTGAGTTGAGGAAGATAGGCATGAGAGAAGCAGGGCTGGTCATCACATCTGGCAAGGAGCTCTTTGCTGCCCCTGCTGGGAAATAGGCTAGGGTGAGGACAAGCAGATGCCACTGCAGATTCGAAAACATGTGGAAAGCCTGCTCCACCTCTTGGACTGGTTGGCTCCTGGACAGTGCGGAGAGAAGAGGATGGTTTCCAAAGTGATAGCTTTGATATTGCTGTGTATCAGGAGGCCTTTTGGGGAGGGGGGGTGTGGTGGTGGGGAAGGGTCTTGCCTCACTTATACAGAGGCAGCAAAGACAGAGTGGAAAGAGCTTTGATTTGGCATTAGAAGACTCAGATTTTCACCCTGGTTCTGCCACTTACTATCTTGAGCAAGTCACTTCATTCTGATGTACATCAGTCTCCTCATTTGTCAAATGGGAAAATAAGACTTGTACTACCTACTCTACAAAGGGACATTTACATCCATTAAAAGGAAATAACGAACATGAAATAATTTGGAGGCATAAGTCATTGCTGTAAATGTCTACGAGCTTGGGGACTTCCTGAGGGAGGGACCCTCTCTAAGTTGGGGCTCCCCAAAGTCAGGAATCAGCTCCTCCCTCATTTTGCCCAGTGACCCTTGGCATGGGGCCAGAGAACCCCCTTTACCTGCTGCAGGTAGTGAATGACAGCTCCAATGGCCTCCTTCATGATGCTCACAAGCTGCACTTTCTGGGGCTCCTTCAGCAATGGCTGCTCAACCCGGGTGCACTCCTGGATGCCCAACTCCATCAGGGCATAGCAGGCAGTCACCACATCCTCCTTCACTTCTGCCCCAGGCTCCTCGAGGGCAAGCCTCACTTCCACACAGGCCAGGTTCACTAACAGGGCCAGGAACTTGCCCCCAGACCCGCCAGCCGGGATCCAATCGGAGCCACAGGCATGTGCCAAGCGAGCTGCCAGCTTCAGAGCCGGGTTGCGCTGCCAGGAGCTCAGCTTGCTGCCCAGGATCCGTGCCAGCCCAGCCTGTAGATCTCGGAGGCACTCGGTGGGGACAGTTGTCGGGGGCAGAAATAGGGGCAGCAGCTGGCAGAGCTCAAACTTGCTGGCATCCTCAGCCTTCTGGAAATCCTCACTCAAGCCCCGAAGCACGGCCAGCAGCTCGGGCTCTGCTTCCTTCCAGCACTGGGCCTCTGCAGCTGCCAACAGTCCCACAAGGAGGGCCAAGGCCTGATCAAAGCCATAGCCATGCCCCAGGTAAGCCTGGCACAGGGCAGACACGGTACCCCCAGCAATGAGGTGTCGGGGTCCTCGAGGTGTGCCGGCCACAGCAGTGAGGCATTGATAGGTGTCATCAATCATGGATCTGCGGGCTGCATCATCGGGGTCACCCCGGGTGGTGAGGATGGCACTCAAGATAGGAATTTTGTTGAGAACCTGGGGGTGAGCAGCCAGCTCGGGGTCACTACAGAAGCAGGCAAGCAGGGCCACCCCAAGAGCTCGAAGGACATGGTCAGGGCAGCCATCGGGGGCTTCCTTAGAGGTGAGGAGCCGATTGGGGAAAGTGAAGCCCACAGCATCAAAGATCCTCCGTCGGGTTTTTGCATCAATATCACCAGCTTTGACTGCCTTGGTTACCTGCGGCAGAGGGTCAGGTAGGAGAACAGATGTTGGGGATGGATGTCCGTGCCCCTCCTCCATCCAGGGCCCTTTATGGTCCCAGGATTGGGAGCACGGTAGAAGGCTTAAGTCAGCCTGGGCATCCCTAGAGGTCACCTAATACTTCCACAGTCTTGAGCCCAGGCAAGGGTTAGGTCCTTTCTCTCCATAAGACTCTTCTTATGCAACGGAAAATAAGCTGCTGCAAAGGGGGAGGGAGAGGAGGTGTCCAGCCTCCCTCGCTAACCACTTCTAGCATTTCCCCACTTTCCTTACTAGAAAGGGCTTTCTGTTGTCTAATTTTGATGCCAAAAACCAGAGCTGGAATGGGTCTAGCGCCTACCACTTATAAGTCCCTGCCTCCAAGCTTAGGGATTGAGGGTCCTTCCCAAGAGACTTCCTTCAGAAAATTGTCTCATCCATTCCCACCACCTGGGGGGGAGGGGGAAATGGCTCCTGTGCCTCCCTGATCTGCCTGTCAAAACATTTCCCCTCACACTTCACCTAAACACCTCCTCTGCTGCAGTGTGAGCCCTTGACTCCCATCCTTCTCTTAGTTGCCATGGCAAACAAGCATTGGCTGCTCTCCCCCCTCCTTCCCTCACCCCACACACCAACCACCCTTCCCAGCACTGCAGGCTGCTGCTCTTCTGTCCCCACGCCACCCTCCTCTAGCTGAGCTCAACCCCTTACCAGCTCCCACTTTCCAAATTCTGGGGGTGAATGTGAAGAACCCCTCCCCAGGTTCCCACAAGGACCCCACCATCTCCTACTAAGCCCACTGCCAGAGCCTTCCCCACAAGTACAGGGGAAGACTCCCTAAGCTTGTGAGTAGAACGCACTAGTTACTACCCGCTGACAGCACCCTATGAGTCAGCCCCCATCTGTCAGGGACACCCAGAGTAAGTGCCTCTAATACCCTCATGTGGCCACCAGCTCTGTTCCCCTTCCCTCCAGCCCCTGGGAAAGAAGCTATGCACCCTACTCCTGCATCCTAATCCCCTCTTCTCCACCCCAATTCCATACAGGGGCATTCAGTACATCACCCTAAAAGGATTCTAGGGTTCCTTTCCTAGGTCCCCTGGTTCTTAGCCCCATCACCTACAGAAAGATCCATCCTCAATTTGGTATGCCCACCTGCTCAGCAAGACCCCACAGCCCCTTCCCCTCTCTCAGGTTCTTACTAGTAGCAGGGCAGCAAACTGTTCACTGTCGTTCTTAGCATCTCGAAGGGCCCCCAGGTATCGCTCCAGGGTGGGGTTGCGGCTCTCAGCCTGGCTCAGAGCCGGCTCACAATCGGACGCCATGGTGCCCGCCTTGTCCAACTGCGAACACAAGAGGGACTGAGCAATGCTCCACCAGGGGAAGGGGGGGGTGGTGAGGAGGGAGGGATTAACACAAAGAGCACCGGATGGGGTAGAGGATTGGAAGACAAGGAGGGGAGGGTCTCCGAGGCTGTACCTCACCTCATAAATGGGGGCACTTTTCTAGGAAATGAAGTGAAAGATGACAGAAAGAGATGAAACAGTAAAGGGGAGGTTAAGTCTCTGGCCCAAGGTCACCTACATAAGGGGGGTTAGGGGAAGGAAGAAACTGGGAAGGAGAATCAAGCATTTTGTCCCAAAGCTTGGCAATCCTTTTACCATTGCCTTTCTCTTTCCTATATCCTCATGGCTTGGCAGGAGAGCCTCTGGCCTAGAGAACCTCAAGACACCTCCCAACATACAAATCTCAGACTTTCTCCCAAAGGCCAACATGGAGGGAAAGGATAGGGTGAGGAGAAGGGGGGCTATGGGAAGGAGTGATAAGGACAAAACATCAGAGGATGAAAACAGCTGATGCTCAATTATACATGCACAAGGAGAAAGGAGCAGCCACTGATGAAGAAACCAAAAAGGAGTCCTCCAGCCCCTTCCCCTTCTCCCTGCAGCCTCCTAGACTGGATTCTGGAGCAGGGCAATGCTGCAAAAGCCTCCCAATCTGCATTTCTCTCCCAGCAATGGCTGGGAAGCAAGAGGTAAATGAGGGCTGGCCAGTTACCCAGGACCCCCAACCCTTCAGCCCTGGGCTTCCTACCCCTTCCCCCCAATCCTGCTAGCAAGTGAGCAACAGCAGGATTAACCATTAAGGTTCACCTCCTCTGCCTTCCCACGCCAGTCAGCTTGCGGATGCAGGTGTCACCAAGCATCAAGCAGGAGCTGACAGGGGGGTAGATGGAGGAGATGCCAGGGAAGGACACCCCCCCCAACACACACACGGACACGCGAGCACACACAGATACACGCGTGTGCACACACACACATGAGATGATCTGCAAAGTGGATAACTGAAGATGGACTGCTGGATACGGGTAAGGAGAGAAAGGGGGCGGGGGCCGTCGGGGATGGGGAGTCCCGGCGGTCGCCACCTGTCTCGCCGAAGCCAGGTCACAACACGACACTGATGAAGTCACGACAGGGCAGCATGATGAAACCACACTTCACGATGACCCGAGGTAATGTCACGAAGGAAGGCACGACGAGGTCACAGCAAGATCACGACATGGGACAATTCCCAAAAATGACATGACAAAACAAAAACCAAACAAATTTTAAGGCGGAAAGAATGGAGAACGGGAGTGCGACGAGATGCTACCACAACGGGGGCACGGCGATGTCACGACATGAAGCAACACTATCGCGATATGGCCCCTGAGCTGTCGCGACACAGGTCTGAGACCCCTCTGAGAGGTCCCTTCCAAGAGTGTAGACGACGGCCCGAGGCAGGGGGGGGGCTGTGCTCACCCGGGTGGGGCCGCAAACCGAGAAGACGTCCCCAAGCTAGATGCAGCCGGAGCCTCCACTGGTGCTCACACCGTGTGTTGCACACTCCGGGTTCCTGCTGCGGCAGCTCCACCCCCACCCCCGCATACCTCCTGCCCAATCAGCGGCCGATTCACTCCTGGCGTCGACCAATGGCTTTTCAGGGCGTTGAGCAGTGGGGGACGCCCCCGCTCCCGCCATTTTGCTTGTGGGCACTGCTTCCCCTTTGCTCTAGACGATTGTTAGAAGGGGAAGTGGTGGCACCAGATTTCTCAGAAACGGGAGAGAAGAGCGGTAGAGAGCTCTGTTTCCCTCTCCTTGGCACAGTTTCGTTCTTCCTAGGGTCTCTCTGCCTCTTCTCCCCCTCCCCCCCCCAACCTCAGCCCCTCCTCCATCATGGACTTAATACCCAAGTTGCCCTTCCGGGCGGGGGGGAGTGGCGGCCGGAGTATTACTTCCGGATGGAGGCCCAGACCACATCCGGCGGTCGCTGTCCGTCCGGGTAGGCTGAGGTGGAAGGCACCTGCCCCTGGGAACCGAGTCGAGTACCGGCCGCCTGGTGCTGGGGAGCCGAGGGCCGGAGCGAGTAGAGAGGGAGGAGGGAAGCCGATCTTCGTTGCTCCCTTGACGCCACCTGTCCATCGTGTGGCCCCAGTCCAACTCGGCCCGGCCCGGCCCAGCCCAGCCCAGGCTGGTCCCGAGGCCCAACTCCCACCTTCCCCATGGAGCCAGAGGAGGAAGAGGCCGAGACTCGCCGAGGAGCCGCTGCTGCCGCCCGGCCCTGAGCCCCGGGTAGGTGGGAGAGGAAGGAGGGGTCAGTTCCACCTCCAAGTCCTGGCTCTTGGCCTAGGACTTGGACCTCCGGAACTGTCTCCCGTAAAGGTCAGGCCCGTCCGTTTAAATTGTAAACTCCGTGAGGACAGGGGCTATTTCATTTATATCTCTGTTCCCCTAGTGCCTAAGCAAGTCCCCAGCAATTGACAGGTGCTTAATAAATGCTTGTTGAAAGTTGAATGAGCCCCATTGGGCGTCCCAATCCTCCATTCGACTCTCAGGTTGGCTTGACAGTGTCTACTCTCCTTATAGACATAAGTCCCAAGAGGTCATGGTATCCAGCTATGGGGTGACGGCACCGGAAAGGTCGCCTGTCTTTGTGCTGCTTCCTTCCGACCCCTCCTCCTTCCTCCACAGACTCTGCAGTTCATAAGAAAAGTCCTGTGATGTTTAGGGTTCATTTCAAGTCTTAAAATGATTAAGGGAGAGAGAGAAAAGGACTACTCAAACTTGGCAGTTATGTTAGAGAAAGGGGCTTGGGGGTTGGGGAGGGTTGGTGGTCGTCAGAAAACTAAGTGATGCAGGGTTTTGAAGATTGCCCAATCAACACAAAGTAAACCAACCCATGCTGCACACATGAGATTAGGAAGAAGTAAGGTAAAAATCGAAGAGCCTGCATTTCAAATAGGAAAGGAAAAAAGGAGTCTTTCACTTTCCTCTTTTATAGCTTCTTAATGTCTCAATGTCTAGCTTGTCTATTAGGAAGCTTGTACAAAGTTAATCATGTAAAAATTTGTGAAAAGCATTAACTGACTTTTTCTACAATTCCTTCTGTGATTGGGAGACTAGCAGCTTAGGAGCAAATTGGGATACGACCTCTCGGTACAGTCTGTTCATTTTTTTAAGCTATTTGGAAAACAGTGTGTGCAAATATAAGCAAAACTATTCATGACAGTCTGTTCTGTAACTTTCCCAAATATCTTTGAGCTGTGCAGTGATGGTGGGTTTTTGTTGTTTTGTTGTTTTCGTTTGTTGGGTTGGTTTTGGTTTTTTTGGTTTTTTGATTCTGAGGACTTTCTTCTTGATTATTAATACCAGCTGAACAGGCATTCTTTGCCCTTCAAACATATCTTATCGCTGAGTACATAAGTGAAGTTCCACGTATGTAGTTGACAGACTGAACTATGATACACATCCGCCATCAACCTAAAGTATTAAGTAAACATTACCCCCTGCTCCTTCAGAACAGCTGCTGCAACAGAGTGCTTTTATTTTGAGTATATTTGTAATGCCCCAGATGCCTGAAGTATTGTAAGCTTTTCTGGGTTCCACTGTGTGGGGGTGTGCTTTTTCTCTCCGGGTTTTTACCCTTTGAATTCTTCTAATAATTATTCTTTTATGCCTCAGTGGCCTGCTTTATGGTTTCTGCTATTGGTCAGAAAGTTCTTTCCTGGATTCTAGCAACAATTCATGCCTTTTGGCTCTGTTGTAGATTTTACAGGAAGGTCTTATTTGGTGTTTAAGTGTAATTAGCCTCTGTGCCTCTTAATTTCATTGTGTGGAATGTTGAGCCTCTAACCACCTCTGTCAACCTGGTGGGGTTAATTACTCCTCTTTCTCTGCTTTGAAGACTATTCATTTTCACAATGCCCACATTCGCCTACCTCTCAAGGTACTGTTGATAGTTGTTGAGTCACCCACATCACTAATGAAAGAATTTTTTTGATGGGCCTGTGTAGGTAATTCAATTCAACAAGTAACAAGCATTTATTAGGTACCTAGTTTGTGACAGATTATGTTGGGCTTAGGGGATCCAAGGACAAAAAGTAAAGAATCCCTGCTCTCAGAGAACTTAGATTCTCTTTGGGGGAATAGCATCTGCATAGAAAGTTAAATATAAATGATCTTCAAAGTAATTTGTGTTGGGAAGAGCCCTAGGAACTGAGAAGAATCTGGATTGGCTTTCTGTAGGAGATGATTAATAAGTTACAGAGACCCCTTACGTTCTAGGTTGGTAGTTTTATCATGGTGTTTTCTATGGCTCTCCATTATATCTGGTAGGCCAGATAAGTTATTGGTATAGTTTCTGAATTCTCAAGTATCATTCCCCTGCTTTTTCCTTCACCATCCTTAGCCAAGATCACATTTGGAAACTCATTGGGAGCAAAGCATTGAATGAGAGTCTAGTTTCTCAAGATGCCTGGTGCTTAGTGAATATCTGCCCTGGGTTGGCTGTAACTTAGTTCTGTAGCACCCTGAATCTTTCTTCTCTGGTACTAGCCAGCACAGATAGCAAAGTGATGACAGTCTCCCTGTGTGCTTAGCACATTTGCTAAGCCTAGTGATGTTTGGGTTTGCCAACCTGTGCTGCTTGCCAGGCTGGGTTGACAGCTGCACATTTGGAATAGATTTTGAATGCTTCTTCAGAACTCATTAAAGCCTCATAATATTACTAGGATGTTTTTCTTTTTTTAAAGTAATGAATACAAAGATGTAAGGAAGATGTGTGGGTGGAGGGTGGTTCGTGAAAGGAAAAGGACAAAGGTGCTGATTTACTATTAGATAATGACTAGAACCAACTAGGTGTGAAATGCCTACCTGTTATAATGGCTGTGCTTCATAACCCTTGCTGTGTTGTTATTCTGGTAATTATAAGATATGTTATAAAGCTCATAAAGTTATGAAGTTTTACAATTTATTGGCAAAGATGAGGAGGAAAGGAAAACCTGGAATTCATCTTCTCCAAATCTGTCATATCCTTTTTTTAGTTCACTATTCTAAGAAGCAAATTATTAATTACTTGGCAGGTAATTTCTCTTCCTTGTATCTTTCCAGAGTTCTGTTTCTCTCTGTCATAAAGACCATGGAGAAGAAGTTGGAAGTCAAATTAGACACTGGTTCCTGGAATTTATCAGGAAGTTGTTGGCAAAGACCTGCAAAATGGCTGAAAATCCTGCATCTTTTTTATGCATGTCTTTGTCTCAGTGCTTTGTGTTCATCAACAGGTAGGAATGAATAATTCTAGGGGTTTCGTGGTCATAAATTAAAATTTTCATTTATGAGTTCTTGTGTCCATTTTATTTTATTTTGTTGGAAACAATTGAAGTTAAGTGTTTTGCCCAGGCTCTCACAATGTGTATCTGAGGTCATATTTGAATTCAGGTCCTCCTGACTTCAGGGCTGGTGCTTTGTCCATGATGCCATCTAGCTGTCCCTTAGATCCATTTTAAAGGATGGCTGAATTGGAGAGTAAAATGAGAAACAGCTTGCTAGTTAATAGGAAAGTAACCTGAACCCAAGGAAAATTACTTAGGCTTTTTCTTGCCTAAAAAACAAATTTAATTCTTTCTTGGTTAGGTAAATTGGCTTTATTATTTTAAAATGGCTATCAAATACAGTTCTTTTCTTAGTCAGTCAGTCAGCTAACATTTATTAAGAGCCTACTATGTACTAAATGCATGAGACAAAGAAAGACCAAAAAAAAGTCCCTGTATTCAAGGAGTCTAATGAGAGAGACAACATACAAAAAACTGTGTACCAACAAGATATATACAGGGCCACTTAGAGATGGTTTCAGAGGGAAGGCACTAAGATTAAAGAAGATTAGAAAAGGCTTCTTTCAGAAGGTAAGACTTTAGTTGAGACTTGAAGGAGGTCAGGGAAACTAGATGGTAGAGAGGGAGAGTTTTCAGAAAGAGGGAAGAGGTGAGGGGTGAGAGGGTAATGGAAAGTCTTAGAGTTGGGAGATGGAGTCTTGTGCAAGGAAGGACAAGGAGGCCAGTGGTAACAAGTACTTGGAGGGGATTTAAGGAGTAAGAAGACTGCAAAGGCAGGAAGGGGCGGAGTTAGGAAGGACTTTGAAATCCAAACAGATTGTCTACCACTAGAGTAATATACCTTTGGCTTTTGCATAGAAAGGCTACCTTACTGAAGGTTTCATGAGGTGTGCTTACTTCTTGAATATCATCTCACCAGTTGAGAGCTTCTTCCTGGCAAATAATAGAGGCTTAGTTTCAGAGGAAAATACTGTCCCTTTCTTTCTGCTGTTTATTTTATTGACAGTGGTCTGCTGGGGTGGATGAAATGAAGAAGTTGAGAAAGAAACTTTAGCTTAGGAAAACTCTGCCATGTCTGCTGACCCAGATCTGGCCTTTTGAAGTTGGAGACCAGTGCAGGAGTGTTAATGCAAGAATCTACAACAATTGGCTTTATTTTTAATACTATAATTGTAGAGGTTTCTGTTAACATTTATGATGGTGGTTATGGTGATAGTGAGAAACAAATAATTTAACAATTTTCATAACATTAGCCTTCGGTTTATTATTCTGTTTGTTGATGCTGGCATAATTATAGTGAAGATAATTTCAATCGACATAAACCTGACCTAAATACATTTTTCCTCTAGTTGATGCTTTTCTGGGATAGCTGATTATTTCCAGCCTTAAGTGAGAATATTTAAATTAAATGAGTAATGATTTAGCACAAAAGGAAATCTTCTTTCCTCAAACTGTGCTTGATAGTATATTGTGAAAGAAGTTTGGAAATAGATGGAGTACTAGGAAGTAAAAAGCAATTCTTCTCTGTACTTCACATTCTAGCGCTTGATGTCTTATGGTGTTGTACTTTGAGGATCAAATGAGATAACAGGTAAAACACTTTGCTAATATTAAAGGGCTATATAAATTTATGAGGCCTTGAGGTGGCACAGTGTGTGCTGGGCCTGAAGTCAGGAAGATCTGAGTTCAAATTCTGCCTCAAACACTTGCTATCTCTGTGACCCTGGACAAGTCACTTAGCCTCTGCTGCCTCAATTTCCTCATCTGTAAAATGAAGATAATAACAGCGCCTCTCTCCCAGGGTTATTGTGAATGTCAAATAAGATCATATTTATAATGCTTAGCATATTGCCTTTAGGGTATAGATTTAGTAGTGATGCCACTGAGTCACAGGGTTGTGCATTTTAAAAAATGTTACAATGGACCTTTTTTTTTGGACATTAATATTGGTTACCCTTTCCCCTGATGCTCTCCCTTTCCCCATTAAAAATTGAAAGGGTGGGGGGAACCTTTCTTATAAATAAATATAGCTTTATAAAAATGAATGTGCATAGTGTCAAGTGTCCAAAGATATATGTCTCTGCACCAAATGTCCATCAACTCTCTGTCAGGAGGTTGGGTAACAGACATCATCCTAGGTCCTCTGGAGACATGGGTTGGTCATTTATTGACCTGAGTTCTTAAGTCTTTCCAAGTTGTTTTTCTTTACAGTGTCCTTTTCCTGGTATAAATCATTTTCCTTTTTCTTGATCACTTCACTCTATATCAGTTTATACTACCTAGGATTCTCTGAAATAATTTTTTTCATAATTTCCTTTTTAGGTTTTACAGAACTCCTATATTTATATTTCAAAATCCCTACTCAGCTCTCATCTTTTCATAAGAAGTACTTGAAAGTCTTTTATTCCATTAAGGAGCCATTTTTTTCCCCCCATGTAAGATTACATTTGACTTTGCTGAGTAAGTTATTCTTGGTTGTGAGCCTTTTTTTTTTCCCCCCTTTGGCCACCTCTTGGAAATCTGTATTTTCTTCCACTTAGAGTAAAAGCTGCCAGGTCTTCTGGATTCCAAAGGTAGTGAAGTAAAATAAATCTATTTCTTTCTGGATGTTTGCAGTATTTTTCTTTGATATAACAGCTCTGGATTTTGACTATGACATTCCTGGGACTTTCCCTTTTTGCGGTTTTTTGGTTTGGTTTGGTCTCCAGAAGGTAGATTCTGTCTTTGCTTTGGGTCTAATGAATCTATGCAACTCTTACTTACAATTTCTTGAAATACAGTGTTAAGGCTTTTTTATTTTTTTTAAATCAAGATTTTTCAGGGAGTCCAATCACCTCTCTTTACCAGTTTCCCAAGTTGGTTGTTTTTGTTATCACATATCTTATATCTTTTGTTTTTTTCAGTGTTGGTTTTGTTCCAATATTTCTTGCTGTCTTATGGCATAATCATTAACTACAATTTGTTCCATTCTGATATTTATTAGATAAGATTTGCCACTTTTTCTTCTAAAGTTATATAATCTTTTAATTTTTTTCCTCAAAGACTTTTATTTCATTTTCTTGATTTATTTCTTCTGGGTACTCACATAAACCTTGTAGAAAATTCCTTTTTTTCCTCTTTGATTCTCTGCAGTTATTACAGAGTTACTTGTTCCTTTTTTGGGGAATATCTAGATTTATGGTAATTTTTGACACTGCTTGGTGTTTTTGATTTGCTCCCCTCTCCATATTTGTTTCCTGACTCAGAGTTCTATGTTAGGGCCATGCTATACCTGCTACTGAGCTTTTTTGGGTAAGGTGGTTGGGCAAGCTTGTTCTTGCTTTGGATCCTCTAGTTCTTGCACTGATCTCCACATCCTAGGGTTGAGCCTCCCCTGAATCTTTGAGGTTCAGAGTGTTGGATCTTCACAGTGCCCTCTGGTATCTGGGAAAAGAATGTGAAGGACATCAGAGCCCCTGGGCATGGACTGTCCTATAATGAATGAGTGCTGCAGGCGTCTACTGCCTTTGTACTCCTTCATTTTCAAGGTCTTCATCCTAGAACTTGATGAATACCCTGGGATTTTCTCTGGGGAGTCTTTTGCTCTGGACATGGAGACTTGGTGCTATATGTGACCTGGCTCTGGTTCACTGGGAAGATGCTGGCCATGGCTTTGTTTATTGGCTCCCTTTCTTATTAACTGTAGCCTTTTGGCCAACTTTTCTTTTATTTCTTTCTTTCATTTCTGGCATGGAAAAAGTTACTGCAGGTTTTTTTTTTATTGAATTTTATTCTGAAGGGAACTTCAGGGTTTTACAGGAATAGATATTTAGGAGTTGTGGTCTGCTTCCTGTTTAGGCAGTCATTTAGGCTAGATATTCTGGATAATAGCTTGTAGAAAATGTGCAAAAGGAATTCTTCAGGTCTGAACTGGATTAGATAATTTCTTCCAGCTCTGAAATTCCAAGGTCCAGGGGCAGTGAAGTAGTGGAAGTGGATAGAGCCTTGGCCTTAGAGTCAGGAGGAGTAGAGTTCAAATCCGGTCTCAGACACTTATCACTTAATAGTTCTGTGACCCTGGGCAAGTTATTTAACCCCACTGCCTTGAAAAAAAAAAAGGTGGGGGGGAAAGAAGAAGAAGAAATTGCAAAGTCCTTCAAGGAGTCAGTATCAGTGTGAGAGCCCAAATCTAAAGGCCAGTGATTTTTAAGACCACTGGAGGTCTTCATGTAACTACTGGGACCTCCAGCTGGCATGTACTTCATTATTTTCCCTCTTAGAGGAGACCACCTCTCTCAGAACACTTGTTAGGACCATAGCTGATATTATATGTTATTTGAAAATTTACAAAATGCTTTCAAAGCAGTATTTCATATTAGAGATGCTCAGCTGAAGCAAGGTATAGAGACTCAGTTCTCTGGGTTTAGGTTGGTCCTTTAAAAGCATTTGCTTCAATTGAAGGCTGTACTGTGCCATTTTCACTTTGTTAAAAGTTCTACTCTGAGTGTTTATAGTGGTGTTTCAAATTATGTACCGTTTTTGAAAGCTAACAAAGAGATGGCAGCCATCCAGCTGTCATCATTGCTAGTCACCTCTCTGGTGCCTTTTCTTAAGACCATAACTGCTAGTATAGAGATAATGGGTTTCTTTTCACTGAAGACTCTGGGAATCAGTACTAAAGTTGCCTCTTTGAAGAGATTAATTAGATTTACAATTGGTCTGCTAAGAGTCTACACTTGAATTTGATTCATGAATTCCCCATTTTTCTCTTTTTCTTTCCAGTTTTTCATTAAATCAAGGATAGAGATGTGATTTCCTTTGTATAGAGAATTCTCAAGTGAGGAAATTCTCTTTTCCAGTGCAACTGGGTGTTTTTCTGCAACTCATAGTCTTAGAGAATTACCTAAAACACTAAAAGGTTGTGACTTGACTAGGGTCACAAAATCTGTTTGTGTCAGAGGCAGGATTTGAACACAGGTTTTCCTAAGCTTCAAAGCTGCCCTATTATCCACTTTCCACAGACTTAGGTAGTTTGGTGCTTCAGAAATTGCTTCAGTTTCAAGTTTCTAAATGTTTTCTTCTTATTAGGAATAGTTTCTGAGATGATCTGTTTGCAGAACCTGTATTCTAACCCGGGTGCACTGTTTATATATCCAGACTAGCTTAGTCCCTGCCCTCACAAAGTTTACTGCTCATAATCAGGAGTATAAGACAGACTATAATTTAGTACTACATGGTGTGGTACAGATGCTAAGTGAACGTCATAGGGGTGCAGAGGAGGGAAGAAAGAGAGAACATTTAGAGTGAAGGAGTCAAGGAGAACCTCACAGATAAGCTGGACTGAGAGCACATCTAATTTACAGAGGAAGTAGACTGAAATGATTAGGCAATAACCAATTTAATAATTACTACAACTAACTAGCAAGAGTTACTTGTTTCTTCTCTGGGGAATATCTAGATTTATAGTAATTTTTGACACTGGTTGGTGTTTTTGATTTGCTCCTCTCTCCATATTTGTTTCCTGACTCAAGAGTTTTGTGTCAGGGCCATACTGTGCCTGCTATGGAGCCTTTGGGTGAGGTGGTTGACCAAGCTTGGCCTTGCTTGGGTCGCCTAGGTTATTTGAGCTTTACAACAACCTTAGACAGTAAGTGCTATCATTATTCCCATTTTACAGTTGAGGAAACTGAGGCAAACAGTGGTTAAATGACTTAATCCCAAGTCATATAGCTAGTGAGTGTCTGAGGCTGGATTTGAACCTAGGTTTTACTTACTCCAGGCCTAGCACTCTGTCCGTGGAGATACCTTGCTGCTTCCACATGTGTCACTATACTGAAATGTCTGAATCTGTTTCTGCAGCATGCCTACCAGTATACAACCCATCACTACAAAATTTCCTATTCATAAAAGCCTCCATGTTTCAAGGAAAATTCTTCTTTCTCTTAGTTGAAGTTGCCATTCTCTTGTTCTTTTGCTTTCTAACCTAGGGAATTAAGATTTTGTTAATAACCATTGGAAAGAAGGAGGCATCTGCCTTTCTGAATCCTTTACTCGGATAGAGATAATATGTTTTAAGGTCTGCAACCCCTCCTGGCATTCATTTAATTAATATTTATTGAGCTCCTGCTACTTGCATGGTTGTGGAGTGTACAAAGATTAATAGTACATTGTCTTTACATTCAAGGAGCAAACATTAGACATGAACAAAATTAAATACAAGATAGAATGTAAGAAATGCAGTGAGAGGTACAAGCAAAACGCTGGTAGGGAGAGGAAGAAGGGGGAGGAGCACTGAAGACTTTATGGAAGAGGTGATGTTTGAGCTAGATTTTGAAAAATAGCAATTGGACAGTCAGATTTGGAGTGGGGAGTAGGGGTTGAGGGAGGTAATGACATTACAGGTAGAAGGAATGAAGAACTCAAGCATGGATAGAGAATGTTAAGAGGTCTGGTTTGCCTGTTACATACATGCAAGAAGGATATAATTTCTAGGAGATAAACCTGGGGAAAAAAATTGAGGCCAACCTAATTTCAGGAACCTAGGATAGTTTTTTTTTCCTACTGAAAAGGTGCTATGTTTCAGAAGTGTATCCATTTTGTTCCACCAGTAAAGAGAGCATCTCCAGGTGACATTTTATCTGTATTGTTCCTCTCTTTTATGTGTCCACTAAGCACCTGATTAAGAGTGCAGTAGATAGATGACTAATGGGATGTATTATAACTGTGAGCCTTGAGCAGCAGCTTTCTTCTGCAAACGTGTCCTATTTTCTCGGCTACATTGCAGTGGAAGAAGGTGATAAATTATTAATTCTAAATCTCTCTCTCTCTAGATTGTTCGAATAATGATTTGAGTGCATGGTAGCTAGGGGAAAAGTACTGGGTAAAGTTCTCTGGCTGTTAACAAAAACCATCACTGTATTACTGTAACCTTTTGGATTCTGAAATCCAGCTAGTTTTGAACAAGGCTGTGGGATTATGTTATCCCACAATTTAAATGAGCTGTGCAAATTTCCAATATTTGACTAAGGAGGGGAAGGATGGGGAGAGGTTGAGGCTGGGGTGGGGCGACTGAGGAACATGGAATCCATTTGAAGGGGCAGACTGTTGAGATTCCTTAAAGCAAACCAGAAGCCCTGGCAGTCTGCCTTCTTCACTGAAACCAAATAACTGTCTCTTGTTGAAGCACTCTTCAAAAAAGCTGATCCTGTTATCCTGTTAAGTTCTTTACTGTAGTTACCGTGGACAATTATAATTTGGGTTTGGTTTTATTTTTTGGCCTTATGAGATACTGTTCACACATGTGATTTTTTCTTTCTTTGGGCCATAGTGAAAATGGGTGAGAGAAATAGTATAATTGGGTAGCAAATCCAATTCAGTTTTGACACTGCCTCAAATTGATGATCCTTGATAGTTCCTCAGGAGAGGATATAATAAGTTAGCAGCAGAATTTGTTCAATCAGACTGCAGTCTAAGGACTCAATCAGAGTTTTTGGCTTACTGCACCACGTCTTCTAAATAGAACCAGGTGGTGCAGTGGATAGAGCACTGGGAGTTCAAATCCAGCCTCAGATACTTTACTAGCTATGTGACCCTGGGCAAGTCACATAATCCTGTTTGCTTCCATTTCTTCATCTGTAAAATGAGCTGGAGAAGGAAATGGTGAACCACTCCAGAATCTCTACCCAAAAAAACCATAAAAGGGGTCTTGAAGAGTCAGATATAATTGAAAAATGACTGAACAACAAAATAGAGCCACTTCTCATGCCAGGGCACTGGGTGGGACTGGCCAAATGTTCTCACTAATAACCTTCAGGAGGTATAGAATTAATATCTGTCCTGGACTTGAAAATGATTGATTAGAGCAGTGGTTCTCAACCTGTGGGTCGCAACCCCTTTGGGGGTCAAACAACCCTTTCACAGGGATCACCTAAGACCATTGGAAAACACATATTTCCGATGGTCTTAGGAACCGAGACACTGCTCCTCTATCCATCTCCAGGCAGGTCTGTCCACATGCAAGTATTAAAGGGTTGTGGCATTAGGAACATTGAGAACCACTGGATTAGAGTGTTGGAGATGAAGTAGTAAGCAACTTTGAGTTTCAAGACCCTGGATTTGAATTCTCTTTGGTCCTTCAATTGTAAGTTTTATGGAAAAGTAACTCCTGTTCAGTAAGGTCTGCTGACATTTTTTGTTCCAGTTAGCTGTGTCCAGTTTTTGTTCTGGATATCAGAAGGAAAAAAAAAAAGAATTGATGTGAAACACCTGTTCATTGAGTGAACTGAAAACCCCTTTTTTTGGTTAACTTCTTGCTCCTTCCCAAGAAGATTCTGGTTTTAGCAGATTCATAGACCCTGCTAATCTCTCCTCCTGGTCTGTCGATTGGAATCACAGTCCCTACACTCTAAAGTGTAATCAGGTCAAATGTGCCCTTGAGGCAGGCAGCTTGCTTATTTGCCTGGTCTGGGCAAGTAGGCTTCTACTAATATAACCTGACAGGGATGAAGCTGGTTAAAGTCCATGACTTGGCCTTCAGTATTTCAGCATTTTCTGTAAATAGAATATGTCAATAGGGAGAATAATTGCTGTCTGGTGGCTGTTCTGTCCTCCCAAAGGAGCTCTGTCCAGAGTGCTTCCTGTGTGACCATCAAATCAGCTCTCAGTTGAGCTGACTGGAATACTTATCTCAGAGCAGATCTGCTCATTTATGATCCTTGAGCATTTTATTTATGTGGGACAGAGCTCATCGTTGGAAACAGATATAATTATAGAGTATAAAATGCCAGAGCTGGTAGGGGACTGTGTGTGTGATGTATGGAATGTACTTGAAAGGACACAGACTACAAAGAATCATTCCAACCATGAGACACCATTCAAACATGATAGGACAGAAACTCTAGAGCTGGAAGGGGGACCTTCAAGGACTTAAGAGTTCAATTCATTTGTTTTATGGAAGAGAAACTGAAGCCCAGGAAGATTACATGACTTGCCCAAGGTAACACAGCTTGCAACATTAGCTGCATTTTTTGGAATGCTGTCTTATTTCCAGATTGAATTTATCTTTGGTTATCTCCTTTTAATTAATAACTGATTGATTTATTTTCAGGTAATGAGATCAGTGATTACTATTAATCAAGCTGCAGAGTAGCAGGTTTCTCTTGATTTTGGTTTAAGCACTCTTGGCCTGAGGTAACAAGTCCAACTTTGAATGTCATATTCAGCCCCCCGGTTTTTTTTTTTAAAGTTCTTTCTTCACTGGAAATGGCTCTTCTGTATGATTTCATGAGGTTCAATGTGTTTATCTGAAGGGGACCTGAGTCAGCTGGAGGCTTATGGGAGTGGGAAGGAGGTAATGAAGGAGTTTTAATCAGAAGAGATGAAATGAAGCAACCTCACACAAAAGGGCTAAGGAACCTGGCTTCTTTTAGAGAGTCTGCATAATCTGCATCCTGCTGGGGCTGTCTGTGGCACTTGGCCCTTGGCAAGATAGCCCCATGTACTGAAGCTCAGTGCCAAGAGTTCCCTTTGCCACTTCTGTGTCCCACTTCATTTGGCTCTAAGTGCTTGGGTTTTTAGAATTGCTCCCAGTCTTGCTCTCCAGAGTGCTTATAGAAGCTGTATCCTGGCATTCCTTTCTAGGAAGAGTTCACCTAATGCAGTGGATTTCAATGTCTCTCCCTCCTTTTAACTGTTAATGGTGAGGGTCCAACCTCCGAGGTTTTAATTAGTAAGACCACAAGCAGAATTTTAGTTCTTTTGAGACAGTAATGAAAATTCCCCATCTCTTAACAGACCTAACCTCCCTCCCCAAGCTGTCCTGATCGAGCTGTTTTACCCCTACTCTGAGTATTTCATGTGGGGGCTGCAACTCTGGCAGCATGGAAACTCACTTTTTCTGGTATAGAAAGAAAGCAAGGATGGGAGATCCAGCCCTTTGGAACATGTGTTTCCAAGATTTTTTAATGGTGTATTCTGTGTGTGTGTGTGTGTGTATGTGTGTGTGTGTGTGTGTGTGTGATGTTACACTGTCTAGGGATTAATGCTACTTCTGAAGTAGCAGATATGAACCTTATTCCTACTATATAGGTTGGGAAGGACAGTTTCCCTGTGGTTGCACAGAAATCCCATCCTTGCTGGTCAGGAGTTTTTCTCTATAATTTTGCAAGACCAGTTAGGATGTAATTTTTATTGTCTATTTCTGAAGATAGAATGTAAAAATTATAAGTAGCCTAAAAGTGCAGGTATGAAAAAAGAGATACCAGTTACTTATGTGCCATCAGCTATTTGTTGACCTAATAACAATAATAAATCTTTTACCTTCCTAGTTAATGCATCCAAGGCATAATCAATCAATTGATTATTGAAGCATCTGCTATGTGCCAGGAACTGTGATGAGCTCTAGGGATACAGAAAAGAGACAGAAGACTGTATCTGCCCACAAAAGAACTCACAGTCTAACAGGGAGAGACAGCAAGCGAACAAATACATGTGAACGAGCTTTAGGTAGGGTAAATAGGAAATAACTAATTAAGAGGGATTGGAAGAGGCATCTTGTAAATGCTGAAACTTTATTTGGGACTTGAAGAGAACCAGGGCAGAGAGATGAGGGTTGTTGGGGAGGAGGGGAAGGAAGAACATTCTAGGCATGGGAGAGAGCCTGGAGAAAATGTCCAAAGCCAGGTGATAGAGTGTCTTGTTCATGGAACAGCAACAAGGCCAGTATTAATGGATTGAAGACTGGAAGATGGAGGAGGATAGGGATAGTTTATAAAGGACTTTGAATGCCAAACAGATTTTTTTTTATTTGATCCTCGAGGTGATAGGAAACCACTGGAGTTTATTAAATGGGGCAAGGGTGATATGGTCAGACCTGTACTTTAGGGAAATCACTTTGGCAGCTGAATCAAGGTTGGATTGGAATGGGGAGAGACTTATGGCACAACAGGCTATTGTAGTAGTTCAAGTATAAGATGATGAGGGCCTGCACCAAGGTAGAACAGGGGAGAATATTAAAGGAGAGAAAGGGAGTATATTCTAGAGCTCTCAAAAAAGTGAAATCAATAGGTACTGGCAACAGATTGGATATGGGAGTGGAGGGGTAAATAGTTGTAAGGAGCCCAGGATGACACCTAGGTTGTAAGCCTGAGGGATGGGGAGGAAGGTGGTGCCCTCATCACTAGTAGGGAAATTTGAAAGGAGCGAAGATTTAGGGGAAATGATGAATTCAGTTTTGAACATACTGAGTTTAAGATGTCCTCCTCCATATGGCTATTCTTCAAATATTTAAAGACTGCTATCTTGTCTCCCTGAATCCCTGGATAGACATAGGCAAGAGCATCCCTGGGTACTACTGAATTGAGGAATCCCCAATTCATTTGAGTGGAGATAATTTATAGAAAGCACTAGACTTAGAGTAAATTCAGTTCCTCTAGGAAGGATATGAAATCTAGATAACATACCATCCTTGCCATCTTGTACAGGGCTCAAATCCTGGATTTACTACCTATATGGTCTTGACCTCTCTGAGCCTCCTTTCTTCTTGTAATAATAATAAAGCTTAATTTTGAAGCTCAAGTGAAGTGATACTTCCAAAGCATTTTGTAAGTTTAAAATGGCATATTGTTGTTCATCACTATTTGGACTTTGAACAGAATATTCTTCCTGACACTGGAAAATACCTCTGAGTATACATCTATCTATTTTGTGGCTCACTTAATGTTGATACTCAAAAGGTTAATATTCTCTGTTGCATTTATTTTATGTATTTATTGGGCGGGGGGTGGGAGGGAGAAGAAAAGGGGATGGCAAGTAACTTGCCCAGGGTCACACAGCTAGTAATTGTCTGGGACTGGATTTGAACTCAGGTCCTCCTGACTCCAGGGCCAGTGCTCTATCTACTGTACTACCTACCTGTTCCTTCTTTTGCATTTATTATTGAATCTTGTATGATCTTAATATGTGTGGAGGAGAGCCTTCACCTTCATCAGCATCAAATGATTTTTTTTTTTTTGTCATATAAAGTCAAAGTACAAAGTCAGAGTAGAAGGTGGAGGATGGATTCCCTATAGATGGCAAGGTTTCTTAGGCCTTCCTGCTTCTGAATAAGATCATGCTTATTACATTGAGTCCTAGAACACTGACTTTGCCTTCTTGGTGAGATCCAGTCCCTTAAAAGATTGTCTAGCAATTCACAAAGGGAAAACCAAATGGATAAAGAATGCACATTTCCTATGCACATGCATTTGTAAGGGCAGACCATTGAGTCATACATATAGGTATATACATACATACATACATACATACATATATACATATACCATCAACATACATATCTTGGACAGGCACTGGAGATTGAGTTGGCTCCAAAATTTAATAGGTAAAAGATGTTGGGTGGTATCACTTTTGGAAATTAATGTCTTATCCAAGCTTCTCTTTGATGCAAAAATCTGTGTGTCAGAAATTCCTGATTAGGCTGTCTGATTTGGGAATCATGAAACATCATCATCTTTAAAGGATCAACATTTTTGGGGACCCAAAAGAGAATGGAAAGACCCATGGTAGTGAGTGTAAAAAAGCATATTTCCAACTATTTGCATGCAAGGAATAGTGTGAAAGATATTAACAAGGACAAGATTTGGGGTGCATCCTCAATAGAGGAATTGACCAGAATTGCCAAGAGTGCAGAGCAGTGGGTGAGTAGTGATCTGCATTGGTGGAGATAGCGCCCAAATTGTTAATTTCATTTTATTATTTGTAGTGACAATCCTGTTACCATACACTTTGGTCCCTGGCAGTCTGTATGTAATATGTATCTGTAAGTTTATAATTTGCAGTTGATACTCTATACTATATTAGGTGCCTAATAAATGTTTGTTTGAGTTTGACCAGACATGCCTTCATGTTCTTATAAAAAAAAACCCTATATGGCATCTTGTATCTATTTTCTGCACTTTTATAATCTTTGGATTATATTTATTTATACACTTATACACTTGTTTATACACTTCTTCCTAGTACTGGCCTATAAATTCCTTTATTACAAAGACTGGGATTTATCTTTTTATGGACTTAGTTCTAGCATAAAGCCCCATAAAGAATAGACACCCAAAAATATTGAACTGAAAAAAACCTTAACACAGGACAATAGTCTGATCCAGGGTTTGGGCACTGAGTTTCCAAAGCCTTCCATTCTCTTGGTGTGACTGATGAATGTGAACAGTCCTCTGATTTACTGAATTTACTGATTTACTGAATTCTGAGGGAACATTTGGTTTGTCTCTTACCATTGAAACCCAGAAGTCCTGTGTTAGGCAGTTGCCACATCTGTGGTGGCTGCTGATACTATTCTTTTCTTTCTAAAGTACAGAAAGGAGTGTAGGCATATTCATTCTCTGTACTTGGAGGAGTGCCTCTCTCTGCTGACAGCATTCGCTAGAGCCTTTCAGTCATCAGGTGGTGGGAGAGACAACTAAACAAGAAGATTCTAAGTACATCATATTCAGCAATGCAGTCTCTTATTCATATTTTTTAAAAAGCACATAGTTTAATCATTTGCTTCAAATTTAGTTTTTAAATGTTTTACAGGTCTGCTGGTTTAGTTGTTTGTGAGCAGGTGACTTTATGGTAAAAGCTATTTCTAGCACAATACTGATGTTTGGTTTAATGCTCCATTTATAACTTGGCTATAAAAACTAGTTTGGGGTTAAAACTTGACAGATGGGGTCTTTTAGAACTTAATAATAACAATAATTAATATGAAGATTTGATTTAATGACATTGTTGGGATATTTGCTATACTTCTACTCAAGGGAGTGCAGGTAGATTTTTTTTTTTAATGATTTTTATCCTTATATCCCAAAAGAAGTGGTAAGATGATGGAGATTTGAGAGGCCTAAATGTTCTCTCAAGTGTTCTCTCCTCTGATGTTCGGTGTTTTAAGTTTTTATTGGATTACTTCTTCTACCACTATTCCCTTTTGTTGGGAAGCCATTTTATGTAACTCCTTTGACCAGAAAGTGAAATGAGATGGCTCTCAGGTAATATACAGTGGTCTTTCCTATACGGTGTAGAATATAGCTTATTCTGGAGAGGTCTGAAAGGTATGAGTGAACAGAACTATCCCAGAAGATGCACTGCTATAGGAAAAGAAAAATAAATGGAAACAGACCAAGAAATCTGATAGAGATTTAGAGGGAATAACAGAAAAGTTTTTACATTTACTTTTCAAATTATTATGACATTATATGCATTAAAATGCATTTATTTCAGTGTTAATGGTTGCCAAAGTCAGTTTAATTCATTGTTTTGATGTTTTAATATTAAGCATATAATCATTTTTTTAAAAAAGAAAGAAAAACATGGGAGTGAATAAATAGTCTCATGTTTGACCCAACTAAGAAGGAAGTTGACGTTTAGAAAGAGGTTTGATTTGGAAATTTAGTCAATCATAAGCATTTATTAAGTTCATGCTATGTGCCAATCATTGTGTAAAGCGAGTGCTGCTTTAGTTAGGAATAAATTAGTGATAGAATACTAGATTAGACGTCAAAAGACCAGCTTCTAGTCCCTACTACTTCTAGTCAGTTAGCCAGTTCTTATCTTTATGATTGTGGATAAAATCACATAATCTTTCCAAGCCCCAGGCTTCTCATGTAAAAAATGGTGTAATAAATATTCTCTCTTAAACCCTCCATATTCTGGTTTCTATTCTTACCATTCAACTGAAACTGCTTTCTCCATAGTTAGTAGTGCTCTTTTAACGGACAAATCTAATGGTCTCTTCTTAGCTCTCTTCCTTTGTGACCTCTCTGCAGCATTTGATGCTGTTGACCATCTCCTGAATATTCTCAATTTTCTGAATTCTTGTAATACTTTTCTCTTGCTTCTCTTCCTACTTGTCTGGTAGTTCCTTCTTTGTCTCTTGCAGGATCTTTACCCATATCCTACCCAGTAATTGTGGGTGTGTTCCAAGGCTCTGTCCTGGGCTATCTTTTTTTTTTCTTTTCCCTTTATTCTTTCCTTCCCCCTACCCACATCAGCCCCCATGAGTTCAATTATCATCTCTCTGCAAATAATTTCCATATTTCTGTATATAGCTCTAGACTCTCTACTGACTGAGCTCTAGTCTCATATTATTGTCTATTGGACATTTTAAATTAGATATCACATGGGCATCTCACATTCAACATGTCCAAAATAAATTTATATTCTCTGTCAAACCTATCTGTCTTACAAATTTCTCTATTACTTTTGAGGGCACTTAACCATCTTTCCCAAAACTAGGTGGCGCAGTGCACAGAACACTGGGCCTGAAGTCAGGAAGACTCATTTTCCAGAGTTTAAATCTGGTCTCAGCCACTTAGCAGGTGTATAACCCTGGGCAGTATAACCCTGTTTGCCTGTTTGCCTCATTTTCCTCATCTGTAAAATGAGCCAGAGAAGGAAATGGCAAAGCACTCCAGTAGCTTTGCCAAGAAAACCCCAAATGGGGTCATAAAGAGTTGGACACAACTGAAACGGCTCAGCAACCACAACAGCTATCTTTCCAGTTTCCCAGGTTTGCAACTTTAGTGTCATTCTTGACTCTTCACTCTCATCATTTGTCAGCTCTTGTTTCTTTTTCTTTCTTGCTTCTTTCTTCTCTACTAAAACAGCTACCACCATCCTTCAGGCCCTCCTACCTGAACTATTTTAATGGCCTCCTAATTGATACTCTTTCCTAAAGTCCCACCCTTCTCCATCTGTCACAATTCTCCTAAAGCAGGTCCTTGCCCTTTTTTGTGTCATGGACCTGTAGGGCAGTTGAAGACTATGGACTTTCTACTCAAAATAATGTTTTATTTCATCTTTCATTCTGGAAAGAAATGCTAAAATTAATTAAAAGTTAGTAAAAATTGAGATGTAATTTTTTTCCCATACAAGTTTATTTACCCCCTGAATCAAGAGGTCCTTAAACTTATCCACAGACCCCTTGACAGGGGAAGGGTTTATGGACCTTAGGTTAAGAACTCCTAGGGGCATAGGGAGGGGGAGAGGACAAGGGAGGGATCTTTAGAGGGGAGGGTGAAGGAATAGGTAAAATAGGGGTGTAGAAGGATATTTAGATTTATGGGAATGGGAGGATAGGGTAGGGGTCCTTGGAAGGGGATAGGCAAGTCACAGGAGGGCAAGATAGTGGGTAGAAGTAAAGTGGAAGAGATATAGGAATAGGAAAGGAGTTATGCACATACATAAAAACAAAGATCAGGAGTAGAATGGGTTTGGGAAAGTACATATGTGTATGTATGTATGTATGTATGTATGTATATAACTATAGAGAAACATATCTAAACTTTATTGTGGCCTTCTGGGGAAGGGGTCTTGGGGGGAGGGGGAAAAAGTACGCAGCAGAAAACAAAAGAAAACACAAGGAAGCAAAGATGAACAATTCTCAACACGAGTATTATTTATCATATAGACTTTCTTGAAATGAAAATTTATTGTTACATATTTTGAATCCTATTATGTTCTGCTATGCACATGGCATGCTTTTTTCCCCTTTCTAACTTTCTGTTTAAGTTTCAGTATTTTAAGTTTATGATACATTTTTGTTTCTTTTCTCTATTTGGTATTTGTGTTCTTACATTTGCGTCTAAAATAACATTTTATTAAAAAAATTTTTTAAAAAGAACTCTTGTCCTAAAACATAAGTCTGACCATATCACCTTCAAACTTCAGTGAGTCCATTTTATCAGTATCAGTATTAATGTCTATGTTTGACATTTAAAATTCTTCATAAACTGGTCCTTCCTTTCCAGTCTTCTTACATATTACTCCCCTCTATGCCCTCTTCTGTCCAGCCGTACTGGTTCACTTTCTGTGCCTTATGCATTCTTTCTTCCATATCTTTGCCTTTCCACTGGTTTTCCTCCTTGCCTGGTATGCTGTCTTCTTACTTCTGCCCCTTAGAGTCCTTGGTTTCCTTTGAGACTCTGCTGTAGTGCCACTTTCAATAATAGGCTTCACTCAGCCCTCCCAGCATCTAGTGCCTTGGCTCTAAGGTTTCTTTCAGCCTACTCTATATGTATCTGGTATGTGCCTATTTATGTTCCTGCTGTATCCCTCATTAAAGTGGAAGCTCCTTGTAGGCAAAGACTGCTTCCCATTTTTCTTGGTATCTGTAGCACTTAACAAATGCCTGACAAGTTGTGAGTGCGTAATAAATGCTTACTGATTGATTGTTAAATGCCTTCTGTATGCCAAGGACTGTGCTAGGGATTAGGGATACAGAGGAAGAAGTGAAACAGCACCTACCTTCAGGGAGCTTACATTTTATTGAGGAAAATGTGTTACATAAAACCACGTACAAAATAAATAGTGTCATAATACCAGCTCTGCATACCTCACAGTGTTTTTGTGAAGATCCGATAAAATAAACACATGGCACCTGGGTGTAATGGATAGAACAAGAGGCAGGAGGAATCTATGTGTTCATGCTGTGACTCCAAGCAAGTTACATTATTGCTCTGGGCTTTAGAGCCTTCATTTGTAAAATGATGGTACTATGTGTAATACCGACTTCACGGAATTGTTGTGAACCACAATGCAATAAAATATATTACACATGTTATAAAACTTAAATTGCTCTACAAATGTCATTGTTATTATTACTGTTATACAGAGTATCCCAGAAGTCTTAGTATAGTTTTCATCTTAAAACTTTTTAATTGTATTAAGACTTTTGGGACACAGTTACTTAGTAAGTGTTGAATAAGTAGATTTATCGAATATTAGGTTTAGGTATTTCTGTTTCATTCTACTGTGTTCTTCCACTCATTGATGAGCATTTCTGTCTGTTTTTCTAAGAAACAGGAGTGTTTTTCTTTCCTACCCTTCCTTTTTTCAATCCAAAGAAATGAAATCATATATTTAAGTTTACCTTGATGAGTCAGTCTCCCCCAAAATGCTAAAAACCAAGAAATTTCTAGTTGAATTTTTTTCTGTTTTATTTTTAGATCATTTTTTCACTGTTGCTTGAATTGAGACCATTTGTTGATAACAGTTTTGAATTTCTCCTAGAATCCTTTGAAAAAAATAGAATTGGTGCTGAAATGATGAAGATCCTGTGGAATTTATTTTTTCCCTTTCCTGGGAAACCAGTGACCTTCAGTAGTAACTTCCTCAGTGAAAGCTGTGGTACATCAGTGAACAAAGTAAACTCAAATGTAAATGAAAGCAGAAGAATCAGGGAGATAGTTGGTTTTTTCCCATAACTTGCAATATACATATGTAGATACATATATATATATACACATATATATGCACACACAGACACACATTTATTACTTTTTTTGTTTTTTAGCTTTTCTTCTCTTTTGTGTCTGGGGATATGATGTAGTTGCTGCCGTTTTGCAGTTTACCCAAGTTATCAAAGATTGTAGTCTCTTCTAGTGAAGAGACTGGTTTTCAGGTGTTAGGGAAGTTTTTGCCAACTTTTGACAACTTTTAACTGAACTCTCCATGATAGCAGAATATTTCCTGATTCTGTTTAGTCATGTGTCTAGAAATATTCTAAATTAAGTTGCTTGCATCTCTTTTCCATTAATTTGACTCCAAAGTTCACTGGAATTACATGGACAGATTAAATAGAATTGTAACAATTGCTCACACTTATATAGAAACTTTATAGTTATAACATGCTTTCGTTTGTTATATTATCTGATCCTCCCAATAGATAATCAGCTAGTAAACATTTATTAAGCCTTTAATATTTTCCAAGCACTGTGCTAAGCATTGGGGATACAAAGAGAGAGCAAAGCCAGGTTCCTGCTTTCAAGAAGCTCACTGTCTGACGGAAGAGACAATGTACAAACAGCTGTCAGGGTAAATTGGAGATAATCAACAGAGAGAAGAGGTTAGAATTAGGGGGATTTGGCTGACCTCCTATAGAAGAATAACCTTGTAAAGTAGGTAATAAAAGTGTCTCCATTTTACTCATGAGGGGATATATATATATTACTCACATGCGTGCACGTGTGTGCATGCGCGCGCACACACACACACACACACACACACGCATGCACGCACGCACGCACTCAGCCTCAGGCTCTCCCCAGGGCTTCAGTCCTACATTATCAATTGCCTGTTTCACATTGTTAGCCAGAAATCCCAAAGACATCTCATACTCAACATGTCTAAAACTGAACTCATTATCTTTCCCCCAAAACCTCCTTTCTTCCAAACTTTCCTATTTCCACCAATGGCATCAGCATCCTTCTAGTCTCTCAGATTTAAAATCAGCACTAAAACCTAAAACCCTCATTCTCCCTCCTGCCACATACCCAGTTTATTGCCACATCTTGTCCTTCCACCTCCATATTTCTTGTATCTGACCCCTTTCTTCCATTTACACAGTTACTGTCTTAGTTCAGACCTTTATCACCTCTAGCCTAGATTATTGTAGTAGTCTTCTAATTAGTTTCCTTGCCTCAAGTCTCCCCACCCCTCCAGTCCAGCCTATTTACATACCACTGCCAGACTAATTTTCTTTAAGATCCTGGGTCATTGCCAGTCATCTTGACTTTTGTCTTGCCATTGAACTCTGATGGCTCTGGAGGAGAGAGTGAGGCTGACCATTTTCCACAGTTCTACCTCACTTAAATCTAATTCACTAGGGCAGCTAGGTGGTTCAGTGAATAGAGCATCAGCCCTGGAGTCAGGAGGACCTGAGTTCAGATCCAGCCTCAGAGACTTGACACACTTACAAGCCGTGTGACTTTGAGCAGGTCACTTAACCCCAATTGCCCTCAAAAAGCAAAAAAAAAAAAAATCTAACTCACAAGTCTAGACATCACCCTCATGATGTCACTCTTCCTCTTCAATAACAAAGGACAAACAGCAATTTTCCTTAAGTATAGATGTGACCATGTAATTCTCTTACTCAAATCAACTGCAGTGGCTTCCTACTGACTCTATGATAAATATAAACTCTGCTATTTAGCTTTTAAAGCCCTACGCAGACTGGCCCCCATGTTGGCTTTCCTCCCCTTATAGAATTCTAATCGAGCCAAAGTGGTCTTTTCTCTGCTCCTCACTTAGCCTCTCCTCTTTTGTATCTGGGCTTTTGCCCTTGCATTCCTACAAGCCTGGAATGTATTCCATCCTTCCTTCTTCTCTTAGAACCCCTCCTTCCTTTAAGATGAAAGTCAGTCACTTGATCCCCTCCATTATAAGTACCTTCCTTCCATAATTCCTTTGTATTAGACTACTTTGTATTGGTTTGTGTTTATACACTTTATTTTTATGTATATATTTTACTATGTACTTGTTATCGCCCTTTGAGTAGGAACTCTTTTATTCTTTGTATCTCCAGCACTGTGCCTGATACACATTAGGCACTTAATAAATACACATTGGTTGGTTGAGGCATCTGAAGCTTAGAGAAATGAGTGACTTACCCAGGGTCATATAGGAAAGAAGCTACAAAGTAGTTGGGATTTAGTCCCAAGGAATTAAAAATAACTGTAAAGAGTAGGAAAGTTGGCACTGTGGACAAAGTCGTTTGGTTCCTACTAACTTTTAAACAAAGAGGCTAACTAAAACACTTTACAAATTATGTACTTAACCCATGAGGTATAGAACAAAGCTAGGCACCCAGAGAGCAAAGGCAATGAATAGGAATTGTTTTCTTTTCAAAGAAATGCTTTATGTGATAGCTGCCACCTTTTATTCTAACCTGTGCCTGTGGAGCGAAATGTGTTGGGCCTTTTGAAAAGGAGGAGGGCATTCCTAAACCCTAGCCTTTTCCAAGCTGCACAGTACATGACTGCTTCTTAATAGACATCTCCTCCTCCTGCCTTGCTTTTTGAAATTCCACACTGGTGAAGAACAATAGTAGGGAGAGAATGGAGGAAGGAAGGTGGTACCAGTACCATCTTGGGATTTATGGCTATACGAATGAACACTTTATTTACAGTGAAGAGGAGGAGGTAGCTTTGGAGGTATTTGTTCTGGGAGGTGTACCTACGAGTTTTTGCTTATGGAATTGATGTTATACTGCCTGTTTAATGTGGAAATGACTAAATTTCTAACTCACTAGCAGACCACCTACATTTTATGATTGCTATAGGAAAACAAGGTAGCTTTAGTCAAATGCCTAGTAGGACCAATGAGGGGATTTGGGGTTTTTTTAGGTTTTACTTTTTGGTACCAAACCAGGAGAACATAACTATAACTCATGATAGGTCTAAGTAGACAAGAGAAAGTCTGAGGACCTCAGACCTTTTCGAGAATTACTTAGGAAATAAAACTAACCAAATTGTGTGAGACTTTGAAGGAAAAGCTAGCTTCAGTATAGATGCAAGTGCTACACGTAAAGCCCCTTAAAAATCACTGAACTGTTTTCTAGTAGAAATTTGTTTGTATGGAGAGGAGCTCTCAGTTGTTCTTTTCTGTCATCAACAAAACTGATCGGGGTAATAATTGTCCTCCCATTACTACTCCAGTTCTTTCACCGCTGGGCAGTATGATATTCTCTAAAACTTTGCCAATAAGATGGCAGCCATGCCCTCCGTTCCTCCTGCTTCATTTGCCAACCATCTCTGTTTCCAAGTTTGCCTGAAAAATCAGATTTGTTATCCAAGATGTGAGAGTGCCAAAGACAACAGCACTATCACTAAACATTTTCCAAGATGAGCATGGCTTTCTGAAAGAATTTGATGCATTCCCTTCTCGCAGTTAATCTAGTCTTCTATAGGCTTTCGGATGACTCTAACACCTCAGTACATAGAAATATGAAACTTAATCTAGATTCTGTTTCATGTTTATTAAGATCTGCCTTGGATTTCTTTCATTTATTTATTTTTAGTTTGCAACATTCAGTTCCATAAGCTTTTGAGTTCCAAAACTTTCTCCCCCTCCTTTCCTTCCCTCTGTCCTCCTGAAGATGGCATGCAATCAGATATAGGCTCTACATATACATTCACATTAAATGTATTTTCACATCAGTCATATTGCAAAGAAGAGTCATAAACAATGGAATAAACCACAAAGAAAGAAGAAATAAAACAAAACAAAAAAGAGAGCAAATAGTATGCTTCAATCTGCCTTCGGACTATGTCATTCTTTCTCTGAATGTGGATAGTATTTTCTATCATGAGCCTTTTGGAGTTGTCTTAGAACCTTGCATTGCTGAGCAGAGCTAAATCTATCAAAGTTGGTCATTGTATAGTGTTGCTGTAACTGTGTACAATGTTCTTCTGGTTCTACTTCCCTCGCTCAGCATCAATTCATATATGTCTTTGCAGATTTTCCTGAAGTCCACCTACTCATCATTTCTTACAGTAAAATTACATTCATATACCACAACTTGTTCAGCCATTCCCCAGTTGATGAGCATCCCTTCAATTTCCAGTTTTTTGCCACCACAAAAGAAGCTACTATAAATATTTTTGTACTTGTGAGTTCTTTTCCCATTTGTATGATCTCTTTGGGATACAGCCCCAGAAATGGTATTGCAGGGTCAAAGAGCATGCACATTTTTATAGCCCTTTGGGAGTAGTTCCAAATTGCTCTCAAATGGTTGGATCAACAACTCCACCAATAGTACCTTAGTGTTCCAATTTTCCCACATCTTCTTCAGCATTTACAATTTTCCTGTTTTGTCATGTTAGCCAATCTGACAGTTTGAAAATTTGAAATTCAAAGGATTGTGGAACTGAATCCTGTAAGCTAAAACTAAACAAACAAATTCATAAAGACCAAAAAAAAAAAGAAATTAGGCCTTTATCAGAGATACTAGTTGTAAAAATTCTTTCCCAGTTTTCTGCTTTCCTCCTAATCTTAGTTGCATTGGCTTTTTTGTACAAAACCTTTTCAATTTAATGTAATCAAAAGTATCTATTTTGCATTTCATAATGTGCTCTATCTCTTGTTTGGTCATAAATTCTTCCATTCCCCATAAATCTGACAGGTAAACTATTCCTTGCTTCCCTAATTTGCTTATAGTATCAGCCTTTATATCTAAACAGTATACCCATTTAGACTTTATTTTGGTATAGGGTGTAAGAAATTTGGTCTATACCCAAATTTCTATGCCCTATTTCCCAGTTTTCCCAGCAGTTTTTGTGAAATAGTGAGTTCTTATCCCAGAAGCCGGAGTCTTTGGGTTTATCAAACAGTGGATTACTATAGTCATTGACTGTAGCTTGTGTACCTAATCTATTCCATTGATCCATCACTCTCTCTTAGCCAGTACAAAGTAGTTTTGATGAGTGATGCTTTATAAATACAATTTGACATCTGATATCTGCCTTGGATTTCTTAAGAGAGATACTGAAAACAGATGCTAGGACCCTTGTGACTTCATGGCTTCAGTGTCATGAACCTCCATTAAAAAAAAAATGAGGCCCTAAATAAAAGGACTGAATCTATCTTCTCTTTGTTTTCTAACCTCTTCATCTTTTACCCAGCAACAAAAAGTACCTGATTTTCCAAAAATGTTGCTCAGCTTGAGATTCTGCCAGATTGAAACCCTGCTTTGTAGATAATTGTCCTTTTGCTTTTGAGATTTAATGTCGTTTTGGTTTAGACCCTGGGAGTCTGCCAGACTGATGAGAAACTGGCCTAAAAGTGTTTTAACCAAGGCTATATTTTTCTGCATTTGTATGCATCCATCCCACCTACCTGCCAAGTGGCTGCTAGAGGCTGGTATTGATGATGCCTGTGTATGTATGATTCTTTCTCTCATTAGTTCTTATTTCCGTACTAGAATCATTGAAACTCCCCACATTTATGTGGTACCAAGTGGTCATAAAGTACGTTTGATCCTTAAAACAGCTCTGTGGTATATGTATGTGGGGAGATATTATTGCCCCTCTTTTTACAGATAAGAGCAATGAAGTGATTTGTCTAAGGTGACACAATACTAAATGGCGGAACTAGAGCTCAAGTTCTCTGACTCCAATACCAGTGTTCTTTTTACTACACCAGGAAAGATTTAGCGGAAATGATAACTTGTCATGGAAGGCTGTCATGTGAAAGAGGAGAAGGTATTTGGTTAGTGTTCCAGAAAGCAGAACTAGGATCACTGGGTCAGAGTTGCACAAATGCAGATTTTTACTGAAATAAAGAACTCTGTAACAATTAGAAATGTCTAGCGATGGAAGATCCTGTCTGTCGCTGAAAGTATTCAAACAGAGGCTGGATGACCACTTGTAAGGGTAGAGGGAATTCCTCCGTAGGATGGAAGGTTGAGCTTGATCATCATCAAAGACCCTTTTGATGATAGTGTTCTATAAAATAGTTTTATTTTAGAATTGACAAAGGATGCTACCCAACTTGATGTCTTTAAGTGGCATTTTGTTGGTAGTGATAGTTTTCTCATTTTGTTTTTATTTCTCTGATCTTGGGCCAAACTCTCTCTTTTTCCTTCTTTCCTATAAGTTATACTATAATAACTCTGGCAGCAACTTTCAGTGTCTGTATATACTTCCGCAGATTTGGGGTGCTGGACCATTTCAGGATCACAGTGTCCTATATAAGGCCTCTGGATAACCTCTGTTTGGCATTATAATCAGAAAACTTTTTGTGTTTGGGTGTAATGGTAATCAGTTTATTTGATATTTAGGGCTAAGTGGATAGGACACTTAGGGCTAAGTAGATCATATACTTAGGGTTAAGTAGATCCTAGTAACTTAGGGCTAAGTATAGAACTCTGTCCATTGGTGAAAAGGTGTGAATTCCCCTGTTGACATGGAAGAATGCTATTGGCTGAGACACTCCCCTG